>VWPU01008710.1:99245-148696 GCA_013398955.1 Callaeas wilsoni
AGCACCAAGCAGAGTTCAAGAAGCATTTGGACAATGCTCACAGGCACATGATGGGATTCTTGGGGTGTCTTCCACAGGGCCAGGAGTTGGACCCAATGATTCTGATGGCTCCTTTCCAATTCAGCATATTCTGTGATTCTATGAAACACTCTGGCATGTCAGTAACAAGCTATTTTTGAGAAAAGTAGAACTACATTATTTTTTGGAGACACCGAATCACTGGCAGCAATCCCATTTCTCATACAGGCACTCCACTATTAGCTATTGAGGGAAACAAACAGAGTGGAATGCGAAAAGTCTCCTGAGAGTAACTATGCATATAAAGGAAATTAACATTATGCTATTGGTAACCTTCTATCCATGGCTCTAAATTTAATTCAGAGTTTAATGTAGAGGTAAAATGGACAGAAGATGGCGCCCCTAATACAGGGCCCACCTTGGCCCTCCTGTCTGTGGTGTCAACAGCTAAAAATCCCCTGCCTGGCCATTATAGAGTCTGTTGTTTTCTTCTTTTCATTTCCCATGTACAAGATCCATCAAGACTGTATCTCAAAAACTAGGTTGCTTTGTTCAATTAAAGGAATCAGAGAATACATTGTGTTAACACATTCCTTAAACTGTTAAACTTTGCTCATTAAAAACCAGAAGTTCTCCCACAGCACAATCCTAAATCCTGGTCTGTGGGCTTCCAAGCAGGGGTTCAGAGATGCAGTGAGGCAGGAGTCCAGAGCGAGGAATGAATTATTTATTAAATTTACAATACCATTTATATATTCTAGTTCCATAAAGCAATTGAACAGTGTTCACACTTCTCCTAGGGTGATTGGTCAAAGTCTCAGACACCCACTTAGAAATGTTTTTTCCTAATATAATGTACACAAGGTCAGATGAGATACCAGATATGAATGCTATTTAAAAAATCCTATCTATTGTTTACATAGCTTACACAGCAAAGGAAAAGTTCTCACAGAATGAATGCAAGAAGAGAAAATTTCCCTGCTAACAGCATTTCAGCATCCACACTGGTCAGTCACCCTACAGCCATATGCTACTTAGAATAATATTATAATGAAACAAAAGATGTTACAGACTGTGAGTAACAGACACAGAAATATGTATTACTTCACAGTCTTCGTACTCTGCAAACAGAAAGCTTCAAGCATGATCAAGTTACACTGAAGACCATAAAGAAATATTATTTTTATAGTAAATATTAAATATTAATACTTCAACAGAACTGTAAGACACTACAGATGCATCACGTATTTCCAACGGTTTGCGTATGTTTACAATACAGAGCCAATATTCAGGGTATATTGGGTGTTATTCGTACCTTGCAGGATTACAGGCCACCCTGAGGAGTGAAAAATTATAAAATGTAAACACTGTGGTTTGCCTAGGAAGCAACTCTTGAGTATTCTAATAGAGATGAAAATATATTCTCTGCATAAGTATTCCTTTCACCCTTCACTTTATACTCTTCTCACTTCTCAGGATTCAAGACATTTAATTTTCAGATTGATTAAGCAAGGTAATTAACTTTAAACACTGACTTCAATAGCAATACTCAAAAATATTCAGGTGCCTTTAAGACTGAATGCCTTTAAGACAAAGCTGTAAGAGGCAATTCTTATTATAAATAGCTAAATAAACTAGTAGTAAATAAATTAAAAAACTAAATAAACAAGTAGTACTATAGCCCCAAACCTTGCAGTCATCCTGTCAGAATCCTTACACATCAGTATAAGACCTGTCTCAGTATAAGATGTTATTTCTCACCTGTACTACTGCTCAGTAGTTAATCATTTTTCTAAGAGCATCATAGCATTTCCATTTGTCTGGGATGTAGAAAGGCTCAAAGATGTGAGGGAAGGGAGTGTCATAGCCACATACTCTTGAAATAGGAGCTTCTAAATTCAAAAAGCATTCCTCCTGTTAACAGAAATATAGAATAAATGTTAGAGAGGACATTATTTTCAGGAGTCTTGCATCGCAAATTGAGGTCAAATGAACTTTGCCAGACTGACAGTCCTGGAAACTCAAAACTTCTATTTATATCACTGAATAAGTAGTCATAACCAGAATAGCGCTTCCTCTTGCACAAAGGTCCTTATTAAAATAACAACTTGTATTAATGTTATTTTCATTCTCTACATGTGTGCTGCAATAAATCATAGGCAGGTTATATTTAGTACATCTGCTATACATCCAGACAACTGCTGCCAAGAAACAAATATTTTAGGAACAAAGGAATAAGAGTCTCTTTCCTGTACCACTTTTAAACATATAGAAAAATTATATAATCTAAGAGTGCGTATTATTTGTTGCATACAGGAACATCATTTTCAAACTTCTTTGAACTCAGATTAGTAAGGTTTTGTCTAAGCATTAAGCAGTTATGAAAATTAAGTGGATTTACATATCTCCAACCTTTTAGTGAAATCCATGCTCTACTCAACCCCTCAAAACTTGTGTTCTACTTGGAGATCAGATTTGGTAATGACTGTGAGTTTCATTACCTGATGTAGAACGCCACAGAACATTACAAATACCACATTAATTTGAAAGTAACCTGTAAATATGAACCAGTAACAGCCTTAATAACCAAAAAAATAGAGGGATTTCAATCTTCTTACTTTCATGCACCAGAATGATGGCATGGACCACAAAAATCTGCAAGAAGTAGATATAGAAATAACTTAGCCAGACCAAACTGATGTTGATGCTAATCAGCTCCCTTTCTCCCCATATCTTTAGTATAGGTATTTGCTTTTCAAAGCAGAGAAATCAAGTGATAAAACATGTCTCCTCCTCACAGTCTCTCCTTTATGGAGTGCAGCAACTGAGACATCCTGGCCAACTTCCCCTGTACTTGGCTCAGCAAAATGGAAGATGAAGTACTATCTACTGGTCCTTTTCCATCAGGCCCTCAAGGAAAATAATTCAAAAGCTACGCTTTTCTACAAAAGAGTGCTAAGTATTTTCTCAGACTGATGAACTGTTCTGAATGCACGTTGCCTTGCAGTCCATGGCAGCCTAACTCTACTTACCGTGCCTTCTACACATCACAGTATTTGGCAGTATAGAAGGTACTGGTAACACACTGAGATCGCAACCTTTCACTCCAGCATTGTGAAGTGCTTTTTTTCTGGACAGTGAATGGAAGTAAAAAGTCCAAGAAGTTGTGTGATTGCACACAGTATCAATTACACTTAACAGTGAATTAATTCACCTAGAAAACATCACAGTCTGAGTAGGTCTGAGGTAAAATAAATACGCAAACACTATAAATATTTTTGAGCTCCATTTCCAGGGACTCTTTTCTTTGTAAAGCAAAAGATTCACACTAGTACAAAATCCTGGGAAGTAGAGTGTAATAAATCCTTTATCTGTCCATGAGGTAGATCATGATGTCCTACTCCAATCTGCTGGGCAAGGGTAGTTTTGATACTAAACAGACCTTGACTCCCGTGTTGTAACTGACTAATAACACAAGGCAATAGCTTTTGGACCATCCCAAAACTGACTGCCCAATCCACCTGCCAGTTACATTACACCGAAACATGCAAGTATATTCTGGACCCACAGCCTCCCAGTCCTGCAGTGCTGTTTTCAAGTACCCAACACAGACCACTATCTAGAAGACAATTTAAACAAACATATCTTTCAAGGAAAGACCTTAGAAAAAATCTTTAAAGTTAAATGGTTTTGGAAGAAAGTAGTAGGCATGGAATTTCTGATTCAGTGTAAAATGTTTTAGACTCAGTTTTGAAAATCTGTATGAAAAAATTGTACTCTATTAGCAGGATAGCCATAACTTCCGAAATTCAATTAAAGTAAAAAATTATTATTTTGTTAGAAAAATAAGTGTTTAGAAAGCAACAGATACAGTTATTAGTTCAATATATCTAAATTTTTCTTAAAGTAAAAAAATCCAACAAAACATTAAATTGCTGTTCTTACTCTGCTTCCTAACTGCAGAGGCCAAATTCTGGCCTCAGTTATTCAATATGACCTTTGCCAATTTTCCTTCATTTGCCTGATTTTCACTCAAAGCTTCCTGAAAAATACACTATTATATTAGTATAAATATAATAGGTCATATAATTGGTCCCATAAATGTATCTCAATATTTGATGCTTAATACACACCTACTAAGACTTTTCAAAACAACTCAAGAGCACAGGTCTCAGTAAAAATCTATTCTTGAAATTCACAGCAATCAGTCAAATGCATCACACACATTACACTTTAAAACAATCACATGCCTTGATTTTTAGAATAGAAGGTAAAACCAAGGACTTGCTGGATGTTGCCTAATTGTATGTGAAATGGATCCTGCACTACTTGGTACACTCAATTTATTTCCTCAGATTACAATATCCTAGTATGCTAACACAGAAAACTTTATCCATGTTTATTTTAGCTTTATTTAAAAGTCCATTTTACTTTTATCAGAGACTCAGGTACTCATTGCTAAATCAGGGTTCTGAGTGAAAAACTCTTAAAAATGTTTGAGTGAGAACCGCAGATATTTACAGAGATATACAGCGGTACAAAAAGGATAAAATAAGAAAACAAGTCCATTATTGGGCAGTACTGAAAGAAAACATTACTCATCCGTCTGCAATGTATGGAAAAATAAAGCAATATCATCTGCCATTTGAAGGAAGTGCTTTAATGCATCTGGTCAAGAAGAAGATAGTTAAAAGAGTTTTTTTGCTCCAGCCTGTCCTTCTTCTGAAGGGAATCTCTATAATTCCACAGTCATAGTAAACAGACCTTCAAATGCAAACACTTTGGTACGTAAGTACTGGTAAATGAGACTATTTAATGCATAGCTAGCAAATCAGACAAATTCAAACTCAGTCTTTCCCCCTATTATAGTCTTACTTTCTTTACCTCCATATTTTTTTGATCTATTTCATTTTTCCCCTCTAGCTGGCATGGATTAAAATCAGTAAACAGGATTTTTTTTTTTAGTTTTTCATTTATACTTGTGTGTAGACTACTTCCTAAGTGAGAAAGTTTTCCTTTAAAAATAAATTATTTCAGCAACATTTTATGTCCTCGGGGTCTCTCCCATACTATTCTTATTTTGCAACACTACAAGTACCCCAAGTAAAAATTAACAGCTACTAGAATGTCAGATGACTACTATATGAGACAATTGATTTTACAACTCCTTTTTCAGTACAGGAATTTACTTTTTGAAGGATGATAAACAGAAAGTTTATATTAAAGACTAATATGAAGAGTTGGATAGAATTCTTGATATTTATTTTTGGTATTATAGCTATCATAATAAAAAGAAGACTAAATGTACAAGGCAATCCATAGGAACATTCTTCGTGCAAGAGTTCTCATTTTTTGGCTGAGAATAACTACAAAATTTAGACTCAGGAATTCATGTGAGAGGTTGCAACACTTTAATTAAATTGTGGTCATTTCTGTCAATTAGAACTCTGAATTTTGCCATCTCATCTACAGATTATAAAATTTTAAAAACCACATATTTAATTGAAGAACTTTTCAGAGGGAAAACTTATTGCAATCAGAGTTTCACTTTCTGTTCTGCATTTTTATTCTGATTTATGTATGCTGTTGCCATAAACTAAAGTGTGGGGTTTAAACAGTCAAGAAAATTTATTTCAGATCACTTGCTGGTGATTGTCACATCTATATTATCTAATACTTCCCCATATGGATTTTCAACTGTAAATTACCTCCTATTGCAAAAATAAGATGAAACCTACTATAGGTTAATAATGAATACGACAATTTCATTTTGAATAAAATCTATTTTTTAACTCATAGCTGAGACAGATTTTCAAAAGAAGCTTTCCAAAGAGATTGTCAATCAAGCCCCATTTTATAAAAGGTGGATTTCATGCAATGAAGCTGACACTAAATAAAGATCAAACATCTTTTTACTTGCTTTCTGCTTAAAAATGTCTAATTTGAAAAATCTACTTTCTATAACAGAAAAGTCAAGCGTCTGCAGTTTTCATATGTTTCTCAATTGTAGTACAGTACTTTCCTTTACAGCTGCAAGCACCAAGTGCTACACATTTTAAACATAATTTGATTTGACAACATATATATGTCACATTCCTATGAACAGTCACTTCTATGAGCTACATAAGTACTATACAATACACCCACAAGATATTTTCAAGTTGAGATATGTGTAGAGAGAGATATATATATATATAGTCTTTCTTTAGAGGAACTTTTTTTTTCCCAACAGCTTAGCCATTCTCGTCTTAAGTTATTTTTATAAATCTTTTCCTGATAGTTACAACAGTGACACAATTTTTCCTCAGAGAACTCTGCAGTTATATGTTGTAAACTTTTAACTCCTATCAAAGATTTTTCTCCTTTTTAAATCACTTTAAGACTATCTATTCATAACTTAGCACAGATTAGTAATGATACATTTTATTTGTTACCAATTATTTGAATTTATGTAATTAATATCTTGTCAAATACAGAAAAATAGTTCATTGTTAAAATTATTTATCTTATGATTGCCAAAAGAGATCATATTTTTACTTACAAAATACTTCAGTAATTATAAAAGAAGGAAAAATTTAGGGGGGAAAAAGGTCTGTTCTGTGTAATTCATTGCTTTGTTACCATTAAAAAGCAATTGATTGCAAATATTGTCTTTACAGTAATAAATCACATAAAACAGTATTTATAGAATAAGTCATATTTATTATATAAAAGATAAAGGAGTATAACATAAAATGAACAATTCATACACAGGCTTGAAGATTGCCTTCGAATTTCATTTCAGCCAGCCTCAAAAACGAATAGAACAATCTATAATAACCCAATACACGACTGGTATGGTCTGTTAAATTTTCCTTATCAAGTTAACAATAGAACCACTCCAACAAACATCCACAAGCAAAAGCATTAACTTGAAGCTGTTGGAATTACAGCCTTGGTAGGTGGCTTAGTTGTCGTGGTGTCAGAACAGCACAAAGAAATCAGCACCACATTCCTAAGGTATTTACAATACCAAACAAAAAAAAAAAAAAAAAAAACGAACAACAAAAAACCAAACAAACTCAAAACTTTATTTATGTCTAATAGATTATCTTTGTAACAAGGAGGAAAATGAATAAAAAGTAATTTTTATTTCTTCACAACCTATCCTATGTTTTATGCAAAAAGGCAAAGAAAATCTTACACTATTTAAATTGACTCTGGTAGAATCTACGACTAGAATTGAAATATATTCAATTCAGAAGAACACACAGACCGGAATTAAGTTCTTCCCAGTAAAGGTATAATTTACATTGCATTGTTTGGGGTATGAGGCCAGCACAGTTCTTCTCCACAAAATAAATGGCACAAGACAGATACACTCAAGAGGATGTAGCATGACTTCCAGGTTATGGAATACGCTACTTTAACTGAACCATAAGAATGTCTTTTGGCAAGTCAGGTTTTTGATAATTAATTGCAATACACTACATGATCACTTCCCACCTTTCTGCTACAAATACTAGAAATACTATATTTTCCTAGGCAATTATTGCTAACCCACAGATGAAACAATCTAAGGTCTTCTCGAAACTGCATACGCTATATGTTGGATATGCAGAATATGACAAAATTTTTCAAATAGAAGTTATTCCTCCGTATAGCAGCAAACCACCTTACAGCAAATTCACTACAAATTATGTTATTCTACATGATATTCCAAGTTTCCTGTGCACTTTCTTAAGTGGCAATTACAAATATTTGCACCAGGACCCACGTATTTTCTAAAAGCATGCCCAAAGCCCCAGAGCTAGAATGATTTCCCAGGCCCATGAGTATCTGAACGTTCTTGCTTTATTTAGCTACTTGGCATTACTAACTCATCTGTTCAGTAAACGATCCTCCAAACTGCTACACGTATGATAACACGCCTGAATAATCCAAGGGAAATCAATGCAGCTAAAGTGCCTGCATAAAATTATTCTTACGTGAAAATGTTTGCAGATCACCGGTCATTTTTCTGCATGAATGAGCAGTTGTTCTGCACAACAAACATTTGTTAAGCTTTTCAGTAAAGATTAACCTACTTCTAATTACTTCCTACCTTTTAATAACAAAGCCAGAAATATGCTACCAATATAATCAGACTTTGTACTTTTCAATCATCATTTATCACCTACCATTCTAATTACTTATTTAAGCATTTTGTAAAAACATCTTCTGGTTAAGCTCAGCATGCCAAAAGTGACTGGAAGGATTTGCTGCTAAGAGTTTTAACAGTTAGTGAGTGGTATTTTTATTTTTACAGCTGTTGAGGCAGCTGAGAGATTCTTGCAAAGACAGCCTTGTCAGTCTACATATCTGGCACAGTAAAATTCTCATAGAAGTATTTCGCTCAACACACACTAATGAACTTCAAAGGAAATGCAATTTCAGCTGCTGTTACGAAACAATTGTAAAAAGCACATTTCCCTTTCTGTATCGAAGCATTTGCACTTTGGGACAGCACAGTGAGAATGATGCTATCACTGTGACTGCCACCAAATCCTTCTCCAGGGCAAACCCACAGCTTGGCCAGGCACCCAGGGAGAGACAAGTACAAAGGAACTATCCTGTTCTCCCATGAAAAGGTTAGGGCTTACCTAATACCTTTCCAGAACTTTTTACATGATCCCCTTTGCAAAACAGGCTCAGAGTAGAATGGATTAGTAGATTACTTAACACAAAGATATAAAAGTGTATTCTTTAAACCAAGCCGTCATTTTACTTGTAAATTTAATTTATCGGAAGCTCCTTGATGGTTCAAGCCTTCAGGTAGAAGAATTCTAGTGAAAAGCTTCAAGTGAATAACAGTCTCTCATATAAAGGCAAAATTAACAGTTACGAAAGCTGACTGGTGAGAATTTAGAGGTAATTTTTATTCTAAAGAAAAAGTGTAAAAAGTTGGAGAAAAATGTAATGAGGTTTTCATATAAAGGTCTATGCAAAAAAAACCTCTGAAATACTAAATTAATTGTATTAGAGACTGAGCTTTTGGGTACAGGCTAACCTAAAAAGCATGAAATAATTATTTTACTGAATTTCTCACAGTAATTAGCTTTTCTTCTTTCCTAGAGAGATGCAATTTTTTATAGTTTTGATCATGCTACACTTCATTTCCTAAATTACTATTCAAACAGGCTTCATTGATATTCCAGTGTAATGAAAAATTGCCAACAAAACAACAAGGCCTCTAAAAAAAAAATAAAGTAATACTTCATTAATTTTTGCAGCTATAAATAGTCGATGCAACTCTGTTACAAAAGACCAAGAAATGGGCTGCAAATGAAACACGTTTATTTTAAAATGTTTAATAAGACCATAAACAGTTAGCATTACATCTCTTAATTTAAAACCTGGTCCAAAACTGAAGACAAAGAATAACATATTTCAGAGGCTATGAAACTTTGAGTTTCTTTTATGCCAGAACAAATAGCTCAGAATTATTGCCCTGATTTTGAAGAGTCAATGAAATGCATATATAAAAACACACACATGGGATCTGTGACATATCCAGCAATATTACACACAGAAACACAGGTAACAGAATTAATTATTTTTACACAAGAGAGAAACATAACAGTAGATGTCAAATGTATATTTTAGGAGTCTCACTGAAGTTTTCATTGGATTAAGCCCAAGTATTTACCTTGGCCTATGTTTTAGAACTGATCATTTAATTACATTTCATAAATTTCAAGGGTTATGTGAACTTTACTTTTATACTAAATTATTTACACAATTTTAATTTTCTCTCCACTAATGAACTTAGTGCTTTAAAGTCAAAACTATAAATCTTTTACATAACCTATGTCTTCCACCAACGTTATCAGTTGTACAGTGAAATTTCTTAATGAAGAAACAAAGTAGAATACCTACACGGCTGCCTTAGTTACTGTGAAGCACCTCTCATAATTTTCTTCTTTTTCATTTCAGTTAGCACGCAACATAAAATTGCCATGAATTAAATGTAAAAATAAGCTATTGGTAATATTGCAAAAAGAAAATTGCAATAGAGTTCAAACTGAGATTTTCTTTTCCCCCTCTGTGTCTGCTAAACAGTTAAAAAAAAAAAGTTTCCCTCATGTAAATACTTGATAGAAATTCTCAGTTTATTCACAAACTAAATTTTTTGCAGAAGTCAATCCATCAGGACTCTACAGGACTAGATATCTCTAATAAATGGCATTCAATAGCATAATATATAAAATCAGAATATCATAAATATAAAATAGAACTATAGTACAAATAGACATTAATTTACAATTCTCAAGGTCATCTTTTATTAAGCTAATTATTAAAAAGCAGTCCTACTTTACATCTGCCCTGAAAAAAAAACCCACCAGTATTATACTAATGCAGGAGTGTTTGAGAATTACTGTTCCCTATGTCAGATTATTTTTTTCAATATTTAACGTAACTCTTGAAGCAGACTGTGCTTCTTGTTTCATCTAGTATCCAGTACCGTAATTGTACAGCAGCATAAACTCTAGCCTCCTGCAATCACAGAGACTGTGATACATGACATGCAACAGGAAGCATAAAGGGAGAACCCAAAATGTAGAATTCTGTGAAAGTCTGAGCTTTTATTTAGGTCCACTTCCTCTGCTAGTGACCAAACTCACCACTGCTTGACTCAGGTTTCCTGTCACCTAAAGCCACTACTGATGTCAGAAGTCAGGGATTAGGTGCACTTACACGGATGTGCACTCCCAGCTGGGCAACCACAAAATCAAAGCACATTTTTTAAAAAAAGTTATCCGGTCATGGAAATTTCTGTGCCCACCAGCCATTACATCTGATTTCCTCTCAATAAATGAGACTACCAAGCCATGCACAGCTAAAGTTGGGGCTTTTCCACCAAACTTCTGACAAAGCGCAAGGGTACAAAACTTGGCAAGGTCTCAGAACTGAAGTCCTGTCTCTGCCATCACAGGAGGCCACGGTTTCTATGACAAATTGATCATATTTGACTGTATTGTACTCGACTGTGGTGATAATGCTGTAATGTGGTTACCAGCTTTTTTTATCCACACTCTTTCTGTATGACAGATCATCTTGAAACCCTTTTTCTAATTTCAAGCTATTCATTTCAGATTCATTCCTTTATAATTTTCCCCCAGTAGTAGTTTAGTAAACACTTTTCTGCTGGTTACCTTTGCTTATTTTTCCAGTAAATTTATAAACAGGACTTACATTCCTTTAGTCTTCCTCTTGATAGTGTGAGGAAGGCAGGCACTGTTAAGCTATTTTCATAGAGCAGGCTCTCCACAGCTCCTGATGACCCTTGCAGCTCCCGACTCACATCATCTGGTTTCAATACTTTTTTAAAAAAAACAGTTCACTACACCACCGTCTTCTACAACAAAATAAGTTCTTACTATTTCTACCATAAGGGCCTCTCCAAACACACTTGTCTTTTTAGCCAACTGCAGGACACACAATTGAGCCGAAGGTAACTGATACACACCAGCTCTTCCTCTTTTGCTTAACTAATAAATTTATGAGCTTATGCCAAAAAAAAGTTAGTAGTTTCTAGCCATGCAGAAACTCTGCCTCAGAGACCCTCAATATCA
The DNA here is from genome assembly GCA_013398955.1 of Callaeas wilsoni. Lineage (NCBI taxonomy): Eukaryota > Metazoa > Chordata > Aves > Passeriformes > Callaeidae > Callaeas > Callaeas wilsoni. The sequence goes on from VWPU01008710.1 coordinate 110,858, forward strand.
GCCAGGTTCATTATAGGATTCCAATTTTTACTATATCAATAATAGACTGATTTTGTGACTTAAAAATTCTGGGGTTTGTAACTAAGAAACTACGAGACTGTTAAGATCTAACCAAGTCTTAAAAAATGCTACTCTTTACAACTCGGTAATATTTTGGAAAGCCCACCATACTACAATCCCCACGTCATACATACACCTTGCAGTTCTTGTACTGACAAGATTTTGTGAGGTCAGGATCCAATCTGTCAGGTTAATCTGGCACGATCTACACTCACTGTATAAAGCACAGCAAATTCACTGACAAACTAAGTTTCGAAAACATCAGGCTGACCACGTTTTTATCAGAGCACAATAACACAAGAAAATTAGTACTCCATGCTTTTAGAAAGGAATTATTAGCTGTCAAGACAGGAAAACAATATTCAGAAAAATCCAGCTTGTACAGAAGTTATTATGGGGCTTTTCTCACTATATTTGGTGAGATTTTTCACTTGTCAGATGGTAGAAATACAGTCAACCAATCCTGCTAACAACTGTACAAATGAAACATGCAGGCACTGCTAATATGGGTTTAGATTGCTAAAGATCCAGTTTAAGTGTTTGACATTGTACTTTTTCTTGATCAAGACACGAAACGTGCTCTCAAATGTCTTCTTTTGTGGCTGACTTAAAAAAAAAGTCATTAAATAAAGCTCACATGTAACATTATTTTCATGGTTTGTATCTGTTATGAATTCAGGAATACTCCAGAAATTATGGGGTTTGTTTGCTGCATAGTTTCCTATCCATTGTAAAATCAATATTACTTTGAATGCTCTGCAAAAATAGAGATTTAAGCATCTTTCTCTGAACAGTATATAATTTTTCAAGGCATTTCTACTTATTTTAGTGGTCACCACAAATTATACAGAGGAAGAAAAGCTTAGCTTGTAGTGGTTAATAAACGACTTCAGCCTAGAAGACCCAGTGACCAAAAAAATCAATGGCAGAGATTTGCTGTAGCAGAGTGACCACAGCATGCTGAAATTCAAGCTGCTGCTTTGCAGTTTTCTTATTGAATATGAGTTTCATTTATTCAAACATCTTTTGAAAGTTTTCTTAATTATTTGATAAAACTTTTCTAAATGATTACAACTGTTTTCAAGACTTCTTTCTTCCTGATTTCCCCCAAACTAAAGAATCACTTACGGGTAAAACAGGCAGTTCTGTGTAATTCATTGGCTTGTTACCATTAAAAATCAAGTAAAGCTATGTTCTTGAAAGGGAGACAATTTTAGGAGACAATCAACAGGATCTCTAGTTCTCAGGTATGGCTAAAAAGTTTCAAATCTCTCCATAGGGATATTTAAGCTGTAATGAAATGTTTGAACCATCGTTTGAAGATGTTAATCCTTACTGACTATAAAGGAGGCCTGTAGTGCACAAATTAGAGATGCAACTTTTAGATCAATCCCAACTGAATAATTATGAAGAAAAATTCAAATCCATGCCACCTCATTGCAGTGGCTGTCTTTACACAGGTCATTGCAGGGATGAGACAAATGTTCACAATTAAATGGAATTATTGCAGAAGCTAGACCACTACAAAATCTCTAGTACCCAGTAAGAGTGTCCATCAGTAACAGTGAGAGAGACAATGATAGTTGAAAAATAGATCCGTATTTCCCTCTCTTTTCAGTCCCTATCCACTGCCAAAGGTGGTAAAATCTTTATGGACATAAACTACAGGACAACATATATTTTCAGTACACAGATGGTGAAGGGTCTTCAGATCTTTCAAGTTTCTCAACTACCTGGAATTCAAAGTTGGTATAATATCCAGCTTTACAAGTGAATGAAGATTGCAGGTAATCAAACAGAAAAGAATGCCATTCATCAGGGTGACTTCTGAAGTTGCTCCTATAATTTGAGTAAACCCATCGGCTTCTTAAAACTTCTAAATCCATATATAATGTTACATATAGTATTTAGAACCAAATGTTTCCCTCCAGTAGCTCAAAACTCCATATGAAAATGGGGTAAGTGCAGATCTTCCTACTCAAAGTTAAATCAGAACTTCTATCCTTAAAGAACAGTAGAAGTTTCTTTATAACTTGTGCAAAGATGGTAACATCCAACTTTATTCACATAATCCCATCATGCTTACTTATATAACAAATCCTTTTCTTAGCATTCTGAATATAGACAGTGATTAAATACACAATAATGACAGGATTTTGCCTCAGAGGAAAGTATATTTCTCAATTTTGGTTTAACCAAGTAGGATTCCTCTCAAAGAAACGTTGTTAAAATTGTCTTGGTAATGCAACATTGATGACGTAATTTGATTTCTGAGTAACACTGGATTGCTTCCTCTGTATTACTTACCAGGTTCCTTGCACATCTGAAACATTCTCAATACGTTCTGAAGATAAATTGCTTACCTGAGGCATTCTGAATAAATGAGAACAACTTCCTGACTCAACACATAGCAATATATGGTGCTACAACTCATATTGCAGAGACATTTTGTCTCTTTCACTTCTGCCCTTTGGGACTGAATAGAGGGAAGTCCATCAATGTATTTATTAGCACATAATCACATTAATTGCATCAATATCAATATATATTGTTGACTCAGATATTTGCATATGCAGACTTGAACTTGACACCTACAATACACAGAAGAATATTCAATGTTAGCTTTTTATACTCAATATTTCTTATTCTCAGCCAAACAGCATTCTTAATGTAAGGTGGTGGCCAGGCCAGCAAGAATCTGATGTTTGGAACCTAAACACCAAGAAAGGTAGCTGCAGCTATTCCACAACAAGCAAATAAAAAATATACAAAAAAAACCAGCAAAGTCTAATTTTTTAAGTATTCACATGAATAATAAATAGCCACAGAGAGAGATAAAATTGGAAAAAGGGGCATTCTCTTTGCGGCACTCCAAAAGTCACAGTGCCCCTGAGCAGCAAAGAAGGGAGCCCAGGAACAGCACCTCTGGCCATGGCCAGGGTGCTCATTTCAGGGATGGCAGCTCCCGGCCCGCGTGCCTCCTTACAGAAGCATTTTATCCAATGCAAGTGAATGCAAAACAGAAAACAGTTCATGGAAGAAACCCAAACTTTCAACAAAAACACAAAGTTTGTCAGAAATGCCACCTGGAAAGACAGAACTACTCTCTGAAAAACCTCCTGCTAAAATTGGCAAAAAGATTTGACATTGGCATTTTCTGACAGAACAGTATTTTGCCAAAAAAACCCACAGTCAGTCTTAAAATAGAGGCACTTTATCTTTTTGATAAAGAATGGAAGTGTTGCATGTAATTAGCTTCCTGCTTGATTGAAATAATAGATTGGCAGGGACTAAATATTAGCAGCCCCAGTGGAATTGGTTATTCCTCCTCCAGGTCCTCAGCAACTTTCATCTGTTTTCTTCTTTTCCTACCATTAATGTCTTGGATCTAGCCAAGACTTGCAGACATATTCAAATGTAAGAGTCTGAACATCTTTTACAGTTCATCTTGAAGAAAAATATTGAAACTATGTTAGGCAGAGGGACAGATACATCATATTTCTACTTGAATATTTCATAAATGAATTGCAATGCTTGTTTCTCTGGAATAACACCAGTCAATACTAGCCACCCAAGGGGCCTTCCAGGATTTAATTACCAAAACTTGGGCCTGCAGATAACTTTTTTTCTGTGACAATACTGAACAGTATAAGTTTGACTGTATTTAGAGCAGCAGCCAATCCTAAAACACAATTAATCCATCTCAGCTGTCCAACAAAAGCATGGAGCTTTCACATTATAATGAAGGATTTAAGGAGTGGGGTTTTCTGCCTTTTTTTTTTTTCCCCTTCAAGTTTCTGCAGGGATACCACGTGAGTTGTCTTTGGCCTCATCAACTATTTCTTGTATGCTTTTTGGATATCACTGTTACCAGTATTTCTGCCTCCCTGATGGAACATCTCGGGTCTGAGGTTTCATGATTCAGGGCAATTGTATCATAAAAATTGAATGTTAAAACAATTCATTTACACATATGTTTATACTGCTCCAAAGATTTTGTACACTGAGATCAGATTATAAAGCACGTGGAACTAGTTGTGTTTCAACTTCAGCTAACAGACTATTCACATACAGTAAATTGTTTTAAATTAAGATAACTGCACTTAATTTTAAAGTTTGTGCATTTTTGTAAATATATTATACTCTGATGCATTTTGCAATGAATCAATTACGTTATTTGCAAAAATACAAATGTAGCCCCTTTAAGTTTTTATTGTATTACTTAAAACTGGCTTTGATTATAAAACCTATGAACAGCTGTAGAAAGAATAATTTTTCCCTTAGTCCTAAGTTATATAAAAGCGTTAAAATGTAAAAAATTAAATATACAGAGTTCCATGTACCATAAAATAATTATTATCATATTTTTAAGGTATGGAAAACTAATTTATAAGGTTTACAGTGTATCAATCAGTGGGTTTTTTAAATCAAAAGTTATGGGGTTTTTTCTGAAGGACAATTACTAATATGGTCAACATTTTTCTGATCTTTAGAATTAAATTTAATAATTTGTTTAAAAGTAATAAATGATAAACATATCCATTTAGTACAGAAAGAAATTATTTAAAATAACAGTTCCGTACTTAAGTTCTGAATGTATGTTCCATAATTCACTGTTAAATTTCATGCTATGAAATAGGCATGAGAATGACTTTCAGATTTTAAAGCTGTAGTGCTACTACAAACCAGAGCACATGGAAGCAATTAACTCAGATTGCAATCATCTTATGCTGTGTTTATAAAAAATTAAGCTTTAAAAATACTTACTTAAAATTGTGATAATTTGCAAATATGCTTGGGGTATGCCTAAAGAGAATTACAGGTGATCTATTATTTTTTAGTATCAAAGTATGCAAAGAAATATCCTGTATTACTGAAGTAGTAACAAACCATTTTTCTCTGAAATATATTTCATAATTGTTACTAATATTTACATAGATAAGCATACTAAATTATTTCATTATTACTTCCACTAATCACCATTCTGAATTCTTTCTACAATGTAAACAAAATGACTGGCTCAGAATTGTCAAAAAAAAGATAAAGTTGCATAGACATTAACGACTCCAGCCCTGTGAGTTGTGAAATGCTTTCCCATGTTTACTTAAAACTCTCAGATTTCAGTCAGAGGTGACAGCAATAAATAACACAAAGGGTTAGGTCTGAACTTTTTGTGAAAGAAACAGTACGAAACATGCTGAAGTACTAAACTCCCTTACTTTTATTTATTTTACTGCTTGAACATCTTAACAGTCCACTACACTGCCGACTAAAAGCAAGGAACATTTCATTTTTAAAACAACTCCTCAGTTTGGTTTTTGTGCCCTCAGGCAAGGACTCCAGTTCACCTCCCTGGGTATTTTGGCTATACAGGGAGATAGGCATCCACACCATCAAATATTCACATTTCTGCAATATCTGGTCAAAAACTGTAAGAGCTAAAACAACCGATTTTGCTTTATACTTATTGTAATTCAATTCATTCGAAGACAGCCACCAGTCTGCTTCAACCGCTGCTTTGGAAGTGTGCCCTGAGAAAAGCCATCTGTTCCACTCAGTAAAATCAATTTTGTGGGCCCTCTTCCACTTTTATTTCTGAATTCAAGTGCCAAACACCTGCAAATTCTCCGGGCGACTTCCAGACCCAAAACTTCCACCTCCCTCAGGACACACTTCAAGACGCAAGTGTGCCACTGCAGCAACTGGCAAAGCTGCTCATGGTGCGAGCCCCCACAGTCAGGGGGCATCTCCCAGAGGGGACAGAGCCCTCCTCTCTGCTGAGCAGGCAGCGATGGCATCATGATCACTCTCCAGCCTTGGGCTGTACAATTCAGCCCCTCGAGTCACAAGGCAAACACCGAATACCCAGGTTCGGCAGCTTTAAGACACCTAAAAGCAGGTTTTGGTATTCAGAAGCCACTGAATAAACTTGCGGTACTGTACTACCCAGAGGAAAATGGCAGCAACCACAGCTGAGTATTACCTGTAAGAACTTCAAGACGCATTTGGACAGTAAAATATTTAATTCAAAACTGTTTTGTCAACAAAATGTCTGAAATCGGTCCAAGAGAGTGGGCAGTTTCTAACCTCAACCGGCTATTTTAGAGCCAGCATCTGGTTTAAGCCAGTTGTCCGAAACCTCCTCAGAGTTCGAGGAGAAGAGAGGCCCCCTGCGGGGCACGGCAGACCCTGGGCGCTCCATGTGACCGAGACTTCTGCTTTGTGACTGCAAGGGGGCTTATGCACCAAAACTTCCCACTCCCTTCACTAACCCCAGCCCAGGCTATTGTCCCGTCAAGCAACAATGACATCAAAAATTAAGTTCCCTTTATATAAAAAGTTATCACCACTAAATTTAATGTATCTGAGCCATAAAGAATATACAAAACTGTGTACAGAGTGTACATAACTACCGTGAGCCCTGGTCATCCTGACAGTTGCCTACATAGTGAGGTGAACCTTTATTTTTCATACAGTGCAATAAATCATGCTGGTAGATGACACCATAGAGCATGTCTAAATCAAGAGAGCCACTAAGGAATACCTAAAAATTATCCAGCCAAAGAACTGCAAAGAACCGGCATTAAATCTCTCACATGCCAAAAAGTGCTACAGGGTTAAAAGGAAAAAATAAAAATACTTTGTGGTGGAGAAATGCTCAACAGCTTTTAACGCTGTAACACACTCGCTTGTCAGCACAGTTATCTGCTATCTGATATATTTGACATATCTAATATATTTGTCTTATATCAAAGATGAACTCTTCTCTCTGGCTCCAGGACTTCACCATTTTATGGCATCGCTCAGTGCCTAGAAGAAATAAGTGCATCTACGTGGGATTAATGACTGCGGCCTCCCTCAGTTTAAAACACAGATACACACATTTTGCAGCTGAAAATCCTGATTTTCAACTCTCTTGCTAAAAATACTAAGCACTTCTGAGCTGAGATGGAATTTTCTCTTCTTAATACTCAAGGGTGAAAACTCGCAGGAGAAAAATGAGTAATGGGTCGCTCACCATTTCCCAGCTACAGAAACGAAACCATCAGTGGTTCCAACCGGATCCAACGCTTTGCTCTGCTAAGTCTGAATCAGTTTTTCCAACCAACTGAGCAGTTAGAGGTTACAGCACATGATAAAATCAAAACACAAATGGCATTTCAGAGCAAATTATTGCAAACATCAGGATTTTCAAAAATTCAAATGCAGGAGATAATTTTTTAGTCTTCCGAACAGTAAAAAGTGCTCATTTGTAAAATCTGGCACCCACATAGCAATGTAGATCTTATGAACCTGAGCAAAAACCTAAGAACAGCCTTTAAAGTTTCAGTTAAGTATATTTTATTCTTAATCTTATTCTCATTCTCTAGAAATTCTGTTCACAATGAAGAAAAAAAAATTGAAAGTCTAGAAAAGTGTCAACATAATTTCAACCATATGCAACAAATATCTGTAACAAAATATCTGTGGAAAAGCCTGAGTGACATGGAAGAATCTCTCTCAACAACAGAATATATTTTCCTGATATAGTCCTCTTGCATTTTTAAATACAATTTGTGAATATTTTTATGTATGTAATCCTCTTAGTCCGTACAATTACTAAAGATAGTAAGTCAAGGCTAATGCCAGTTTTATATCAGAGCTTCAATCACACTTATTTATTTTCTTGTACTTCATACGCTTGTCCTCTAGAATGAATGTCATCCGTCACTTTCAGGACTGTCATCTTGATTGTGTATCCCCTCCTTTTTGTGAATTCTGAACTTTGCAAACACTCCTGAAATCCCCTGAACTCGGTCCTCCTTTTGAACTCCAATACTATTTCTTTCCAGTACTATTAGTGAGAGAATTAGAGCAATTGCTTCACACAGAAATTCAGATTTCTGTCACTCTTTTGGGATATTTGAAAACTCAGGCATTGTGAAAACACATTTCACTGATAAAGCTCATGTTGTTAGTATATTTCTTACTAATACTTAAAAATTTCAAGGAATTTCTGCTTCCTTTCACTTGATAAAAGTCTCATTTTGTCTATAGCACTACACTAAAGTCAGATTTTTCACAGATCTGTTTCAGTTTCTTGTATTTTAATATCTGAATTATTACTTAAGTAATTTTAAAAACCTTTTAATCCTCACATGTCTCAGCTGCATTGTGGAAAACACTACTGCTAACCCTTTATGTATGTAGTAATGTTTAAAAGAGTACACTACCCCTTTTTTGAGAATAATTTAAGGTTGAGATTTGAAAATTTAGTTTGATATCCCTTACAAACGTCCCATTGAATACTTGCTATTTGCTAGGGTACGAGGCTTGTTTTGCAGTCATCTTCAGAAAAAGCAGTGTATCTTTAGCCCTCAACTCTTCCTTTCACAGACACTATTACAAGACACTCCTACAGTCCAGTGAGCTTTATGCATATAAAACTAAGGCTTCTGGATACACGGGAAACTGTATCTTGCTAGACCATGCAGGATCTTTATTAAAGATGCTATGGTAGCTTAAATAGTAATTTTGATTGGGTTATGGTACCATAAATACTTATTCACAGATTTTCTCTCACTGAGAATTTTAAGTGTGAATCCTCATTTTATAGAAATCTAGAGGTAGATATATTCAAAGGTATTTAAAAGATAGCTGGTCCTTCTGCTTCACTCACATTTTCTTAATAGGCTCACAGAATCACAGAATTTATAAGGTTGGAAAAGACCTCTAAGATCATTGAGTCTAACCATTAATGTAGCATTTTCAGGTCTCCCTCTAAACGTGTCCCAGTTTACCACATCTACACATCTTTTAAATACCTCCAGAGATAGTGATTTCACCACTTTCCTTGGCAGCCTGTTGCAATGCTTGACAATCCTTCCATGAAAAAGTGTTTCCTAATGTCCAATCTAAACTTTCCCTGGTGCAATTTAGGGCCATTTCCTCTTGTCCTACCTCTTGTTACATGGGAGAAGAGACCAACCCTCACCTGGCTACAACCTCCTTACAGGCAGATGTAGAGAGCAACAAGGTCTCAGAGAGCTCAGTGATCACTTCCATCAGCTCCCTCAATACCCTTGGGTGGATCCCATCTGGACCCATAAACTTGTATGTGTCTACATGGTATAGGAGTTCACTGACCACTACCCTTGGATTATGGGATTTTCATTCTGCTCCCCTTCCCTGTCTTCCATCTGAGAGGGCTGGGTACGCAGCTATTAGATACTGCCCTCAGCACAAAATTCTTAGTCGCCTCTGCATTTTAAACTTAATCTCCTCCACATCATGTTTTCAGAGATAAGAACATTAATCTCAGTTCTAAATACACTCTTTATCTTATTAGAAATACTGAATTATCCTAAATAAACAACTGTTCTTTCAAATAGCACAACAGTCCTCCTTTACCTGGTAATGAATCATTTATCCAGAGATAAATTGTTTGATTCTGAATAGACAAACCTGAGTGTCTTCAAGTGCTAATCACAAATAATTTATTAACATGTCTCCTTTAAACAATAAAACTGAACAAGTACTCCCGAAAACAATGTGCTGTCTTATGAATGTTTATTAATTGTCTGAAGAGATGACATTAGCACTCCTTACTCAAAATTAGGGATTTTCAGCATGTAATTCTTACCAGACACGGAATTCATAAATCATCTATTGTAAATTATGCAGTTTGTTCTGTTTAGTTCAGCTATCTGTTATTACTCCAAGGGTGGAACTTCTCCCTAACTTCAGTTTAAATCAGGCATCCTAACCTAGCACGAAATGTAAGATACAGCAGAGATTAAACACCCTCTGCGTATGTCAATCGGTTTTAGAAAAGGGTCAACTCTTCTGTGTAAAATCCTGTTACATCTGCTATTTTAAAAAATGGATTAGAAAAATCTGACCTTAATCAATTAAAACTATGTCTGACAAAGTGGTTTGCGTTAAGAAATTGTCTATCCACAATATAATGTAAACTATTGGCTAATGTTCAATTACGGAAGCAGCACATTTGCCTTTGGAGAACATTCCCACTCAAGCATAGGTACATGCAGCATAAGAATACAAAATAGTCACAAATGTAGTAAATTCAACATTTGCTTTGACTGTTACTAAACAATTTTTAAGTAATGCAAAATAAACAGACACCAATCAACACATCTCTGAGTTACAAAGATCATATGTTGCTATCACTTGTAAGTGAAGCTAGCAAGCTTTATATAACAACTCAAAGTTTAAAGAACTTATTTTCAGTTGTTGACGTTTTTATTGATTGCACTGATGCCAAGTGAAGGTAAATTACATGAGCAGTGGAGCTCAGTTAAGCAGTAACTCAATACAACTACACAATAATTGTTGATGAGCACCGATCTAGAGCAGAAGTCTCAGCAAGATCAATTAGTTACCTGCCAATACTGCTAAGGTTTAGGGGATGTCCCCTGTATTCTAAGCCTCTGCACCTCCTGGAACGACTTTGTGTTGCATTCTGCAAAATCCCTTACAGAGTGCCCTTGCTTACTCTGCAACGCATCTTAAGACATTAACAGGTCTACCTGCAACTTCGAAATGCTTCTCTAATTATTTTTATGGCCTGAGTTAAAAACAAATCAATTTACCCTTACAGGTTTTCCTTAGATCATTTTAAAATATTTTCTTGTAAATGAGACCATATGACTGCTTCCCTTCCAAGAATATTTGAAAGAGCTGTTAAAATAATTGAACAGTGCTAAATTTGAGAAAAGGTAAAACTGAAAATAAGAAAGGTACATTAAAAACAGAGAGTAAGAAAAAAAATAAAAACTAATCTTTAATTCTGCAACAGGGTCATATAACGTGATAGTTTGGAGAACTGAGGTGTTCTCCAGAACATCCAGTCCACTGCCCCATACAGAACCATTCTGTTTCACATAGATAGCTTCCAGTAATCTCAAAGATTAAAATGGATACATACACTAAAACTTTATAGAAACTATTTGACACCAAGAAGTAAGGCATAAATTAAAAGCTGTTTGTCAACAGCAGTCAAGGCTTATGCAGCATCAAGGAGCAGGAGAAATATGTTCAAGCAATCCGAGATAAGAGACACTCATGCTCCAATGCTCTGCTGCTTCTCATGCTAATTATTCCCACACAAACACATCACAGGTTACCAAGCTTTCCAAACTCAAGTTCCATTTTATCTAAATCAGCCAGCAATATACAAACCAGGAATCTAGGAGACCAAATTTTCCAGATTTCCTTCTGAGCACTGTTCCATTTGTCTACTTTCTGAGCCCAATTCCAGCTGTTGCAAAGGAATGCAGTGCAAAAAAAAAAAACCTTCAGAGAAATCTGATGCTGAAAACCATGCATCTCTGTAGGATATGAAGCCTACCAGGCTTCCAAAATAAATACCTTCCTTCCTTCAAAAATAATATTAATTCAGCTTATCTCTTCCAAATATCTCAGTGTCACTGTTTGAACCTTAAAAATTAGTATGTCGAAAAAACCCCAAATTGACCTGTTTGACGATGACTGAGCTTGACAGACCAGACGAGAGGTAATTTAGGTAGTGAAAGATGTTAACACAATACATAGCAAAAGCATTCCGGGTCTCATGTGGTCACTGCAGCTTTTCATATTGACACAATAACTGCCAGGCATTGAGTTGTTATGTTTTGGTTTTTTTCAGAAATGCTATCATTAGTTTTCTTTTCTTTCCACCATAATATTCTAAATTAATTAGGAAAACTAGTTATGTAAGAATAGACTAGCCCGTGCACTTCTGCCAATCCATTCTGTTCAGGCCACTGGGTACTGTATAAACAAAACCCAGCATGACCTTTCAACTAAATCAGGTGGTTGACACAGGCTTGGGGTTTTTGCTTAGAGAGACTCCCTCGTACCACAGAAAGGTTTATAAAAGCTGATTTCTTCCTCAAATCCTGTATGATTGTAGGAATCAGACAGAGTAGGGATGTGATCTGCAGAGCAAAATAATTAATTCACATTTTTAGGCAGGGCAAGGAGGAGCTACAGAAACGTGAATCTACAGCTGTAAGCCAGTCAGCCTAATATTAAATTGCTAGAAAGATAGAGCAAATCATTCTCAATTGCATGCTCAAGACCACCAAGGGGCCTCAGTGCCATGCCCAAGAGCAAAAGTTGTTTGGGAATGGTCAATATGAATTAAACAATGGTAAATCTTGCCTGATCAACCTGACTGCCTTCTAATATGAGATGTCACAGAGAACAGACAAGGAGAGAAGAGTAGATACTGTTCTACCATGACCTCAGCAAGGCTATCAACAGCCTTCCTTTAATCAAGCTGGTGAAACACAAGTTGCAAAAGTGAGCATTGGTGGAAAACTGTCTGGATCAGTCCGGTTCAAAGGGCGGTGATCAGCAGAACAAAATCCAATAAGCAGGTGATTAGTAGACATGTTCCTCGGGGATCAGTGTTCACCAACAGCTTTATTACCAATCTTCAGGACAGGATGGAGTACACATAGCAAAAATACAGGTGATGACAAACACGGGGGGAAAGGATTGATAAGCTGGGACACAGAGCAGCTATTCTGAGGCACCCCATCACACAGAAAAATGGAATGACAAGCACCTCATGGAGCACAACAAGTCCTGCGCCCAGTACCCAAGCACCCTGAGCACCACTGCAAGCTAGGGGCAGCTGGCTGGAAAGCAGCTCTGTGGAAAAGATGTTGGAAATCCTGTCAGGCAATAACCTGCACAACAGGTAGCATCAGGCACTTCCAGCAAGGGCAGGGAATGGCATTCTAGACTGTGTTCGCAAGTCCAAGATCAGACTGGTTTTAAAGACTTTGCTTTCAATGCCTTTGTTTTGTGGTTTTGAAAATCATATTCCTTACATGACACAAATGTAATCCTCGTGGGTTAATACTACAACTGGGAGTAGTTCTCAGCTAATGACTTCTTCCTCAGCTCTTGCTGTCTGTTCTTTCACATATTTGGACTTTTTAAGGATTTTCATTTAAAAAAGAAATTTAAAAGTTAGGAAAGAAAAACAGATAGGCCGAAGTCTGAGAGATACGTTTTTGTCTGGTGTTTTTTTTCTTTGCTTTAAATGAGCACTCTTGTGCTAATGAGTCATAACACATAACCCCTGTTCATACTATATTAGTTCAAAAGAATAAAAGCCAAAAATAATTGGCATCAGCAAAGATTTTAGATTTAAAGAGAGTGAGCACAATACATGCCTTGTGTTATTCCTCTGTACTGTACTAGAAACTCTGTAATATTCCATCATTACAAAATGTGCTTGTGAAAGAATATAAAAATAGGCAAACAAAATAAAGACCAAAACACTCAAGCTCAGAACACACAGTGCACAAAGTACATTCCCATTGTATTTACCCAGTCATTAGCTATCTGTTTGCATTGTATATGGGGAAGTGCAAAGTAAACCAGAAAGCCTGCTTGCGTAGGCACTGACATCAGGACTGTAGGGTTATTAGACACTGGACAACCTTTTGCAAAAAGCTTTTACGATTTGAAAACTTTCTAAAATAACAGATATGGATTTACTGTGAGAACTGAGAAAATTCTAAGCCCTCATTGCTCTGCTTTCTCTAATTAACACTCTTTGCTATGGTGGGCAGAGTCCCTGACATTGCATGACACAGGTATCATGCCTTCTGTTGATGTAACACTCTTGAATTTCAACATATAATAATTTAAAATTCATAAACACAGAGCCATAAGGTTATGCATTTCTCTGTTAATCAAAAGCCATTATTTCTCTCCCACGCCATTGCCAAGGCACACAAAAATGGAAGGAAGAGTGGCCACGGCTGTGAAAATATCCCCAAGCTCTGTTAACAATCTTAATGATCTTGTAGAGAGCTGCAGCTCCACACTGCCAAGTACAAATGAGAAAGCAGGGAAAACAGCCCAGAAGAACAGTACCACAAACACATCCTTTTCAGCCCCAAAGAAATGATGGAGCAATAATTCAATTCATATTTCATCTTTAGGACAAAACACAGACATGACTCTTTAGCAGAATGGCTACTGTAAACCTGTGGGTTTTGCAAGCACGATAATAAGTATAAAAGCAGCATGCCGGCACATATTTCCCCCAAAATTAGTTTTTTCTATTATTTCTTGTTATCTAAAAAAAAGTTTTGTCAAAATGGACAGGGAAAAAAATGACCTGTATAGGAAGCTTAATGTAATGACTGGTTTGATTTTTCATGATGGATGGATACCAGCAGTTCAGCATCATTCACATAACTTAGTCCAGATGAAATCTTGGGAGGAACAAAACCTTTCCCCTCCATAAAAGAGAAAAATTTTACCATTTAAAAAAACTAAGAGTTATTCTTCCATTTTGGAAGCATCAAAACAGTATTTATTTCCCTATTTTCAAACTTGAAAATTGCCAGTAAAATCTACAGCCGTATTTCTCCATTCTTTTTCCTTCTGACTTGTGTACCCTAAGGTTTCAGGAAGCAAAGCGCTGCAACTTCATTCAGGGGAGATACAAAGGCATGTTACAATATGATTACTTTTAATTACTTCAGCTGCCAAGCCAAACTTAATAATAATTTGAAACCCTTGTCTCAGTCATCTTCCTCAACTGCTTCATTTTTTAATATAGCTACTGATAGTAAATTGTGACAAAATTAAAAACAAACACAATTTAGAGCATTTAGCAACTGACTGGAGAAAGGTAAGATGAACATGTAGGACTCCTAAACAGTGAAGCTGCCTGGAATACAGCCAGAAATTTGTCTATATGCTTTTGCAGAAACTGTCAGTTACAAGGAATAAAATGTTGTACAGCACAGCTATTTCCAAGCAAATTGCTAAGGCTCCCGCAATTGAAGTGGGTGTAAACGACAATTCTCTAAGAGAAACTGGGGGTTTCCTTCCAGCCCTTAACAGATATCAAGGGAGAGAGGGAGAAGATACCACCTTCAGGTTTTGTTGAAAATGATGCTGTTTGCTCTATTCAAGTTAACACATTTGTGATATCCAGTGAGACTCCTTTCTAGCCAATATCAGAGGGGACTTTAGTTCTGACAGAAGCCTTTGGGGTGTTTTGCTACTACTCAGGCTGTACTTTTCCTCTCAGGGAGAACATGCTTCATATCATTCCCTATGGTCAAACTGAAGGGACGTTCCTCCCTCTGCTTCTGATGAAGAGGAAAGTAAAGGAAATGCACACGTGTTTAAGTCAGCCACAGTTGAATGGCTTGTCAGATCTGTATATCCAGAAAATCATGAAGCACAGCGTTTCCTAATGTTATCCCACATTTCTATAGCTCTTTCTTCCTGATTGTTTCAGTCAGCATTTTAGGTATTCACTTTCACTGCAATCCTGGCTGTGATACTAATGTCACATTCAGTCAAGAACAGAAGTAACCTATATATTGGCCCTTACATATCTCATAATTTATTTCAGCCTTGTTTTGAAACACTGCAATCACTGGCTCTATTTTGATGCCTCTCAGTGCTACTCAACCTTAACTATTGCAAAGCAGGACGCTATTACATGTTACACAAGCGCTGATAGTTGGCCCTCATACCTCTCATACTCAAAGTGCCAGGTAACTCGCAAGGCAGTGAGCACTGGGCTCCCAACTACAGCTGGCATGATACCTGTGAGCATACAAATAAAGGACTGGGACCTCACACTCGCAATGAATTTCAAATATTGCACAGGGCTCTTCAAGCCAAATAATATGATTTACTTCCACAGGTGTAAGTGATCTTCATCATATTTTTAGCAGCACTCCCAGCTCATGACTCAGAGCAGGACTAACTTTTGCAGAACTACATCCCACAGTAAAGCACTAAAGCACTTGAATATACACAAACAAGAAGCATTTTTTTTTTCCCCAGAAAATATTTTAAAATGTCAGTGAGGAGGACCTGGTTTTAATAATGTAAAATATACCTACCGTAATAAATATTTTAAGAACTGATTAAAGAAAAATTTCCCACATAATTATAAAAATGTGTAGCCTATAGAACTTCAATAACAAACTAAAATTCTGTTTTATTTAACACTGTAGAACTGTTTTATTTAAGATATTCAGCAATTTTATTTAACTACCAGCTGCAGACAGATTAGGGGAGATATTTTCTTTGGCAATGCACGTTTGTAAGCTTAGAAATACATTTTATTCTGGTCATAGTTTAAGTTACTAACACTGGAATGCACGTTTCAGTAGCAGATTTTTCTTTCATCTTTAATTCGAGCAGTATTGTGTACTACCACAACTCAGACCAGAAATTCACTTCTGCAATATGAAGTCACTTGGCTGCAGCAAGCGTTTCAACAGTTTTCCTAGTACAACTCTAGTATGTATCACAATAATTCTGTATTTAAAACTGATATGCCATATTTTCTTTGAAATTCATAGCAGCTAATTTTATTATGTCATCTAGAGTGTATTTAGCTGTGATGTTCACGAGAAGCAATAATGAGTAATAGCCTCACCATGGCATCAATTATTATTATTCAATTATTTCTGCCTACTTTCTATTAGACTGTTTGCACACATTAAATACAAATATATGATCAGTGTAACAGGAAAAAACTCTATTATTTTACCACAGTGGATATGCCTCGGTCCAACAAATGTTATGTGCATAGTAGAGATTATTACATCTGCATCTTTTAACTGAGTAAGTTCCTGGAAAAGCCATGTTTTTAACCACAGGAGGCTCAAAGTATGTACTCACATAATCACAGAAGTCAGACAACTCTCTAGAAGTTAAGTGATTAAAAGGTTCACATCCTAACATGAAAACTCTGAATTCAGTATGGAAAGATTTCTGAAATATAGTTTGCAATAATTCTCAGCCATCCTTTTTTGCAAGCCATTCCACCTATTAATAATGCTTGCTTAGGGGCAAGTTCAGCCCACAGGTAAGGAAATAAATCAGAGGGAAGGACAGAAAAAGTAATTTTCATTCCAAATGTTAATTTTGTCCTTATTTCAAAATAATTTCTCATTATATCAGCATAATAGATTTCTGTATCTATTGGCATAATACATGTGTAAGTCAAGTGTCAATCTCTGTCCATGGGGAGACAAACTTCATCATTTAAATTTTCAAACCATGAAACATATCACTGTTAAACAAGAAAATGATGCTGCCTCAGGAAATAAAATACTCCCAAATCAACAATCCATTTTAGGAGAACTTTTTAAACCATACAACTTCATATTTTCTTATTTTTAAAGCACTCTAAATTTAAAGAAGTTCTGAAACCAGTAAATAAATGGCCAGATATGGACAGAAAACCCAACACCTTTTCAGTCACACAATTATGAGTGCAAAATTGCTGTGTAAAAATCAGATCTCTCTCAAAAGGTAGAAAAGTTTCTTTATAAGGAAGTTTTGAAATGCTAGCTATGCCAACTTAACTAATGACTTGTTGATCTCAGTGGTTCAATTACCTTTGAAGAGAAAACTTACATACAGATCTTTCCTTTTTCTTTCAGTACTTTCTTTTGAAAAAGTATCACTGTGATTATGATATTTTTCTCTCATTTCTTAACGCAGATGATTTATGGACTATCAACTTTAAAAGGAAAAACTAAGAGATTAGATTACTTTACATTAGATTAGATTAACTTTTTCAATCACTCAGTTTTTCTTGAATGAGAAGTTCTAAGAAAAAGAAGCAAGCAGGAATGTTTCAGTAAGCTTCAAGACAGATGTGGATTTTTTTTTTTTCCCAAGTTGGCCCATATATTTAGGTAACCAAATACAAACTTCTTAGTCTAACTACAGCTATCTTATAAAGGAAAAAAACAGGCACCTTTAAAAAAAATTATATGAGAAGGACTGGAAAACAGAAGACTGCAGAGTCTCACAAATGGCTTTTAAAAACAAAGGTTAAAATAACAGAATTTCTTTTTCTGATTCTCCGTGACAGACCCACCATAATTGTGGCATAATTTTCAGATGGTTGTGTGATGCACATAAATGTTTGCATTGCCTTTTAAAACTTCCAGCAAGGCAAGACATACTGGATAATGAAAATTCCTTCTTTACTGCTGCTTTTACCACTTCATGTGGCATGGGTGCAATTTTGAACTGAATCATTGTGTTGAGGAACATTGAGTTCCCTCAAAAAATGCACTTCATTTTGACTAACAGAGCTGAAAATAAGTGTGTCCAAGTTACAAGTTTACTCTTACAGTTGGCTGCTAAACAGCTTCATTTAGGTCTCCTAATATACAATAAGCACCAGATATTCATGCAATATGAAGTACAAAGCCATATAGGATTCTGATATAATGTTGCTGAAATCAACAAAATTAGAGCAAAACCATGAAATGTTTCCTCTCTAGTACACACAGTGACATACTTTTTTTATACATCTATCAATATTATGCCTAACACTGTAATATTAGAATACAGTCTTGGCATAGTCTGTCTTGGCACTCTTCAGCTATTTACTTGTTTCAAGATTATTCATCAATGAGCAGCAGAACTAACCTTGTTGGCTGAACAAAAGAAGGTACAAAAAAGCAAAGCACTATAGTCTTTGCTTTAAAGAACTAGAGCTCTTCAACTGTACACATGTGCAATCAGTTATAAAAAAACAGATGACTCTTAGGGCAAACCATCCTCTCCGCGCACTGACATGTAAAAGAAGTGGAATACTAAAAAAGAGGTATTCAGAATGAAATCTTAATTCCACAGACTTCATCACCAGGGCCCACATTTTCACTGTGGGCAACTCAGAGCCAAGTTGATAATGCCAGAGACATGTGAGGATTGAGAGGATATGGTATGCAGACAATGACTGAAATTTGTGCAGTTTGTGTTGCCTACCACCCCCTGGGCAAAGAGTTAGGTATTTTTTTAATGTTGCTTTGAGTAGAAAGTTGCCTTTTATCTATACTCCTTCCTAATCTGCATTATTCCAAATGTAGGACAGCAGTTTGTTTAAAATGTACAGGAGAAATTACATGTTTTCAGTAGATATAGGGAAAAAGTGAAACACTTCTGTGCCCACTTCAAACATCCATTCAAGAAGACATTTGCACTCCTTAGACATCTAAGTTACTGTTAGTCATTTGTGCATGCTTAGTGCTTCAGCAAAACACAGCTGGCTAATGAGCATGCCACTTGCTGGAACATGGACAAAAGGCTCTTTTTCAGTGATGACAGGGAACAAAATATTATTTCCCAGCAAATGTATCTGAGGAACAATTCCAGCTACAGCTACGCAGATCAGCTTTTCCAGAAACTTCAGAAACTTCTGTATGTAGATTAAGAAAATATGGATTTGGCCATTGTAGAGAATCTTTTTCAGTTTTGAATGTTGTTTTATAAAATTATGACTTCAGTGTTTGGTATAGAGCAAGCAGCCCTTCCTTCCTTCCTTCCTTCCTTCCTCAGTCACAACAAGCAGTAAATCCTCATCAGCTTTCTCTCCTTGTGAGATAAGTGTCATTAGAAGGATTTGTGCTGTGTGTGCCTAGAACTCTGTCTCCTGCTCACCATGATCACCGTTAAGTGTGGTAAGAGTAACAAACATTTCCAACAAGATGCAGACAGATGCCACTACTGCTACAGCTCTCTCAATAAAGCTGCCTTTCAAAATCCCCCTGTGGTAGCAAACAGCACAACTACAAAAAGCATCACAGGCACTGCTGATACATAGCATATTAATTATATGCACAACTAGGGAGTACCTTAATCCATTCTCTTTTGCTGGTGTTACACTACAGAATAGAGCTTTCTCTAGCACAGATCTCGTCACAGGTAAGACCACAGGAAGAGAGGACACACAAGGTTCTCTCTCAGTGTGGTTATTTTTCTCAGGTAACTGACTGCAACTTTTCTTTTCCTTGGAAACTGGTTCCAGACTTACATCTGCTATTCAGGCATTTTTAAGTGGCTTTAATCACTTTCGTAGCTTTTAATTGCATCACTGTAACTGCTAGATCTCTACATGACTGCAGTGAACACACATTGCATTCAAAAGGACTATTGGACAAATAAGACTATTTGAAAATTTCTTCCTCTGTGCCTACCTATAACATGGAAACTCGGCACTGTCATAACTTACCCTAGCTGTAGATCCAGATTTGAGGCTTTAAGTCAGATTTGACATTTGAGCACTGAGAAGCTGTGTCTGCCCCAGGGAGAGCAGAGAGTTCCCTTCTCAAGGAAGCAGCAGAAGCTCCTAGACTAGTTTTTTTAGGTAGTAAAACTGCACCCTCCATTTTCCCTTCTATATTAAAGATCTTTATGTAGCCAACACCAACAGTATAAAATTCACGGTACTCTGGAAGAGCGGAGAAGCTCAGAAGAGCTCAGGAGGCTCTTTTTACATCCCCTCCTACAAATACATTCACCACAGAACTGAAATAATTTGATCGTGTGTGCGTACATAAAACATCAATAAATACACACTGTTTTACAGGACTTTTATGCATTTATTAAATTAAACTTGCAAGAAAATTAAAAAGGCAAAGTTCCTTACACATTTATTTTTATTTTTAAAACTTCACTGAGCCATTAACATGGAAGGATAGATTTTCTGTTTTGTTCTATAATTTTCCCCTATTCTGCATAGATTTTTATATGCCACAGGCCTCTTTTCTCTAATCATGCTACTCTGAACTATGTCTATTGCTCTAAACTAATAGTCTAGCCAGACCATTTCTAATAGCCATATCAAAATATGAAATGCCAGGAAAAAAATAGAATATGCTTGCATGAATCAGCATTTTACAACCCCAAACCAACCCACTAAAGTAATTTTTCCAGTAAATAAGACAATGTACTGATTGTATGGTCCAAAGACGTAAACCTGACATACAGTGCAATTTAAAAACTCCACATTTTTCTTTACTCTGGCTTGCCAGGGTGCCTCGGTACATTTTAAGTTGCTTTACCTGTGGCTAGTAAGGGATTCTAGCATCCCACCAAGGCATTTGGAGAAATAATGCCCAAGGTTGAGTGACTTTAACCACCTAAGAAGTTTTTCATAGCTCCAAAGCACTGGAAATTGGAAGAAAGGTCATTATTACACTTTTACAGGGGACTCCTGGGCTCACTATCATAAACTGCTGTTCAAAGCACTTACTAGTAATTCTAAAGCAACTCATAATTTACTGGCAAGGAAAGATAATGCCAAACAAAATAAAGCAAATTACACACAGTATTGTTCAGTTTTCAGGCAGAAGAGAAGTTGA
This sequence comes from Callaeas wilsoni, assembly GCA_013398955.1. Classification (NCBI taxonomy): domain Eukaryota; kingdom Metazoa; phylum Chordata; class Aves; order Passeriformes; family Callaeidae; genus Callaeas; species Callaeas wilsoni. Next base: position 132,088 of record VWPU01008710.1, read on the forward strand.
ATATCCTTGAATTAGTAGTTGCTTTGCAGAATTGCCTTCTTCTAGAGCCCTGTCACAGATCATCTGTTATCAGACTACAGTTAGAATTTCAAAAAACTTTATTTATATTAATTTTCATTAAGCAACAAATGTGTGATTTGACAGGGTGTAATATAAAGGCCTGCTGAGTAACAGGCTTAACAAGGACCCAAAATTGCTAGAGGGAAGTTCATAGTTTTGATGTTCTCCTAAATCATCATTAGCTGTGTTTACATATCAGTTAGAAATGCTGATGTTACTGAACTATAGTACAGAATTAGAGGGAAAAAAAAAAACAAAAAAGGAAAAATATCACCGGATCACAGAGCAGAAAACGTAGGATGTGCAGTTCAGAGAAGGTTTTTTTGCCCTCCTCACAATGTGGATTAAAACCACTTCATTTCTATCAGCTCCATGAGCTATCAGAAATGTAAATGTTAGAATCGCAACATGATTCTAATCAAAACATCTTGAATTAAAGCTGTAAATGTAAACTCTACCTTAGACTAAGTAAAAACACAAGTAAATTCCTTCCATTAGAAGAATTCCTGATAGCTAGAAAGATGAAAATGCAAACAGGGGGCAGTGCACAGCAAAGAGAAAATTTTAATTCTGCCTCAGTGCCCATGTTTTTGGTCTTTTTCAGAATTAGCATCTGGAAGACTAAACACATTGTTCAAAGTTATAAATCACAATGAATGAACACGGGTGTATCAGCAGGACAATGATGCTGGAGCTCAGCCTCAGGCATACGAACATTTGCATGCCAAATTAAATATCAGAACATGGAAAAAATCTCCTCATTGGATACACTAAGAGCACACTTTATACTCTACACTTGAGTGATTAAGTTGAATCAAACACTGAGCTTGTTCAGTGGTTAGAACTTTTGATTTCACTGACCCACAGTGACTTTCAGCATATTCTGCCACTTTACCACTTTGTATTGCCCAGGGATAAATTTGTGCCTCTTCAGGAATATGCATTAAAAAAAAAAGTACTTGGCTGCACACTTCTGTACCACACCAATGCAATGAAAACCAGTTTTGACAGGAGAAGACAAACAGGGTTTGATGCATCTGGAAGAAATGCTGCCCTCTGCCTAACAAACAATGCAGCAAAGGACGAGAAAGGATTATTGTGTTTCAGTGCCAAAAAGCCTTTGTTCAATACATTACTTGAAAATAAGCACCTCTATAGAAAGCATCCAAGTTAACCCTAAGTTTTAAAAATGTTCTTTTCTCAGTTGAATGCTTTTGTTAAAAGTGCCTATCTTGCAGGGCTTTGCCTACTATAGATGTCTGCCTGTAGAAGCAGGCAGTCGCAAGTTGATCAGTGTCCTGAGCTTTCCCTGTTCCATCCACGGTGAGGTGTTCATGGGCACACACCTGTCCTGCAACCCATCCTTTCCATCTGTGAACTCTGGTCCCACAGCAGCAAAGTTGGCATGTGCAGCACACTCCAAAAGAGCGGGCATTTATCCACATACACCGGGAACAGTCTCTCAAGACCTTACTGCTGGACTTGTTCTCTCACTTACAGAAGACTTTTAACAAGGCAGCACTTAATGCTCTCCTCTCCTTTCGGTGCCTATGGAAACTGGCAAGCTCCTGTCTCATTTTTGCCTCTGCCTCTTGAAGAAAAAATAAAGAAACAGGTTTAGCCCATAGCACTTGGGAAAAGCTTACTTTTTAGACAGAACAGACCCAAAGCCAAGTAGACAGGGCATACTCCCATAGTGTAGAAATCCATGTCCAAATCTCAGTGCCAGTGGGATTCAAACGTGGTTTAATGATTTGCTATCAGAAGGATGTGCCACAAGTGGCTGACTGACACATCACCTGAAGGCAAGGCATTGGTTCATGCCCTCTCTCACACAGGGAATGAGACCATGCCCAAAGCCAAGAGGCGCGAGTGTGCACGAGCAACCTCATGGCTGGGACTACTGCTAGCCCACGTGCCCACTCTTGTGTGGACCTCTTCATGAAGTGTTTCACAGACGCAGAAGGGACTTCAAGCCGAGCTGCAGATGAATAAGACATTTTGATATTTGTTATTTCTAGAGACTGGACTAATTGGACATGTAAACACTCAGTGTTTACACTTTTAGTGAGTGTACTCTGCAGCTGATTTCATGAAAATCCACCACCATTACTGAGCACTTCATTTTCCAATGCTGAATGCTGTTTTAGGATTTGAGGATTGTTTGCTTATTTTAAGAAAAGTATTTGGGAGGTTTGCACAGTACAGAATACTGTGTGTCCCATTCAATATTTGGCTATATTGAATTCATTAAATCATTTTTCTCTGCTCAGTACTGAATTTATTCCAGCCTAGAGGGAATATAACACTCCCTTGCAGCTGAACTGATAACATATGCCACTATTATAATCATTTCCTGTTTTCACTGTAGAGGAATTTGTTATTCCTTATATTCACTAAAATTAAGTAAGTATGCATAAAGTCTCATGCGTAAATTGGACTTTACGACATGATAACATCAAACAAAACATCTTAGAAGTCCATTTCATCCTGTGCTGCATTTCTCACATGTTGTACTGCATTTCTTAGTTCCTATCCAAGACATCTGTATGGGTATAGGTATCAGAACATGAGACAAATGAAAACTAAGATACTTCCATGCAGTGAGCCAAACTATAATAAGAGACTTTTGTGTAACATCCAAAACAATTTTGGCCTCAAAGATTTAGTGTGAAGAAAGTCCAAGCACCACCCTGTAAACAGCCATTGCTTGTTAGACTTTGGTTCTCTTTTAAATGTGATACAGGTTCAGAAAAATGCTACCTCTGCCAGACAAACACAACCCCCAAATCCCTACAGGCAGGCTCACAGGCCCAGGACTGTGCAGGCACTACAGCAGTGAGGGGCAATGCTCTAGGGGGGGCACACAGTGGAGTACAAGGCACAAAATTTGTTCTTATTTACAAAAGAAAACAAACAAACCAAAAATCCTAAATGTTTACTGCGATATCCAAGTTCTTTGGAAAGCTCTTTAAGATAAATAACTCTAAGCTTGATAACTAATATAAATGATTCACATTAAATTCATCCATCAAATTCCTCATCTGAAAGAGGATTTTTTAATATAGATTTTACTGAACTTTTCAGAATCACTGGTGAATCTTACTTTTCAAACACTTTTTGTAATGCATAAACCCTTTTCTAATAGATGAATAACAAAGCTTCATTTCCTTTGAGAAACCCTGGGTTTGTAACATTTTTTCTATTCACCTTTATTTTCTACATTGTATAACAAAATATGCTGACACTCAATGTTATGCAAGACTTCAGACTTGCATAGCAAAAACTGCTTCTAGTTCATCCTGCATCATAAATTGGGAGTTTGCTGAACTGTTTATAGTTTAATAAAGATGAGCAACATTTTCATCTCTGTCTCCAGTCACTGAATGGCAACTTTATGTAGGTATTTCCTTCACTGCTCCAAATCTCTCATTTAAGAAGTAATCTTATTGGTTTTCATCATTATGGCTTATTTCTGTAGACTTTGATTTTCTTTTCCTTTCAAATCCCTGTTCTTTTTTGTATTGCTAAACAATTCATGCCCACCTTGAATTTATTTCTCTGTATTTATTCTAGCTTTTATTTATATTCTATACCAGTATTTTCTAGATCACACTCCTACTGACAGAAACTGATGGTGTGATCTATAAAACCAGACTTTTATAATGTAGTTTGTGATTGCTGCTAGATGTGCCAAAAGAGTGATAGTGAAAGTTAAACAGGATAACAAATGAAGGACCACATTGTGTCAATATTTCATCTTTTCCAATTTTACTGCCTATTGTAATCGTGTCAAAGAAAGTTAAAAAACATCAGTTCAGATGTAATAATTTTCTTATATCAGCTGAACAACCATACTGCTGTACCTGCATGCTTTAGTGAGCCTTTTCCTTGGATATCTACGTTACATTTAGTCCAGAGCTTCTTTCTTTAGCCATTCCATGAAATGGTACTCAGTGAAAAAAGTCTGTGTCCTATGAAAAGCTGTCCAGGTTGGCCTCAATTATTTTTCTAATCAGCTTGGGGAAACATATTTGAGTCTTCATTTATTATTTCTCCAGCTGAATAGAGAATAATTAAAATTTCCTTCATTTCCATAATTATGTAGTTCTAACAATTTGTACCTTAAGCTCCTCCAGTTTCTTAACACATACACATTCCGTTATGTGTCAAAGGTCAGTTCAAAAGGCAATTTGCTTCAATGCACCTTGTGAGAATGAAAACATTTACCTATAAATGAATAACAATTACACCAGAATCACTGCTTTCAATAAAGTCAGACTCTAATACCAGTTTACAGCCTGTTCATTAAAATAAGATTTTAAGTGGCACCAGCACAAAATCTGATACTATTCACCATAATTTCAAAATAAATCCCACAGATGAAGTTATTCACTTTTGCACTAAGTACGAACACAGGTGCATAATCTGAAAGTCAAACCTGGTCCCACGGATATTTTTAAGTACTGCACTGCATTCACTTCCTCAAAGCACCACAGAGAGCCACAGAGGACTGTTACAGCTTCCTTGGGAAATCCCACCTTAAATTCTACAAACAGGAAAACTGAAATAATGGAACTGTTTGAAATATATCGACATCCCAAATTCTAAAGACAGATAATGCAATGGTATGAAGAAGTATTTGGGACAAACGTTCTGAAAGCATTTTGTTGGAAAGGTGAAATTTTTCCATTAGGACTGTAAAATAATAGTTTAGTTCACTTAACACAGTTCCTGTTCAGTATCAGTCAATACCAGGTCATTTTATTTTAAATGTTCATACTGCTGAAATCCTTACATTTCTTTTTCTTGTCGTTTAACTTTTTTGGGCACATTTTTTCTCATGGCAACCTGATTTAGGATAAAACTGCTGTGAAACTCTTAAGTCTTTGAAAGGTATTCCACGATATACCCACTTTTCCTTTTCCTGAAATGTTTCTCACAAAACCAGCTCATCTAATAGTTTCCCCTAATGCCACACTCTAGCAGGAAATTACACCACTTACTGGAAATTAGGCTTTATTTTGCTGCAGGATGAAGAAATCTAAAGCACCACTGATCAAACAGTCGAATACTGTTATATCCAATTTGTAGATACAGAATGTAAGATTTGAAAAAATAAGATCATGTAACTCAACTCTCAAAAACAGGTTATTTCACTGAGTTTTCTGAGTTAATACCAGTCTTCTGGAAGACTGATACCTCTGTATAATTCTGAGAAACATGCTGAATCCTCTGGAAGGGCTCCTGAGGACTGAGCTGTGTTCACCTGTACGTTTCTTTGGTAGCTGACCCAACATCCCCTGTGCAGACATGCCCAAGGAGAAAGTACTTACTAGGCAATAAGAAAAGAAATTGTGCAACAAGGACAGGAACCCACAATTAAATCAAAGTTGTTCTGTTCCTGCAAGAATGAAACATCTGTGCAACTGCCTACAAAAAACAATGTGCTGACTTGTTATTTTATAGACAGCAATGACCTTGACCAGGTCAGGTAAAAAATTTATTTACTCATACGCATTTCTTTTATTTTAATAACAGCATATATTTTCATGGTGTATCCTGCTATAATGTAATCAATGTACACAAAAATCAAAATTCCCAAATGACATTTTAAATTCCTTAAATGAAAACATTAAAAATTAGTAATTTTCTGTTTTTAAAAATTTTAGCCACTACTTGCAGAGAATGGGTAGAAAACCACCACTATCTTCCTGAGATGTACATTTCTTGTATTTGCAAGATCAGTGCCAGAGGTTATATGCTAATTCCCTACATTTATTTCAGCCCTATCAGAAAACAGCAACTACCATATTATTGGAGCCATAATACAAACTCTCTTTTTATCCCTCAGTTTTCCCATATCTGTATCTGCCCAAAACCACGTTGGCCCCCACATCTCTCCAGTTTCCTCCTCTAAACATCCCACAAAACTTGTATGATTCCAAAATGCTTCCCCCTGCATCCCATAACAAGAACCCAGTGCTGGCAGGCAGCAACCCTGTGGGGTAATCCAAAGAGTCCCTTACTCTTTGTGCTAGCTGTCTCCATCCTGCCTGGTTCTCTCCTTTTTTTTTTCTTTTTTTAAATTTGTTTTTAAACAGCACACAGTTACTGGATTTATGTTTCTGTGTATTACAAATGATTAATGTACTGATGATTTCCACACACAATTCTTCATTATTTTGGAAGTGACATCTCAGTGGGCCTTTCTCCCAAGGCTTCTCAAACTGTGCTCCAACCATACGCTTTATGTAAGTTTAACACTTTCTCTGCTGAACATGACAGTTTTGCAAGCTTTTATACAGAATATAACCTATTTGGACTTTTAACGGTACCTGTATTGAATTTGTCTTGGCATCTGTTGCTTACTTCAGAATACCCGCTGAGAGCACATATGAAACATTGGAGCAAAGGGCAAAATCGTATCATGTGGAGTTTTAAGTACACCATCTCTTCTTGTTTTTAGTTTTATATGTCTAAGCAGAGTAAATGACCACTTAGTGCAATAACGTGCCCTTTTAAAATATTCTGTACTCAACACACAACAAATCTGATTTAACATCCTCTCCAAATGCTGCTTTTAATCTCTCATATGCAAAAAGGAAAGTATTCTATGTATTTTTTCCTATAGTTTGTGAGTGAAAGCCATTATTTCCATTTGTACTCTTTTCCTTGAATTGTATTATCACCATGAAGAGTATGTGACCACTAAATTTTAAAATAACCTATGTACTTTTATTCACCTTATTTCTATGATGAGACCTCACAGCAAGGATGGCATAACAATATGGAAACTAACCATCTAATCCAACTGGACATATTTTATTGAAGTCTTATTACTTCCATGTGTAAGAAGAAACTAAAGCCAACTGCAATCCCCAATTTCTTGGCATTCTCAGTATGCATTGTATCCAGCAAAAGAGAATTTCACTTTTTGTTTTCATTTTTAGAGCACAGTGTTATAAGACATACAGACTTAACCTGATGGTTAAGAGAACAAGATTTTTAACTGAATAAGAAAAGCAAGGTCTTTATTATGTCAAAAGAAATACAGTTCTTTCACAAGATGTAACTTTTTATTTTAATCTCTTTTGCAGTATAATCTTTAAAGTACTCATATCAAAATTTTAGTATCGATGATACAATCTTCAGGAATGGATATGCAGAGTAATGACAATATGGTTATAACACAGAGTCAAGTCGGTCAATTTATATGAAAGAAACTTGTCGTGGATAAATGCAATGCCAAGGAGTTACATTCTAATTTATTCTGAGGGAGCATATGTAATAGACCAATATTTCTTAAGATACAAAGCCTAGTTTCCTAAGAAAGATGAGTATAAAATTATGAGCAACTGTAATAAAACAAATATCTTCTTTCAATATTGACAGATATAAATAGCCCTTCACCGAAGCATTTTCAACTTTGTTTTCTATACAAGTGATATTTGTCAGATATATCTCTGATAGGAAAAACAACACCTCAAGAAGGATCAATCAGGTAAGTAGCTTTCTCAGTGGAGGTCTGAAGATTAAAAACTCATGTAACTTTAGCAATATCTTGGGCATCTCATGTTCTTTCAATGATCTTTACTGGTAAGGGTTTTTTTTTCAGCTCACTTTTTTATGCGACACGTATGCTTTCCTTTGTTATACGGTAGATTTTGACTTTGCTGCTCACCTTAGAATAGTCCTCTTCTCAAGTGTTGATAATAACACAAGACACTAGAAGACAGGCTCATTTGGTTGAGTCTATTTCGCATTTTTGTGAGAATTTATAAAGAAAATTAATTTACTACACTCACAGGTGGCAGCACCTTATGACTTTATTAGTCCTAGTTTAATCAGAGACTATCTACAAAAGAAAAGAGGTCAAATGCTGATTATTTAGAAGGATGAAAAATCATGGAATCACAGAATGGTTTGGGTTGGAAGAGAATTTAATCTAGTTCCAACCCCCAGCCATGGGCAGGGACATCGTCAACCAGACCAGGTTGCTCAGACCTCCATCCAACCTGGCCTTGAACACTTCCAGGGATGGGGCATCCACAGCTTTTCTGGGCAACCTCTTCTAGTGCCTCACCACCTTCACAGTAAAGAATTTCTTCCGTATATTTCCCTTCATTCAGTTTGAATCCACAACTCCTTTTCTTATCACTACAGTTCCTGATGAAGTGCCCTTCTCCAGCTTCCTTGTAAGCTCCCTTCAGATACTGGAGGGCTGCTATGAGGTCTCCATGAAACCAAATATTTGGTTCTTAATGGAGAAAACATTTTGGTAGAAAAAATGAATTTACCTTAGCATAATTACACTAAAATTAGTAAAACTACTCTTTTAAAGAAACTGTACCACCAAGATAAAGAAACATAGTATTCTGATTCCTTCTGCACATTTAATTCAGAACTGCACTCCCATAACTAATAACTCTATTCCTTCCTATGAAAAGGCTTTAATTACTGCCTACATGGTTTATATTTTGTGAATTTTACAATCCCCTTTCACTCTAGTCCTATAATTTAACTATCCTAGAATGATCAAAAAAGAGTCATCAGATAGTCACGGACACGCTTAATTTAAATGCTTCTACAAACCAGTACCACTGATGTTCATAGGAAAGAAATCAAGTCAAGGGGAGAATTTCTATGCAGATACAGGTATAAAACACATTAGAAAGCTCAAAAGACTTCCAAAACCTAATGCTCCAGATGTAACTGATACTGATGTACATCTCAGCCTCTCCAAGCTGTTCTGTGCATACAAGCTCGACACGTGCATGAGCATCAGCACATGAGGTCTCTGAACACTGTGTGTCACACTGTGTTATACTGTACTGGGCCTGGATGCTTTTGCTGTGTCTGATTTCAACACTCCTAGAATGTATTTTTAAGAAGCTCAAGGGATACACATATGAGAAAAATAAAAAAGAACATTAAAACCAGACTATACATGAAGATTTTCCTCCTGCATCTCACAGTGCACATTCTCCCTGCTTTGCAGTGAAAGTTAAATTTCTAGCTTAGCAGACACTATGCACAGTGCCTGGGAGGTACATGATTTCTCAGCTGTTCAGACAAAGTAAGGCAAGTAGCCACAAAATTGCAAAAGAGAATAACTTTAAAAAAATATAAAAGCTCAACTTTTAATGTAGTGTTAAATATTTCTTCTACAGGGAAACATATTCATCCATGCAGAACAATTAAAAACAAATAATCTGTGTACCTGAACTGTGGAACTGATTTCAGATGCAAATCCTCCTGTCAAGGGAGCCTCATGGCTAATCAGCAATCGCCCAGTCTTTGCCACCGACTGAAAAGGAAAAACAAATGCCCAAAATGTCATCAAATTGCAGCTCTCGTGATTTCTTACTTGTACTACTTGTGGAATATATGAAATATGTGACTTTGTTAGCAGTGTTAGAACACAGCTGCTTTTCCCCTCTTGCATTTCCAGTGAACAATAAATTATCCTAAAATACTAAATTGAGTTATTAATAGGATGGTTTTATACTTACTACAAAAGTATTCACATTTTCCACTCAATTTTAAGCAAGTATCAAGAAAAAATTTGAACCCATTTCATATGAATTTACCCTATCAATGCAAACAGTAACATTTCTGAAATAGAATAAGGACTTTAACAAGTAGCCAGTAAAAATTTAAGTCCTCAAAAGACACACACACAAAGAAATCCTTCACTGATATCTCTGTACAAACAGATCCTATATAAAGTCATGACCCGCTGCTATTCAGAAAGTAAAATTGCTAAATAAAACTTTTAGCAAGAAAACGTGTGGATTCGTGCTGCGTATTTAAATTTTACATGGCAATTAGAAGTAACATTTTCTAATTTTAATTTCAATGTTTGTGCAGTTTTTATGCGCTCTACTTCATAGCTAAATAAATAGCATAATATGTACAGATGACCTAAGCATCTTCGATCAAAAAAACAAAACTAGGTTCACTGTGAAACATAACAATGAAAGCAAAATATTTTTAATCTGATGGGAAATTTAAAGCTTCACCACACACAAATATATTGATGTTTATTGCAACTATGCTAAATTGCCTGAATCAAACAGTATCAGATACCTTTAGTAAGAAATATGGCATCAAAATCTCAGCTTCCACGATATGCATTTTAAAATTATTGTAACAAAAAGGCTCACTAAAAAGTTTCATAAACTTCTAGATATTTACATCAGGAAAAAAACATCAGATTATTGAGTAGGTTAATCTTTCACGAACAGTTACAGTCTGACATTTAAGATAAGCACATAGTGTACTGCTGGTCCAATACCAGTCATCAAGTGGAAGAGCCCAAGACAGCACTTGCTATCAGATCAGACCTTCTGAATACCGCGCACTTCAATTTAGTGTCTACACCAGCACATCCTCCAGTCAGACAGCTCCATGTTACCTACATAAAGGCAATGCCCTAATTATGCAGCTTTCTCTCTGATTCAAGTATTTTTCTAATTCTTTTGCTTTTCTAGCAATGACTCAATCAGTGGCTCTAAGCAGTGCATCCACAGATGTACTGGCAACTCTCAGGCTACGAACATATTCCATATACTGTACTATGAAGTGGTTTGAAAACATTCAGAGCTTTTTCAACAAGACAGAAAAAGTAATTTCAGCAGTTGGAAAGTAACCCAGTTACATAAGCTGACTTCCCAGGGTTTTTTTCCAGCACTGGAAATTTCGTATCTAAAGGAACAGAGGTATTAACTGCACTATAAATCTGTCCAGTGCATCAGAACAACAGTTCCATGAACAAAATGTACACTCCAGTTTGAAGCTGATATGATTAAAACTGATACAATCAGGTACAAGTTGCTATAGTAAAACTGATACCACTAATCAATGTTAAAGTTCAGTTTGGTTGTTCAGGTTTTTTTAAATCCTCTTTATTTTAAAGAAAGATTTCTTTTGCATATACTTGTTCTGAGAGGTTCACATTTTGATACATTACAAGCTTTCATGAAAGTTACAGATTCAGTTTCTCAGAATATAACAGAGTATAATCAAACATCAGTAGCATATAGGGAAATTCACATGGGGTCAGACCAGTAATCCATCAATCCAGTAAATTATCTCCCCAAAGAGATAATTTAATGTTTAGGGAAGAATAAGAAAAGGACCTTTAATGTGTTCCTTCACTATGTCTCGGACTCCAATTATTTTCACATCACCAGTTTCTTGAATCCTATATGGCCTTTTGTACTAAACAATTAGTAACTTTTATTTCATCTGTTCTCAAATTGAATCCGTGTAAACAATGAAGAAAAAAGGGGGGCAGGGGGAAGGGAAAAATAATCTCTTTTTGGTAACCTGCTTCTGCTGTGTGAAAAATCCTTGTTTTTACATATGATTCCCATGGGCTTCAAGGGCTCCATGTCTGTGGGAGCTTGTTAAGAGTGAATGAGCAGCTGTGATCACCAAGCACTGCATACAAACATCTCAGCCCTACTATAACACACTGTATGTATCACTCCTGGTACGAAACCATGCAGAGCTCTGGTGCTTTTAGTACCCAACCTAGCCTACAGTGAGTTTTTCAGGAACACATGCAATCTTAAGTATTTCTAGTGTTTGTAAATGCGTCATACCTACTGGTAAGTTGTTCCAGTTTTTAACTCCTTTCCTGGTTACAATTTTGCACCTAACTTTCAAACTAATTTGGCTGACTTAACTTCAAAGCTGCTGCTTCTTGTTTTATTTCTGTTTGCTAGAAGGAGACACTATCTATTATCACCTTTCTGCTCCCAAATGAATACATTAAGACTGTGATCAAATGGTCTCAACCACAATTTTGCTAAATTAAGCAGACTGAGCTCTAAATCTTTCAGCAAACAGCACATTTCCAATTCCTTCATCATTCTTACAACCCTACCCTGAATTATCTCCAGTTTTCTATGTCCTTCTTGAAGCACACCCATCTGGAACCAGCATTCCAGATTTTTTCAGAACACCATCAAATGTGGGGATAATGCAGCCGCAGTACTGCAGCTCTTGGATGTATGAGGCCTGTTGGCCAAAGCACAACAGGACGAGTCCAACTTTTACTGATAACTGCAACTCCCTGCTTGTGGGAAAGACGGTTAAAGGATAATGGCTTCCTGGAATAAAGATGAAAATGTAGCGTGCCTTTACTATTTCAAGACACAAAATCATATTTGGATATGCTGAAAAACATCTCATGTGCGTGAGCTTGGCTCAGTTAATGAGCTTATCTTCTCTTTATCAGTAACTGTCTGTTTTATCTGTTTCTTACCTCTAACTTTTTACCAGTAGAGGTTCTAATGTCTTCCATATATTTGACAGAAATATTAAAAAAAAAGGTTCAAAATCCAACTTTGCAGGACCTTTAGACTACTATTTCCATTCACTAACACTGCCTTTCTATGCCATACGGTTACGAGTCAGCTCAATACTAATGTCTTACTTTTCAAACTATGATAGTTTATTTTTTGAGCACCTATTAAATGTTCTCAAACAACACTGAACTGTTGATCATGTATTTCTAATTGTTTTTTAATAGCTGCTTCTTTCTTGATAGTGTCTTCTGAGCTTACAGATCATTCTCCCTAATGAATTTAGTACAGTTTTTTATGGAAAAAATGATACTAAGATATCAGACTAACAAATTCCTGGTCAAGAGAGACTTTCAGGCAGCAAAGACACATATTGTGTCTTTTTATGCCTTCTTAATTTTAATTATGATATTGTTTTTTCTATGTTACATATGACAGCACAATACAGTAATAACAGCAGGTGACAACAGATGCAATTCTTCTAAACACAATTTTAAAATATACAGTACCATGAAAAAATCTTTCAGTCCATATAGCTTAGAACAAAGCCTGGCTTTCATACATTCATAGTGTCCTAGAATAGCTAACATTTAATTTCTGTATCTTCAAATGAAAATTTAACCTTATTTCTTGAAAGTAAAATAGTTAATCAGTTAAAAGTGCAAATTTCAGAACTAGCTGCTCTATCATCTACAGGGCACAGCAGACATGGTTAATGATTATTTGCAAGTATCACTGCTCTTCTATATGACATTAATTTCACCTTTTAAATCTATGGAAAAACATTAGACCCTGATAATTTAGATGAAGTTATCATTCAACCTCCAGCATAACCAAAGCCAAATATTCAGAAGAGGATTTGGAGTACAAATAAGTGCAGCTCAGTAACGTCAGGTAACGGGATCCTCAACCTTCAAACTTCATAGGAAATACCACTGCATAAAACTGGAGAAAACAGTGGCTAAATCTGCACAGTGTAGCAATTCTACCATTTTAGCACCTTTTCTAAAGGTGGACAGATGGAGTGGTTTTATTAGTCTGGATTAGGTAGAGAAAAGGATGGCCTTTCAAATAACAATGTATTTTGTCCCCTCACAACCAAACACTTGTATTTCTGTAAGGGCTTGATTCTCCCCAGTTTTCTCAACATCCCCACTCTGTCTTCCAAAACCTCAGTCTCTACACTTTTTCTTACCTAAGTAAAAAATTAAAATTTTGAAATACATGCACATTCTGCAGCTGTTGAAGAGTACTTTTGAAAATATATCTTCAAAAAATGTGGTATAGCTTAAGAGATTGGCACTGATAAAATTGTTTCTTTTCTACAACTAGAAGTTGTCACTTGCTCATCTTTAAAGTCCAGATATATTTCAGAGGGCATCAAGAGATTCTGTATGTATATCACGTCTCAAATTAAATGAAAATTTGATTCTTTTTTTTTGTCATCTTTAGAAACAGACCATAAAAGGAAGTCAGAGGCAACATCCAGGCACTTAGAGAGCATGGCTTATCTTTGTATCATGGTCACTCTGTGCTATCACAGCCAAGTTCAGATGATACAGCCCTGGGCTTCCAAAAGAGTGAGGTCCTACCCTGCCCAGAACCTCTTTTTCCCAGCCCATTCCTGATATCTCCTCAACAGCGAGAGGGCTACGGGGAAAGCCAGTTGAAGGGGATAATCTGATTTATCCTGTACAGTTACCACAGAGAAGCAAATACCACTTCAGAGACAGGTTTAGCGACGGAAGGCACATCAAGATTTGCACACGAAAAGCTTCAGCAGTGCTCTCTCCTTCTGGAACACAGCAGAGTCCCAGATTAAGGCACACAAATGTCACTTCTGCTATATCCAGTCATTAGAGAAGATACTCTAGGGCTTTAAACTATTAAATTAGCCCCAAAACAAAACCAGAAACCAATACTGGCTGTACTTTTCCACCTGAATTTCATCGTCATGACTGTTTTACCTTGGTGTCATTCACAAGGGTGACAACTGACTGTGCATCAGAGCAAAAGGCTAATGGCAAGATCACTCTGATAAGGAAATGTAAAAAAACCCTAATGCTTTTGCAAAACAAATGCTTTCAGGGTGCACTCTGAAGCTTTTCTGAGATGAAGCCCAGTGTTTTTATAGTGAAGCAGTTGAGTGAATTGTTTCCAACCACCCTGACCACACTCTCTATCCAAGAGTTTCTATAATCACTTTTCTGTTCAACTCTCAATTCATTGTGTTGGATGTTTTCTCCTCTCCTACAGGCACCGATGACAGAAGAAAACAACACAAGCCTGGCACTTCCAAGCACTTTGAAATTCAAGTGCTGACACTACCAGCAACATATTCCACCCTTACTTAGGAGAAAGCGTCTTAAACCAAAATGAGTTTGATGCTAAACCACATTTAAGACTACTGCTTTCCACACACTTCAGCCCCACAACTCTCAGTGTAACCAGCTGCTTCACGAACACAGACACTGCCTTTAAAGACATTATCAAAGTCAAACTTTTCTTATAAATAGCTGTCATTTTGTCACAATGGCAAGCTGGCTTTTTTCTTTAAGACTAAAATTCTGTTCTCCAAAAAAAAAGATTTTTCCATCTCTAACAGAAAAGGGATTTTTTTTTTATGTTCACTTTCCCCTTTAAATTTTTGCATACTTTTGATTGTGTTCTTTAGAGACTATAAAAATTTCCTGCATAATCGAAAAACCAGCTTTCCACAATAATTTTTAAAAAGCTGGCAAATGTACTGAAAACATATTTTTATTGTATCTTATTTTGTACTGAGCATGTATGAAGCAATTATAAAACTGTATAAAACTGAACATTAATTGATATGTGCTTTTACCGAAAACAAATCAGAATATGGAAGCTTTAAAAAAAAATTACTTGGTAAAGTTTCAATAAATGTCTTGAAAAACATTTTCCTTTTTCATTTTTAGACCAGCTTTAATGAATTTGTGCTTGGAAAATGTAAAACCTGAGGGAGGCTACTTTCCCCAACCCATTAGTTCAACCTTCCCTTTAATGTTTCGATAATAAATTGCAAAGCAGCATTCTTGGTACTGAACACCAGAAGCATAGGGATAGAAATAAGATCCCAGATTTCTATTCAGCACTTCCCACAGAGAAACATGTAACATAATCTGCCAGATAAATCACTGAGGATTCCATTCACTTAGCACATGCAGATCCACAGGATGACACATACCAACTACAATGAATTGTTTGCGCATGTGATACACTGACAGACTTAGCAAATGCAGTTTTTCCATCCCCAATTTCCAGACATCCCAGAGGATGAATCCCACTGGATTTGTGGGATCTCTGGAAAACCAAACAGATCCTCAAGCACCTTTTTTTTTTTTTTCCCTAGGGTCCTAAGAAAAGGAATAGAAGGAAAGGAGAACAGTTTGTGTCCTAGTAGCCTGGACACAAGAAAATCCTGCAGCTTCCTAACAATCATGTTCTAGTTTGCAAATTATAGCCATCAGCTGCCCAAGAGTGCCTTCTCCAAGAAGCAGGAAAAGCTAGGAAAAGTATGCCCTCTTTAAAGCTCCAATCAACAAAAATAATTCTTAACACTGAAGAAAAAATGAAACAAGAAAAAAAAATTACATCATTTGCTGTGGCTTTCAACAGAACTAAATTTCCAGAGAAGGAAAATGAGAGATGTACTCTATCACAGTGTCTACGCTACACTTTCAAAAGCTGACTGAAACTCACTGAGTCATTTTTCAATAAAACCAAGACAATTCCAAGATAAACAAATGACATTAAAAACCATTATTTCATCAGCTCAACAGCCCAAAGCATGAATGAGATTTCTCAACTACTGGTAACAAGACTTATCCTCCTTCTGTTAAGGTTCTGCTAAGTATAACAAACATTATCACAGTATCACAATTGTATAGCAGAGAATCCTAGTCTAACACTGGCAACAATCTATGAAAATCAAAGATAAAACTACTTGGAAAGAAAAATAAGTCATTTTTATTACATCACTTAGGAAGGCCATTGGACAAAAATCTTTAACCAAAACTTCACAAACAATAAAACGAAAAAAACATAGGCAATTCTGTAACAGACAAGTACGCTCATTAACAGAAGGGAACGGAAAACAAGTCTATCACCTTTCTAGCTTCAGACAAACAGCTAAACAGTTGCCAATTTGAACTGATCTGCATTAGCAGACCACAACTTAGTCTTCCTGTTACTTCTTCACCAAAATGGAG
>VWPU01008711.1:0-81522 GCA_013398955.1 Callaeas wilsoni
ATTGCCCTTTGCTGAACATCTGTGTGGCTTGTGGCTTACTTGCCATGTGCCTCAGATCCTGAACACCCAATTTCTTTTGTAGATCAGTGATGGGAAGCAGGTGCAATCTTCTCTGGATCCTGCCTGTCTTTCTTGGCAGCTCAAAGACATCAGGTGCATCCTTCAAAGAGACTGTCTTGCTTTCTTGAGTGCAGTTGTGCTTTTCCAGGTGTTCTGGTACAGCTGCACAGTGAGTGGTGTTCAGATCTTTGAACTAAGAGCAGCCTGGTTCAATTTTAAGCTTGTGGGCTAAATTATTAGGCCTGTAAATCTGACTTCTGTAGGCAGAAATCCTCCGCATTTCTGGATGTCTGACACTGGATTATTGGGAAAAGGCTGCTGCATCCACACAGATCAGTTGCCCAGAGGCAGCGCGTGGGTCTGGTGTGACCCACCTTGGATGTGCTGCTTTCAGGTCTTAAATCTGCTGCTTGTGGGGTGTTTGGGTCTCTGGCTGTATTGCACTGAGGATAAAGAGCACAGCAGCTCCTTCCTAAATCCTTTTACAGTGTGATGTAGCACATCTAAAGTAACCCCAGAAGATTTTCTCTTTAGTTTCCCTTAGTCACACACTTTGAATTTAACAACAGCTCCTAATCTTGCTGTGCTGGAGACGTTCAGTGGGTCAGAGCAGCAGTGGCTGTGTGTGTTCTCCTGGTTGCATTTGCTCTATCAGCAGGGTAGAAAAGTCTTTACTCACCAGAAGATCAATGATTAAATTCCAATTTGCAGAGTTTGGAACTGATCCAGCCTAGAACTTCTCCAATATTTATGGCATTTAGCTCCAGGATTTTCTATTTTAAGCATTTCTGTAGTCTAAGTATAGTGATTAAGTGTTGAAGCAAACTCTCACAATACTTACCTTGCCCTAACAGGAATAATCCATGCAATAATATAAATAGTTGCAATCTGTTCACTTTTAATAGTGGTATGACAGTCTCCAAAGATGTCCCATTTAATTTGGAGTTAATTCCACCTTCATTCCTTCATGGATGCACTTGAGGTGCTCTGTGGTGTTTAATTTGGATTCTTTTGAATGCCAGATGCAGAGAATTAGAGTAATTACAGAGTTTAACTCAGCTTTTAAAGGTGGTTTCCTTTTTAGAGAGTATAAAGAGTATATAAATTGTTTTAAATGCTTTAGTTGGGTATTGATGGCCTGGAAGATTATCCAGCTGGAAACAGAATGCAAGATCTTTGTGTTTCTCTATCCAAAGAGAACATCACCATTTCTGGCTGCTTTCTTAAGGAAAAATAAAACAACTGACAATAAGCCCAGAGCTTTCTGGGGGATAGGAAATAACATGTGGAGTTCTTTGGGAAAAATGCTGTTGTATTAATAGAAATCATCTTCATGGAATCACAGAAATGGAAGGGCCCATTAGAGGGGATCTGGTCTTCCTGCTCAAGCAGGGTCACAAGGGCACATCACTCAGGATTGAATATCTTCAGGAGAGAGGACTCCACAACCTCTCTGGGCAGCTTGTTCCACTCACCCTCACTGAGAGGAATTTCTCCCTCACGTTCAGGTGGAGTTTCCTGTGTTCCAGTTTCTCCCTGTTGCCTATTGCTCAGCACCTCTGAGCAGAGCCTGGCTCCATGCTGACACCCTCCCTGGAGATGCTGATAACATCCCCTCTCAGGCTTCTCTTCTTCAGGCTGAATAGACTTACCTTGAAGCCCTGGACTTCACTTTGCAGTCTGGGAACACGGTCCTGGATTTGCAGCTTGCTGTCACGGGAGCTCTTTGGATAGCAACCCAATGTCAAATCAATATTATATGCCACCTTCTAAAAATCTGTTACAGGGAGGGGATTTCCACATGCATCTGTGAAAGAACCTGTTATTTCTCTTCTGAAAACTAGCATTTGTGCCTACAAGGTCTCAATAAATACTGGTTTTCCTTTGTTCTGCTGCCTACTGTGGAATCTTACTCTGCTTGCTCTTATGTCCCTCCTGAGCAGCAGTGTCAGGAGCAAGGACTTTGTTCTGTGTTAGTGCAGGACTGGACACAAATGGGCAGGAAAATAAAGATTTTGCTCTTGAATTAGCCCATGAAAAACAAAGAAAGAGGGAGGGGGGGAAAAAGCCAAGGTACCCAGGTCCATTGGGGTGAACTGAACTCTCCAACCATTCTGCAAGTCAGCTGCCATTCAGAGCTGGATCCTTTGCCTGTGGTTTTCGTAAGTTTTTAAGGTGTGCTAAAGTTTCAAAAGTGAAATAATAAATGGTGACAAAATAGATAAATAATCGTGTTCTCTCCTTTTGGTCATGACTGCAGAGTTTCAGTGCAGAGTAAAGGCAGTGGGCAGGGGTTTTGTTTTCTTTGCAGTAATTGAATCAGTCCTACAGGTGTCTGTGGTGCCTGTGGTTTTGGCAGTGGGTTTGGGGTGTGCAGAGCTTGTTTGCACCCACAGCCAGAGGGTGAGGAGCAGCTGCTGTGGGGACCGGGGGCAATTTCACTGCACCAAAGAACTGACTCTCAGGAGCAGCCTGAGGTTTTCTGCACGTTTAATCAGCTCTTCTTGGTTTTTGTTAGGTAGAGAACTAAATGAAAAGGAAGTGCTGTAATTCACCTGGGCAAAACGTGGTCCTGGAGCTGCCTCACAGGATGCACGAGCTGTGATGAGATGCAGCATCTCCACCAGGGGATTGCAAGGCACTGGCTGCAAAGGGAATTGTGTCTGACAGCTTAATATTTCAGTTGCAACTGGCCATACTTACAGTAATGAGTATGTAATTATCTTTTTTTTAGCCTGCTTAGAACCACAAACATATGGTACAGTAGCAGATGAAATTATTTTGGGTAGTAATCCTTAAATATTTTTTTGGCAATCAAACGATTAGGCCTTTCCCAAGGGAAACAGAAATTCCCATTAAAGCACTTTGCTGGCAAGTCTTTGTTACTGCTCTGCCACCCAAAGACAAGCCCTACCTCCTCCCATCTTCTACTTGGCTGCGTGTCTGGACAATATATTTGCTGTTGGCAGTGCTTGCTTAGCTTGCTGTCACCTGGAGGAAAGCGCAGCAGTGTCTTTCTCCTTGCTGAGTGAAGGGCCGGTGTGGTAACAGAATTACTTTGGGGTTGACTTATCTATTTTTTTAAATTATTTTATTTTTTCCCCCTCTTGAAAAGTGACTGTACTGATACTTGTCGTCGGTGGAAGTGATGGGTTTTGGGCGTGTCAGCAAAGTTTTCTGGATCTCTTTTGAAGAAACAATTAGTCATTTGTGACATGTGGATGTTTATGGGTGCAACCACTGGACGTTGGAGATTAGTAGCAATGTGTCCACGTTGTATTTTTCTGGTCACCCTTGTGCCCAAGGCTCCCCTGCTGTGTAATTCAGTTTTTCTGCAGAGATGGGAAGTTCCAGTGGGACACCCCATAATCATGCTGTGTCTGTAAGTCCCTGAGGCAGGTCACACACGTGTCACTCCCTCACTAGGTGGGCAGCCCTGCCAAAGACAGCGAGCACATGCCTGTGGTCCCAGGTTCTGCACTGTGGCCACTTGCTCCTTCTTCAGCATGGAGTAATTCCTGTGATGTGGACAGCAGAGTCTGATGCACCAGCTGCCAAGTTGGTGTCCAGGGGCTGCTTTACTCCAAAGCAGCAGGGATCTGATCTCAGGTGAAAGAGCCAAGTCCAGCGACCCTGAACATCTGTGTCGACATTTACAGGGCTGTGAGTAAATTGCCTCAGCGTTGCAGGAGCCTTTGTAGGGGAAAAACAAATCTAGGATGAGTGGTCCTCCAGCCAACCTTATTTTCCCTCCTTGCTGGCACAGAGGCATTCCCAGTGTTTCCAATGTAAAAGGCTTGCTTTGAAGGGGAGACCTCTGACCTTGCTCTGTAATGCAGTGAGCCCTGGAAGCTGTGTTTCGCTGAAAGCTTTTTGCTTTTAAAGGAGAAAAAGAGCAAAACAAAGATGCCCTGTGGAGTCAAAGCTAAAAAAAAAAAAGGAAAATAATTACCCCTCTTTAATGTTTGCTCTTAGAAGTTTTAGGGAAATTTAGGGCCCAAAATGAGGTGTTAGTCTGGGGAGAACTGATGCCTTACAAACGTGGAGATGAGTGTTTTATGCAGAAACATCTCCTGAGGCAGGTTCTCTGTTGTCCCATCCTGCAGCATTCCCAGCCTTGACCCCCTACTCTGAGCTCCTTATTTACATTTATTCCTCGAAAGTTGGATTAGTTGAAGTTAAAAGTTTCACTTTTCATCCCCTGCCAAAGCCTGGCTGGAAGAGGCAGAGACGGAGCATGGGGAGCCACTGCAGGAGCTGCTGTGATTGAGGGAATGAAGGCTTGAGGCCTCCTGGGAAGAGCAGGGAAAAGAAGCCACATTTTTTTTTCACGTGGTGGGCACATGGTGAAGGCTCCAGGCTTTTCTCCTGAAGGTGTGCTGGTTGTGTCCTTAACCTGTAGTGCTAATGAGGGGGAAACTACAGAGCACAGGCAGATTAGCTGTTAGCATTCCCAGGAGTTAGAAGGCTGTGGAGACAAGCCAGGTATCAAAGTTGCTTTGATTTTTCTAACTCATGAAAGTGACAGGAGGATTTATCTTTGCTGATAATTGACCTCAAGTCTGGATCTCTTTCAGGCAAGGAAGGTGCCTTTTTTTCCCTTCTCTTTGAGGATAAGGCAGCCATAGTAAAACCACTTGGTTCCTGGCAGGCAGAGTGGAAGAGGGGGATGTCAGGGTTAGAAAGCTCCAACATGAATTTTTCCATGTTCTAACTACTACCATTTCTCTTGGAAACTTCCAAATAAATGCACGTGTTCTTGTTTTTAATCCATACTGTGGAAAGTCTAAATGATAAATTAGATGTTAGCAGTAAGAAAGACATCTCTTCCTCTGAACTGATTTGTTTATCATGTGGTGTGCTGTTGTTACAGAAAATAAATCAAAGTGCATATCGATTTCACACAGTTGTAGGCAAGGACTTATTCTGGAGGAGCTTGGGTTCCCCTCAGCTTCTGGGGGTGGCAGAGGAGACAGAGGGGGCATGATACCCCACAGATGTGATGCAGTGCTTCAAGAAGCTGGATCCCAAATTTAGCTAGCTGTGTGATGTCATTTCAGAGCTTGGTTCTTAAATAAGGCTTGGGATCAGCTCTCAGAGGCTGTTTTGGGATAGTTTTCTCCCATGTGTTTAGCAATTTGCTAATCATGTTAGTCCTTGGTTCTTGAGGGGGAAGGAGAGGACCTTTATTGGGCAGTGTAAGGTAAAACAGGCTCAGAAAAAACACATTTTTCAGGTATTTATATGATCCCTTCCAGTATAGTGATGGATGGGGAATAGCAGGACTGCAGAGAATCTCCTTTGGCCTTTTCCTTGTGTTAAGTAGCTCAGTTATTGAGTGGGGGAAAGGGACTTGAGATTGAGCAAGTAGGGGGAAAAAACCTCCAAATCCTTGGATGCAGGAATGGCTCTGAGTGACTGCTGATGAGAATCTGCCAAAGCCAGAGGATCTTCATGTGGCAGCACCAAAATAATGAGCAGCATTTTCTGAAATGAAGATGTCCAAAGGCTCTGTGTGCTTTGCTAGGAAAGTGAACTAATTTAGCTCAATTAATGTTGTCTCGCTCCTTCCCCTCTGCTACAAATTGGTGACATTTAATTCTTCTTTAGGCTGTGGGAAACACTCACCGTCTCTGGGCAGGACAGATGGGGAGTCAGAACTGGAAACAGCAGGAGCAGCAGAAGCCCTTTGTCCTTGTCAGGACTGGCCTGTTCCTAAGGGTATCCACTCATCCATGGGAAATGAACCTTGATCCTGCCACTGGTCCCAAGAAAACACAAGCCTCCTGCAAACTAGAAGCAAGACACACATTTTAAATAGGGACGATAATGGAAATTAGCACTGCCACCTACCTTAGGGAGTGGCATTCTCTGTCAGTGACTGTTGTCAGGTCCTGTGTCCTGTTGGATGCACATCAGCACAGGTGTTCCAGTAGTTCCTTCAGGTTTTATCACCTATGAAATTTCAGGTGTGGCAGAGGAAATATTTACTGTCTTCCCAACCCAGAATTTCTCCCAGAGTTAGTGGAGTTATTAAAAAAAACCAAAAAAAAGTAATCTCTGCTCTTGTTAGGCAGTCTCATCTGGGTCATGCCAAAGAGATGCTAATGAGAATGCTACGATTTTCTTGTAAATCAGAGCCTGTAAGAGTGGAAAGCACAGTGACTCACTGCCACTCGTCACCTGGGCCAGGAGCTGCTGCTTCCTTTGGGATGTGGGTGATGAAGAGCACAAATCACCAAGGCTGCATCTTTCTGATGTGATTCTGAATGTTTCCTGGTTTTCTTCACCTTCTTGTTAAGGAAGTGAAGCTGCAGCTCGCCCCTGGGCCACTGTGAGGCAGCTCCTGTCTGCCCTTTAGACCCTCGAGGCATTTTGGTGGGCATCAGGTTAGTGGGGTGGGAAACGATGGCAGGAGCAGCCTGGCTGAGATTATTAACACATCTTGAACAAAAGGGAAAAAAAAAGGAGGCTCTTCCATCATTTACAGCTCCTGAAATATCACTAATTAGCGTCTGAGGAATACAGTCTGCGTGGGAAGTTAGACATTCACCAGGCTGTTCATCTGGGAGCTGTCTGAGGAGCAGCTCCTGCACGCCGGACATCTGCAGGATTAGAAAAAACAAAAGAGAAAGGAAAAGACACAGTTCATTAACCAACAACAACATCACCCGGAAAGCAACTGGGGAAGCTGATCACTGCCACTAACTCTCACTCTGTTTACCATCAATTAATAGTTAGTCTCCCAAATTTGGAGCTCTTTTGTTCGCGTGCCTTGTGGCGTGCGGAGCTGCCTCGAATCCGGGAATCGCGGCTGGCGGTGGTTTGCATCGGCGTGCCCCAGGAGTGGGCTCGCTGCTGAAGCCTTCGGGGGGCTGCTCTATTAAAGAGATAATAGTACAGATTTGAAAGCTTCAGCTGATTAATTAAATGCAAACACAAGATTGTACTCGCAGGCTCTTTCAAAGGACTCCGAGTCCTTTTCTTAAGTCGGTTCAACCTTGACCTGAGTTAGCGCTCGTATGAAAGATTAAAGGTGACCCATAAAGAGAGAAATGGGATTTGCATTGTTTTAAACTTGGATTTGTGTGTTGTGGAGAGATTTTTTTTCCACTGCGCACACATGCCAGCTCCCTCCTTTAGGAATATGTGGAAAATGGCATTTTGTGGTTCCTGGTGATGTGGGGGATCAGGCAGCGCATCAAAAGGGAAGTGGGATGAGAGAAACTCTCAGCCTGGGCTATGCAGCACCCGGGCGATGCAGGAGCTTGACACCAACCGTGTTTTTGGTAATCCAGAAGGGCCAAACCATTAGAGGCCCCTGACAGTGTAATTCCTGATGTTCTGCTTTTGCTGCTGGATGTGCATCCAAGGCTGGGGTGTCCCGTGTGTCTCGTGTCACATCTGCTCGTGCGCTCCTGGGCAGTGCAGGAGTGGTGCATCTGGCGCCTCGGTCGGGGTCGAATCTGCTGCGAATTGGGTTTGTGCTGAACAGGCACACACTCTGATGTGGTGTGCTGGGAGCCACCTGGATGGGGTCTCGAATCTGGGAGATCCCATAAACCCCAGAGGTCACTGCCTGGAGAAGTCAGTCATTGATACAGATCACCCGCTCTGTGGTTGGTGGGGCTGTGAGGTCTGCGCACACCTCACCCACGGCACCGGCCAGCTGATTCTCTGGAAGATGTCAGGTTTGCTGTGAAGTTGAGAGTGGAGCACCCTATGGAAAAATGCAGAATAGCCCCCAAACCATGGGCTGCCCTGGGCTGGGTCTGCCTGCTTGGGAAACACATTTCTGCCCTGTTCGTTTGTGCGGAGTTTAATCTTGGAAAATGCTTCATTAAAACTCTTTGAGTCTCTTCTGGGACCAGTCAGGGCAGATTGTTGCAGGGAATGTTAATGTACTTGGGGGCTCTTCTGAGAGGGTTTCATTTGTTTTGTTTTATTGTTTAATTCTGGTTGTGCTCCGTACTTGAAAGGACTGAGCTCCTCATTTTGCATTTGCTGAACAACATGACAGCTTGTAAAGTATGTGACAATGTGGCTTGAGCAAAATAATGTCGTGGACATCCTAAATTACCTCTTCAGTTATATTTCTGAAGCTCTTTGAACAACTGAGATTTGATCCTTTCCAACTTGAGTTGAACCTTATGAATTGCAGATTACTGTTATTTTTTTGATCAGAACAAAAAAGGTTTTCATTTTCAGGCCTCACATGTGTTATTTTAGCAGCTATTTCCTAATCTCTAGCTGTTGTAACCCCTTGGACTGTTTAATTGGTTGTTGCCAGGGAGTGCATGGAATTATGGTGTTACCAATCACTGTACTATGTTACAAAGCTGAGTTCATCCAAGTGTCCAATTTTTTCCTCACTAAGTTTGTCCCTACAGAATTCTCTTTAAAGTTAACACTTGTCCTCGTGAGTGTGCATAGAACAGAAGCGGTAGAAAGGACCAGATGTAGTGCTATGGAGCTTCTTTGTTCTCCCCTTCGTGATAAAGCACAAAAATCCTACAGAGTTTAACAAAACTCTAGTATCTGGTCCTAATTGCTGTAAGTAAAGCACGTGTGATCTAAATGTTAATCAGATTTCTGCATTTAATGAGGGAAAAAGCAGCTATTATATGAGAAATGTTCAGGAGCAGGAGCTGTTCGTGTTCCAATCAGGTGATTGTGTATTTGAATAGTATTTCCATTTAAATAGCTTTATCGCCCCGCTGATTCCTAAGCACTGAGTCAAAACAAAAACTAAAAGCTAAATTGATATTATTACTAAGGAGGAATGAATAATAGGTGGTAATTCCATACCTGCTGGGAATCCTCAGTGTGCTCATGGACTATATAGGTGTAAAGGTTTGCACCAGCTCTGTGGAGCTGTTGTATTTACAGAGGAGCATCGTGGGGATCTAATTCTGCCCTCCTGAGTCCATGTTACGATCCCGTTAAATTCTTCCTCTGCTTATTTTCCTGTTGATTCCCGTGAAATGCTTGGTCATGCAGTGGGCTCCCTTCCCAATTCCCAGCGCTTGGAGAAGCCAAGCCTTTCAAGCAGGCATGTTGAAATCCACAGAAGTCCTGCAGGACACGCACTCGTTTCCCCAAATCCCGTTCACAGCCAGAGCGTTTCCTGGGACGTCGGCATGGCTCTAATTCTCTGGCCACCCATATCTCCTAATGCTCCTGAAAGGATTATTTCATAATCTTATCCTGTGAATGCAACAGCTGTAAGCCCAGATAAATTGCATTCCTCTAGGGAAAGTGAGTTGGGACTCGTTTTAACTGCATCCCAGTGGAATTGTGTCATCAATGATGTTAAATGGTGTTTGGCTGGCTGGGATCGTGGTGGATTCAATGGAAGTGCCACCTTAGGATCCTGTGGCTCTCTCTGTTTATATAAAACAGGCTGATGCTGAAACCAAGCCACGAGCTTGTGTGTATTTACAGGGGCACTGCCCTTCAAATAATGGCCTTTGGGAGAGTGCCACGAGAAGTACATTTTATTTTAGATCTGGCTATTCTTTTCCAGAACGTGCAGCTGCCTGGGGAGGCTGGATACAGATATGATTAGATCTTTGGAATGTTCAGGACCTCTGGTCCTTTCAGGCTCTGCTTCACAGCTCCCCAGATGGTAAAAGCCAGCTGAGGTTATATCATGATGAGCCTCGAATCCTGCCTCCTGCACAGCCTGGGCCAGTGGATGTCCCCCAGCAGCCCTCTCATCAGGCTCGGTGCTTTGTGCCTGAACCAGAGCACTCCTTGCAGAAATCCACCCAGGCTTCTGTGAGATGAGGGGGAATCCAGCCGTTCTGACTTACCAAAAATAAAAATCAGGGAGAAAAAGCAGTTTCTCTCACAGATGGGAGCTCCTGCTGTGACATCTGCTCTGGTGGGTGGCATCCCTGCCCAAGGCAGGTGGGTTGGAACTAGATTTCTAAAAGGTCCTTCCAACCCAGACCACTCTGCGATTCCACAATTCGATTGGGAAATGTGATGCTGAAAGGGATCCATACCAGTGAGATTCAGAGCATGTGAACTTTGGTTGCTGTGCAGAGACCAGGCCTCACTTGCTTTTAGCTGCTGAGGTATTTCACAGGATGCCTCATCACAGCTGCTTAAGAATCTGCTCACATTTTGATACATCTACTTGTTAATTCTTTTTCTCTGCTGGCTCCCTCTGGACCTGCTAAGCAGAGAACTCCTGTTTGTGTGATAGTTCTCTGTTCTTGATGTTTCTGTTCCAGTCACCCTCTGCCTTCACGGAACCATGTTCTTAAAAGTTCAGCCCCCTGTGCATACTTACGAAGTAGTTGAACACTTGTACCATGTTTTAGGTAGTTAATTAATAGTGGCTAAAGAGCAGGTATTTCCTCTTCAGGCTATTTCAGTTCTTCAGCAGAAAGGTGACTTACTTTTTTTTTAACTTTTCTTGTTCTCTAGTCAAAAATCAGAGAAACTCCAAAGAAAAAGCATGTGTAGAATCCCAGTTGCAGGTGATGCTCCAAGAGGATGAGTCCTTTGAGCGGGGAAAAGGTCTCCAAAGACATTAAATCCTGATTCAGTGTTTTTAACCACAATTTCTGCCTTACTTCCTAGTGTGTGTACAACTATAGTAATTGTGTGGCAAATAACAAACTTCATGGGAGTCTTGGTTACTTATGAATAAATTGTGTTTCAAAATGTGGTTGAAGGTGTGAAAGATGAAGAGAGCACAATCAGGAATCAATCATAAATGCAGGTATCAGTTGAATGAGAAATAAGTACAGTGATAGGCAAGTATCTTTAGTGTTGGGCTATTTTTCCTACTGGGTATTAGAATTTCATGTTGGGCTTGGTAGAGAGAAACATTTGGTTTAAATGTTACAACTTAACACCTGAAAATCAATTCTTATACATGACCTCTTTCAAAATGCTAAATGGAAAATATTTTCCTGACATCTGTGAGAGCCACACTTTCAGCAGTTCAGATTGGAAATGTTCACTAGGAATTAAATCATTGGTGAAGTCTAGAGAACAGATCTGTTTGCAGGTTTTGAGATCTGGGATAGATGCTTTTTTATTCTGCTGTTGCTAATGATTGCATGAGTAAAGAAAGAAATTGATCTTGTGGCCATACTGGGGAAGTGGAATAAAATGATGGAATGGTTGGCAAAAATCTTCACAATACAAGAACCTCCAAAGATCCTCTGCACAAGAAGCAAAGAGCAAATAAAGTGTTTGCATGATGACACTGCAGAATTCCCCAGCTGGGGGCTTTCTGCAGACCTAGCTCAGCTTATCCATGGGAGCACTTGAATGTTCCCCTCCAGTGTCAGGCTTAGCGAAAAAAAACTCCCAGAATGAGTCAGTAGTGCTGAATTGCATTTAGCTTTATGTTGAAGTGACAATTTTTGCATAGTTTTAATGAGCAGCAGCCCTGGGCCAGAAAACTTCAGCCTGGGCTGCTTCTTGCTTGCTGCCCTAGTTTGTTTTCATCCCTCTCACGTGAGAGCACTGTCCTGGAGCGCATTAAGCAGCGGGACTGGCATCCATCATGTGGAGTTTATTCTGTCATCTCTCCCCAGGAAGAGAAGTGTGAGCAATGGGGTGTTTTATTTTAATAGCGGTTTTGTTTGGTTGGTTTTGTCACTGTGGAAGTCTTCTCTGAGGCAGAGCGAGTTGCTTTTCAGTTTTTAATGCATCGGTTGCTGCGTCCTGGAGTTAAGGCGGGGAGAATCAAGGCTTGGATCCTGCATCTGGAGTGGATGGGTGTGAATTTTCTCCTAAGCTTTGCAGTTGGTTCCACGGCCTTATGCTTGCCTTGGAGAACATCTGCCTTCTGCTTGGGTGAGCTTTAACTCGTGGTGCAGAGCTCCCAAAGGGTGGCCCGTGGCACATGCAGTCTGCACAGGCATCCTGGAGAGCTCGCAGAAAGGCTTTTTCCAGGAAGATACTGAGTCACAGATGGATTTTTGGTAGGCAGCCACCAGCCTAGCATTTTGCCTTCATCCCAAGCTTCAGGGCAGTCCTTTAAATACCCTAGGCCAAGCTCATGGACAACTGTGATAGGCAGGGACAAAGCTGTTAAAAGATGAAAAAAACATCAGTATCTTCAATCTGGTCATCATTTCACATTAATATCCTAAAAAAGCAGCTGGAGGGAAGCTTTCCCCACAGAAATGTGAGAGCCCATGGCCACGAGAGACCACATTCCTGATATCTTGTGTCAGTAACAGCCACTGACCACTCGGTGTGGGAATAGCTGATTTATCTCTCTGTGGTGGTCCATTCTCCAGAGCTTGGTCTGGATTCAGCTACACACTCTCCATACCTCTGTTTCTCTATCTGTAAATTGATTTTTTTATATATATATATATACATACACACACCCCTCTGTTGATAGATCTTTCACTGTGTAGATCTTTCTGTGCTTTGGAGCCATGGTCAAAGGAAACAGCTTTGTAAATAATTTGAAGTGTTGTGGAGCTAAAAGGAAGCAACTGGAGAGGTACGCAGGCACAAAAATGGAAAAGGGCAGAGGACAGAAAGAAAGGAAAGGTGGAGGAGGATCTAAGGAACCATCCTCCTTGGTTCATAAGAAGGCTGCCGGGGTGGAAAGCCTTAAGAGTATGTAATTTCAACGTTTATACTGCTCATCCAGAAAATTAATATATCCGGGTTTTATAGGATTAAGCAGTAAAGTTCATTGCAGCTGGATATGGAGAGGAGGAATTCACATGGGGGAAAAAGAAAAGAACATTAAGTGTGAGTTATTCAGCAAAAACCCCAGTTAGCATGATGCTTAATCAGGAAATGACTAGACACTTTCTTATTATTAATAAAATCACCCTATAAAGGTAAAATAAAAAGAACAAACTTTGACACGTGAAAATAAGAGAAATGAGTTTTAAAAAATGTTTTCTTGCTGTTTCTAGACTGCCTTGAAGATGATGAACACAGTAATAACACTAAGATTACTGCTGGGCACAAAGTGAACTCTTACTCAGGCACAAAAGCTCCAGCCAACCCAAACGACTGGGTCAGTGGAAATTAAATCAGCAGCGAGCCCCAGATAATATCTGATGGTGGGTTTGTGTCAGGATGGATGGCTTCTTTCTTGTTTCCTCATTATGACTGATTGCAGTGGCTGCAGAAATCAATAGTCTGGCCATGGCTGGGCACTGAAACGGGGGCAGGCAGAGAGGCAGCAGCACAAGAGCTTCCTTGGAGGCTTCCCAAATCCCAGCCCCAGCCTTCCCAGGTGCACAGGATCTTCTGCAGGGACTGAATGTAGAAGCTGTGAAGCTCTCAGCGTTGCCTGGGCAGGCAGTTTGGTTTCTTTGTATATTCTCATGTCAAGCAAAAGCTCCATCACAGTGCTGGAATTCCTGCCTGGACTTGGTTTGAAGTGTTGTGCAAATCCAGCTGGGTGGAGGGAAGAGCTCCTCGGAAAATCTTCAACCCAAAGCTTGCTGCAGAGTTCTTTCTGGTGCTGTAGTAAACAGAGAAAGAGCCAGATATTATTTCTGCTGGGGAGAAAAAGGCATCTAAAAAGCTTTGAATCTGGTCTTCTCAGAGCAGTAACTGAAATGAAATCATACATTTTTGCTGTGGTTTTCCAGTAAACTTTTAAAATACAAATTTGGATCTAAATATTTAAAAAGGTTATTCCAATAACTGCTACTTGGCTTTATTCTACTGTTTCATTGGTCTTATCTCTACTTGGATTTTTATGTGGTATTTGTGAACAGCAGCAAAAATGTAATATTCATTTAATATTAATAAGTAAAACCCATTCTAAATCAGGTGACTTGCTGTATATTCCTTGATCACTAACATATGATTTAATGGATTTTTAAATCAGTTTCAGTTTGTAATTTGTGGATCTTCATATCCTGGAGTTTTATAGGCAGGGCTCACACATCCAGGGGTCTTCCCTACCTGCTGCCCAGGTTTGTCTCCCAAAAGCTTGGAGACTTTTGGGCCCCTGTTTCCAATTTCTCTACATTTCAGTATTCAGCAGCTTTTTGGGGTGTGCTCAGCGTGCCTAAGGCTGAGGATAAGCAGGAGCTTAATTTGTTCCAAATGATTTTCCACCCTTTTTCCTATTGTTTATTATTTATTCTGCTATAATTTATTCACAAGATTAAGTGGGTAAACAACATCACAACTACTTCTAGCTGCACAGTCCAGTGAGCATAATGATGCCAGTTTTAAATGCTGAGCAGTGCTGATTAGAGCTATTACACGAATATTCATTTGTTTGCTTTACCTTTACCACTTTGCTCACATACTTCACAAATTAGGGTATTATCCTTTCTTTCCCCCCCCTTACTGTTTTTACCATCAAATGAAGGTAATTTACCATTTTTCCATTTGAATTGAAAAGCTAATTGAACTTAATGGCTTCAGAAAAATCAATAATTTCCTACTGTTATTGATATAATGAAGCACATGTATGAGATTATCCAGTAAAGACACAAACTGCTTAAATGAAGCGTTCAGCTCCACGATGAACTATTTAAATTCTAGGTGTGGACAGTTAAGGGAAGATCCTTGTGCATGGGGAAGCAACTGTAACTTTAGTACATTGAATTTGTCATAGAATCGCTTAGAACTCCAACCGTAAGCCAGCACTGTCACATTCTCCACTAAACCATGTCCCCAAGGGCCACTTCCACATTTTTGGACACTTCCAGGGATGGCGACTCCTCTGCTTCCCTGGGCAGCCTGTTCCAATGCCTGGCCACCTTTTCAGGGAATAATTTTCTCCCAAATATCCGATATAAACCTCCCCTGGTGGGACTTGAGGCCGTTTTCTCTCATCCTGTCACTTGTTACCTGGGAGAAGAGACAAACCCCCACTCAGGGACTTATAAAGAGGGAGAAGGTCTTTTATCGCGACACAAACTGTACAGCCAGCATTTTGTGATATTTAATGTACCCTGGTTTTCATGCCTGGTTTTAGAAAGTAGCAAGAATCCCATATGGAAAGGTGGTGGGGGTCAGAAATAATCTCATGAAAAGCTTCCTCAGCTGCTCAAAAAAGGGAGAAATGGGAGCTGGTTGGTTTGAAATGGAAAACGTTGAGGTTTCTTCCCAAATTTAAACATAATATGTATTTGGAAACTATTAGCTCCTGTCCTGGTTCTGGCAAAGGTTGCATGGCTCCTAGGAGAGTATATGAGAAATTCCCAACAAAACACTTCTAAACCTTTAAATCTGGATCAAAATCATTAAATCCCTAAATGACATAGGAGTCATTAATGCCCTTAATTTAGGGATCAGTGTAGTAGAAAGGGAATGGCAAATATGAAATTAATGACATTTAAATTACTGTTTCATTAGAACACAATTTTGCCACAGTATTTTACTGAGTTTAGGATACCCAGAGATCAATAGCAATTCCCTTTATTTAAGGCTCTTGTGACGTTTACTATGCAGTTGTTTTTGTTTGGTTTTTTTTTTTTGGAAAGAGTTGCTGTTTGTGAAAATGTTTTTTGTGAAATATTAGTGGAATTAAATGCATTTTTAATTGCACTCTTCGGTAGTATTAGTTTGGCACTTGAAACTTCTGCATTAATTTGTGTGATGAATGGATGTGGAGAACACAGGATAGACAGTGTCTGCTGCATTTGCAGAATGGAAGGGTGAGATTGAAGTCAGTTCAACACCGTGTGTTAGAGAACGAAGAGGGGACAAAATGGGCTGCTTTACCTCAAAAAATGAGGAAATAATAATTAAAAAATAAGTGCTAAATGATAAAAGCTGGAAATTTTCTTGTTCTCCTCCCTGAAAATTTTGGTTGGTGCCTCGGTGGTGGTTTGTGAGCACCACGGTGTCCATGTCACCTTCATTCCACGTCCCAAAGTTGTTCTCCCGTGGGTTCTGGAGTCCCCCATCAGTGGGATGAGAGATGCTACATCCCAATGTATTTATGTCTAGAGTGTACTGGAGAATAATCTCTGTGAACTAATCCAGTTAACCTCCTCCAAGGCACTAAGGGAAGGATGGCTGAGTGGGAGCTCTCTCATTTAGGAGGCCCTGGCTTTTGTTGCAAAGTCTTGGAAGATTCCAAGCAGAATGAATAACCTTATGGAAGCTGCCAGTCCACAGAGCTGCATTTGCAGCAGGGAATTTTGAAATGAGCTGTTGAGAGTGGGCAGTAATTTCCTGAACGCTCTGTTCATCCAGCTTTGGATGTGGTAAAGAGGACAGCACATCCTGGGAGTGTTTTCTCAGATCACAGCTGAGCTGCTTCTTGTCCAGTTCTCCCCACAACATTTCAGGCTGACACTTACTGGCATGAAAAAAAAAATAACAAAGGCTGGTTGGAACAAACCACTTCTTTTCAGCACTATAAAAACTGTGGCTATTACCTTCCCAGCATCCTCTCAGCTAATGGCCTGAAACAGGACCAATATTTGATTTCTACTTGCTGTATTTACTTTATAAATAGATACTTCATGGGTTTCATTCTTTACTGAGATTGAATTAGTGGGTTAAATAGACAGAAATATTTCTTACCGTGGCATACTGATCTCTTAGCATCTTGCAGTGACCTGATAACAGGCTAGCAGGAGAGTAAACTTAATTATTTTTTAAGCTAGAGACTGACAATGAAGAACACTGAATATTTCTGAAACGGAGATCTTCTTTTCTGTCATTAAAAAGCCGGGGAAGTCTGAAAGGAGTGTGAGTTCAAGGCATATATCAGTGCGATTATTGAAGGGTTTTCAGAAAGTGGCTTATCACCTCCCCGGCTTATTTACCTGATAAACCAGAGCCTTATGCTTCAAAAGCCCCAGCTGCTCAATCCCGGCATGGTAGCCACCTCTCAGTGAGGATGAGCCCACTCTGATGGTGTTGGCAAGCAAGATCTCACTGAGGCCTTTTGTTGCAATTTGCACTTCAAAACATTCCCCTGCCCCCCCAAATTCTCAGTTTCATTAAAAGCAGGAACTGCTTGATGTGCAGGGGGGTTTTGCCTCCCTGGTTCTGCCCTTTGAACTTGACTTCTTTGTGAGTAAAGGTGATGGAGAAGCTGAAAGGTGCGGGTCTGTGGTTTTGGGAGTATTGGAGAGGATGCACAGCCCATCCCTGTGAGCTGCTGTGCCCAGGTGTGATCTCTGCCAGCCACTGGGGTAAGAGATTAAGATCTAATTTCAGATGGCCCCAGTGTGAGCAGCAGTAACTTGCAAAAGCAATAAATAGCCTTTGCATTGGCATTTGCACCCAAAAGCTGCTGCTGTCCCTGGGGAGGTTCTGTGAGGGGTTCCTGCACCCCTGAGCATCCTTTGCCACCTCTCCCTAGCTCACCCTGCCTGTCACCACAGCCCCCTGCTCCCATCTGCATATTAATCTTGATTCTAAACCATCCTGCCGACGCCGCATGCAAATGTACCGAGTGATTCAAATTGGTTTTCTCTGTTTGTAAATGTAGTGTTCTGTGACTGCTCAGGGGCACTTGGAACATATGCTCCTTGATATCTGACATTTTTCAGAATTCCAAGCAAGGGAGGCTGTTTGCAGCGTGGGCACGTGTGCCCTGTTGTGCTGCTGGTCCTGCGTGAGAGCAGCTTCACATCCGTGAAGGAAAGGGTTTCTTTTTGGATGGGGGACGAGCAGCAGAATGCAGAGTGTCTGTGGGTTAAGCAGCACAGCCCAACCCTGTTCCCAGAAACTCAGTTACAGCAAAGTCTCTTATTCAGGAGGTTTGTGTGAAAATTGCGTTACTTAGCTCCCTGCCTAAATTGTCTCTGCAGAGCCTGGTGATCCAGAGGGGAGAGCCTGGGTGCTGCTCTCAGCCTCAGGCTGGGGCCACCAGCCCTGGGAAAGGGAGTGGGGAGCAGGAAGGGCACAGGAGAGCCTTTTGCTGCTCCTTTCCACACCAAACTCCACATTTTCCTGACCTCCACATGCTCCTTACTTCTCGTGGTGAGACTTCTCAGTCTCTCCTTGGGCAGTGACACCTGAAGGCCGTTCAGTGGCTCAGGTTACTGCTCTGTAAGCAGGACAGGCAGAAAGAGCTGGAACTCCTGCTGCTCTCACCTGAGCGTCCTGCCCGTCTGCTCTCAGGTGAGGCATCCCTGGAGTACCTGCAGGGCTGATGCTGAGCACGGTGGTGTTTTCCCATCAGCCCCCATGGGCCCAGCTGCAGACTGGGAGAGAGGAGGAGTGGGTCATGTGTTGTTTGGCCGCTTCACCGCAGGGATGTTCCCCTGTGGAAAAACAACCTTGATGCATCCAGCTTGAATCACCTGCTTGCAAGGCAGCACTGCTTGATTTCTCTGGATGAGGCAGCTGAGGGTGCTGGAGGGATGCTGCATCTCCTGTTGGGTTCCCAGGTGCTGCCCCACTGCAGTGTGGGGTTTGCAGGCAGCAGCCCAGGCCAGGTGGCCGGGAGTCACCGTGGCGTGTCCTGGTGACTGTCCTGGCGCTGTGGTGGCCGTGGTGCTGCTGGGCTGGACTGCTGCTCCAGAGGCTCCCAGGGCTCCAGGGGCACCCAGCCCTGTTCCTCCAGTGCCTGGCTGCGCCACAGGACTTCAGGCGCACGTTTCAGCACTAATTCCTTCCACTGAAAGGGAATAAGCGCTCTAACAATTCGCTGCGATAATTAAAATTCATGTTATCCTCCGCCGAGCTCAGACAACTCTCTGTTGTCAGCACCTCCAGAGGTCCTGGTTTAGCTCCTTCTGGTTCACTTAATGATATAACAGTGAGAAGGAGAGA
Source organism: Callaeas wilsoni (assembly GCA_013398955.1). Classification (NCBI taxonomy): domain Eukaryota; kingdom Metazoa; phylum Chordata; class Aves; order Passeriformes; family Callaeidae; genus Callaeas; species Callaeas wilsoni. The sequence goes on from VWPU01008711.1 coordinate 18,769, forward strand.
TATTCCTTTTATTGTTGACGTGTAAGGTTTAGAATTAAACGTCTCTGCTGGTTGCTGGGTACTTTTCTGCTACTGCCAGCCCTGTGAACTCTTTAAACATATGCTAATGAGCCCAAGTCGCTCCCATTCCTTCTGTATAATCCATGAAGGAAGAAAAGTCAATCTTAGTCCTACTGCCTAATGGCTTCTATACGTTGTAGTTAGCACAAAACCACTGTGAAGTGATGGAGATCTAGAGTTAAATGCATGTATTAAGCAGAACCCCTCTGACCACACTCCATTAGAAGAGAAACTGTCTCTAGGGAGACAAAACAAGATTTCTCTTTATATATACATTGTAAGAGTCACCCACTGATCCTCCAGGCTTTTTGAAACATTACTGGCACCCTAGTGATGTGGACAGAATATAATTTATCAATATTGCTACAACTTCCCACCTAAGATGTTGCTGGAATACTGATGTGCTACAGCATAATGAGGTTTTGAGGGAGTGTTTGTTATCCATAGCATTGCTTTCTCTCCTGCACCTGACTCCTCAGCCCTGATGGAAATGTGAAAGGAATTATGTCTATTTTAACAGTCTTTTAATTGCTTTTTATTTTTAACATGGCTTTTAAACACTTGCATGCAGTTTTCTAGCTTGGGCAGCAGCTGTTTGTGATTTGCTCAGAAAATAGGGGGGGAAAGTTATGCAGTTATCCTGTGATGGATTAATGCAAAGGTGTCACAGGGTTAAAACCTGGTGCAATGGGATTGGGCTGGTGGGGCTCAGCCATGGGACACGAAACTCTGCCACAGCTCCTTCAAGGAGAATCTTTTCATCTGGAGCAGGAAGGAATAAGCAGTCCCTGCACAGGCTGTCCCCACTCCAGCACTGTGATGCTATTCCTAGCGAGGTTATGATTGATTACAGCATCTTATACAGTCAATGGGTAAAAATAAGAGACTAACAGACCTCGTTTCCTGCTTCATGATCCTGCAGCTCCATTCAAAACTGCTGCTGGGATCAGCTTCTCACCTGAGCTGTTTGATTAGTACATGGGCTCCTCTGCTGCCTTGGACACAACCATCTGATCTCAGCTTTTAAAGCTATTAACAGTTTCTTTCTCATCATATATCTTTCTGTGGACAAACAGATACCAGATAAGAACCTGGAAGTACTATTTGCATGCAGAAGTTGTGTGTTAAGGAATGGAATGGGGTCGTAGAAATCTTAGGAGTTATTTGGATGACATCTTGTTGGCATCCTGCCCTTGCATGAGCTTTCAAGAAAGGGTCTGCTGTCACCTGTGCTCTTTAGCAGAGTTTGGTACCAGCAGCAAAAACTCTAATGGCTACTTTGAAGTGTAAAACTTCAAAGAATAAAAGTGCAGAGAGTGTAGCACCAGAGAATATTTACTTTTTCCAAGAAATGCATATGAGTTAGTTCTGTCGCAATGATTTGGGCAGACACATTTCTTACTGTCACTCTTTTGATTCCCCAGGAGTGTTCTCAGAGGGTTCTCTCATTTCCCATTTCAGCCCTTCTAATAAAGAAATTCGTAAGAAATTTCTTAATCTGTAGTGAGAATCCTACTAGACATTGCTTGCCTTCTGTATTCCTAAGGATGAGACCAGTTCTGCAGAACCATCACCCCAGGAGGGTGCTCTGAAGATCCCCACAGCTTGAACTTGCAGATGGTCACAGAGGAAGGATTTTTGTGGTACCTGACTTTGGCTGCTCTCTCACACTCTCATGCAGTGAATGTGTTTGTTCTGTAAAGCCACAGGCTTTGCTTTAGCTCTGTAACATTGCCACATTTCTGGCTTTCGCGCTGATATTTATTCTTCGTGCTCTGCTCTCCCCCATGGTGTTTTGGTTTGATGCAAGTTCTTAATGGGAAAGCAATTGCTCAGGGAAATGTGGTGCCTATCAGCTGTCTGATCACGGCTCCCCGTTTATGGAATTAAACTGAGGCTGTATCAGTGTAAAGGCTCCATGAAGAAAATTTGCTTCATAAAATTCATCTTGCATATCATGCCTCTCTTTGTGCGTAGTGTTCAGAAGCTCGCTCTTCTGTTCCCATAATCTACTAAATAATAACAGTTAGCACTTACATCTGCAAATCAATACACAGGCTCTGGCTCCCAACTGTAATGAAAGTTTGTTATTGTGTGAAACAGTAACTTTCATGTCTATAACTGATTGTTGCATTCTGTATTTCTGTCAAATTTGACGACAGTCACCTCCTGAAGCTTTAACAAAAGCAGAAATTCCCCCGGTGCTTCTGGCAATTACACATTAGTCTTTGTGGAGGCAGAAGATTACTTGCTGATTCCTGTTTGCTGATTCCATTATGTATGTATGCTCTAGTACATAATGGCTTGTTAATCCCTTAAAACAGTGTGGCTAGGAATATTCTTTCAAAACTGTATTTTGGTTCAATTAAAAACAAAAAAAAACAATCCAGCCATCAAAAATGAAGAATTCCATAGAGCCTTTTACAACCACTGGGGTTTCCAAGATGATCTCTATCAGGGAGTTTATCATTATGGGAGCTGGACTGTGTGTGATGTGGTGAGCTGCTTCCTTTGGAAGATATTAATTTTCCTGCCGCCGATTTGACGCGATGTGCTCGCAGTCAAGCCGGGCAAGAGTAATAGTGCTGATGAAGACAGCTTGGTGCGTTATTGTGCTCTAAAATAATTCTGTTAGGATCCAGTCGCTTTCCCGAGATGAATTCCTGTTTTCTCTTGGCAGTGTTTGTGATCACTCAGCTGCAAGGCTCATCCAGAGCCCTGTCCCCATGGAGAGCTGTGGGATGGTTTGGCCTTATTAGAGTCAGGTTTTACACCCTCGTTAGGTGATACCTCAGCCTTGCTTGCAAAAGATGCAGTGCTGTATGATGCCATGCTCTGTGAAATGGGATTAGGACCTGGAAAACAGAACGGGATAAAACGTTTGGCCCTGTCTTGCTTTGTGCTTCGATGCAAATCTCGCTCTGCTAAGGTGCTGTTCCACCCTGCACTGTTCTGTGCAGCTCACAGGCCCACACTTTGGGGTTACCTCATGGAAAAATGGGCACAGCAGTCACTGAGAAGCCCTGCAAGTTCCCTTGAACCCCTTTTGTGCTCCTTGCACTCAGAACTGTCCCGCACGGCGATGGCAGTGAGAGGTCACGGCCTGGCTGCTGCCCCTGCGGGTCTGGGGGAGGCCGGGACAGCAGGACATCCCTCTGCAGTTCCCTCTCCATTGCAAGGGTCTTGTCCCTAAAAGCTTTAATAGGCAGTCCTGTCCCTGCAGAGCTCCTGATCCAATAGACAAGATGGAGACTGTAATAATATCCATCTTCTGCACGTGGGGAAAAGAGGTGCAAAGAGATTGAGCACAAGATCGCAGAGGAAGTCCTGTGACAGAACCAGGAATTGAATTCCCTCTCCTGGGTCTTTGTCCACTGCTTTAATCACAAAACCCGCCTTCACCTTTGTGCTTTTCTATTATTTAATCATCTGAGAAAAAAAAAATGCAAATTGATTTAATTAAAGGAGAGAGCAAATTTCTAATTTCAGGCTGGAACATTATATGGTTATGGAAATTTTGGGGAAAGGAGAGAATAAGCATCTGCAATTTTTCTTTTCTCGACAGATGTATTTTCATTTACACAGCTGTGCCAAAATTATATTTATATATTTTGTGACATCTAATTTTAGCCTAGGAGCAGATCTGATGTTGGGTTACCAAGAGGTGTCATTTTCTGGCTTGCACAATAATCCTCCTTCTGGCAAAAAATCGGTCCTGTTTCTTCCCACAGACATGGTTTCTTCCTTTTAAGTGTCTCTCAAAATTATTTTATACTCAATGAAGCAAATCCTCCAAAGGCTTCATTATTCTGATGGTAGCATCATCTGATTGAATATTTCAATCATAATGTCCTTTGGAGAATTTTAGCACTTTCCACCCGGGATGTTGGAGGCTTGGATTTGTGTGCGTTCCCGAGATTTTGAGGAACTGGTGTAGGAAATTCAGATCATTTCAGATGCACGGAGTTCATTGGGGAGGTAGATGGTAATGTTTGCTCTGGCTGTTGACTGGAATACATTAAATGATCCCTCCCCGACTGGAAAAACATGAACACAGCTTCTTTGGGCCCTGGTCAGCAAAGCATTTAAGCACATGTTTAGGTTTAAGCGTGTGGGTCTTGTCCAGGTGTGTTCCTGCCATGCATTACCGGTAAATCCAAAGTACAATCAAGTGGCACTCATCAGATCCAGCTGCTGGGGACATCAGGAGGACAGCCCACAATTCTCAATGCCAGGAAAACCTGTAACCTTCTTGCAGTGTGTGCTGTTGGGATTCTCCCCATCAGTGCTCTTCAGTGATCCCCTCCTCTTAGCTCGGTTTCCTTCCCCTCACATCCCCACACTGCCTGGAAGCCTCGATTCTTTCTCCTTGTTCATTGAAAAAAAAATCTTTAAATAACTCCAGAACGAAACCCGGGTTTGTTTTGTTGAGGGAGTTGCGACAAGGACGGCGGTGTCAGAGCTTTCTGAAGGGCTGTGACAGCTCTTTGTGCCTCGTTGCCTCCTTCCCCTCCCCTCGCACCCCTGGAGGATGGATGAAAGGTTCTGGCACCCACCTTGGAAGGAGGAGCTCCATGGGCTGACGTTGCCACCTCTGAATTGCTGAGGACTCCTTGGCGAGGGTGTTCCGCTTCTTTCAGCCTCACATTAGGTTTTATGAACTTTAATGAACAGTAAGTAATAAATTTGCTGAAGAAATTGGGTTAGCCTGTGATTAACATTCAGAGTGATGCAGATGAGTGTACCAATGATGGGAACATGTGCTCACATCACGATGAAATGCAGATGAGAGGCCCTGGAGCAAGCCCAAGGATGTGGGCCAGCGCAGTTTCATCTCTGTCAGCTTTAATCTGATCTCGAGTGCCAGTGCTACCGGCCTGCAGGAGGAACCTCAAACCAGACCTCAACGCAATTTTGGTTTTCTGTTAGGGGCTATGAAAACATTCCTTTACAACAAAGCTCCATGCGTAAAAACTCAAGCCGCTGTCTCTAAAAAAACAATATTTCTAGCAGTAGGGAAGAGAGGGGGGGAAATGGTTGGAAGGTGCCTTTTGGTCTGGTGTGGCTTTTATAACGCAGTGCTTTCCTGAGCAGTGGTTTCAGTCAATTGAAACCCAGCTGAGCCCATCGCCTTGTGACAGCGGCGCTGTATGGAGCAGAGAGAAATGCCCCCCACCTCCCTTGTAAATGAAGTGCAAAGTAATGCTGGGAAGGGAAAGAATAAATCAATTTTAAGTGGTAATCTATGAAGTTGGACAGAAAATGATGAGAAATGAAGCAACTGGTCATAGGAAATTGACCTTGAAAATGGTGTTTATCTGGCAGCCGCAGTGGCAGAGCCCCGCTGCTGCTGTGGGCCGGCGCCTGGGTGGGAATTTGAATCAGAGTTTCTTTGCTCTGTATCTCAGTTGGGTTAGGGGAGAGTTTCATTCAGGACTGTGACTTTCTCCGACAGTTGTGCCACTGGTGCAGCTCGGCAGCATCTGCCAGGCGGGATTTGTTCCTTTGTGGCTGTCTCATATTTTGCTGTTTTGCTTGAAAGGCTGCACTAGTTTGGGAGTGGTGATTGTAGGAGAAGGGTCAGAAGAATCACCGTGGTTGTGTAACAGATATGTATGTTAGGGGCAGAGATGGTATTTTTACCTGGCTTTTAATTTCCATACAAATAAACTCATTAAAGCAAGCAAAAGGACAAATGAGTAATACATGTCACCTCTGCTATTTTAAACCGTAACACCTACTTACACCAACCAGAAGGATGGCTATTGCAGTATTATGTACATCTTATTTACAAGGAAGGGGACAGCAGGATGTGGGAGGTGGAATATATTGAGTTTTCACTGAAACTTCTCTAGCAGAAAACAATTGACAGAGTATTTCTGTGATCTTTGTCTTCTAGGGCAGGTGGTCAGGGGTCTGCCAGATTAACTAAATGCTTTTTTTAGACAGTGTTTTTCTGCCTTTTTTATATTCATCAGCTGTGTCCATAAGTGATCCATATGCAGCTCATTGAGGTGGGTCATCTGCTGCTTTCAACACCTTCTTACTGGGTCTCTCAGGAATTCCCCACTAAAACATGAAGGTTCAAGTAGCCAAATGCTAGACCTTGGAGAATTTATGGTCTTGGTGGCCAGGAAAATAACCTGATATTGACCCATAAACTTTATTGAAAGATCAGAAGTCCTTGCGTCAGTTCTGATGTGAACCACACGAGTGGGCTCTCTGGTTTGCTCACTTGGTTCACGGAATCACTGACCCCCTTTGCCACGTTCTCTCTCGGCAGAAGTGAGAGAGCAAACGTGGGCAGGATGTTTGTGGGGGCTGCCCAGGAAGGGAAAGACCAGGACAAACCCCTGAAGTGCCCTGTATCGTCACAGGCTTTGCCTTACACCTGAGCTTCTCAGAAGCCTGAGGCATTGCTGGTACTGGCCATTAAATGAGGTGCTCCAGGCAATGCCTGCAAGCAGGAGTTGCTGCTGCTCATGTGGCAGCATCCACCTTAGCTCTGGGTGCCCAAAGGCTTGTTTTCCTGGATGGGACCTTCTTGGAGATGCTCCAGCTCCAAGGCGTTTCCCTTGCCTGGGAGCATTTCCTGAACCGTTCAGCCTGGGAGAGGGTCTGGGATGAGCACTGGGAGCAGGCAGAGGCAAACAAAGGGAGAGGGGTGGGAAGCAGGGCGGCAGCAGGGCTGTGGGAGGAGAGCAGGGAGCCTCACTCCCAGCAGTGGAAAACTTGGATTGATCAAGTGCCAGAGATGTCGGGTTGGTGATGTTATCCCAGTGCTTGTGCTCTGGTGGGAAGCTAACAGATAATAAATCTGAGCAATGTTTTCAGACTGTGTGAAAATTAAGGATTTCGAGGCAAGCCTTCTCCAGATATTTAAAATTCAGTGAGCTTTTTTTGTCCTGGGTCTTGAGATGTTAATAACTTTGACTAATTGTCAACACCACCAATTACTATGACTGATACCTTATCATTTCCCACAATGAGCAATGCTAATTAAAATTGATTGTGCTGCTGTTCTGGCACAGCAGCAAGTTTCCTTTTCATTTTTTGTTTAAACATGAGCTTATTGTGCCTATTTGGTGAATTAAATAAGGAAAGCTCATTATTCTGATGTTTATTTTTGAGCAGGGGTTTTAAGCCACATTGGAAGCCTGTTACAAATGTCAAAGAAATAGAAGAGCTTGAATGAATTGTACTTTTGGAGTACCAAAACATACACCTAATAATAATATTTAGCACTTTTATACCACAGTGCTTTTTACATGATCACATTTCTGCACAAACGTAACCACTTCTATTATCTCTGTAAGGTGGGCAAGCACTGTTATTGCTGTTTCACAGATACTGCAGCAGAGATGCCAGAGCTTTAATTCCCTAATAGCAGAGCACTTCAAGCTATTCACTTCAATTAGGTTACAGATCCCTGTCTTCCAGCACTCTGAGCTGCCTAAGTTACGATTCGCAAGACTGGCTTTGCTTGAATTTTATCCAAACTTGGCCTTTTATTTCTCACTTTTTTTTTTTTTTTTAAAGCATGATTATTTATTTCTCCCAAAGGTAGGATGAGGAATTCCTTGCTGCTGGTCTGCCCAGTGGTGCAAATGTTGATTCTGCCCATGCTCAGCCGTGCAGGAGGGATGGGGTAGTGCAGCTTTGTGTTCTTCTGTTCTGAGTCTTTGCTTCATCAGCTGAATGTCCTTGTGTCGGGAAGGGCTGTTCTTTATTGGGTAGAAGCTGCTTGCAGGGAGGAGAGATGGCTGAACAATAGCATGAAACTCATGCGTTATCCATCTCCTGTTGTGCTCTGAATTTAGCTGTAGCTTTACCTGAACTTTTCCATGGGGAATATTTATGGGATGTGTTATCATTGGAAGATGTACCTGGGTTTTTTAACTATTCTGCTGGTATCTCCTTCTTAAGTGGCCAATTGCAGTTAATAGCACAAGTCTGTGACCTTATCCCACTGGAGATTGATTTAATCTGAACAATTTATTCTTTCCATGATCAATATGAAAAGAGTTAATACATAATGGATATAAATGCATGGAATTGCCTGAGATACTCCTTACTTCCTCCTACTTAGTCCATAAAATGAGTCAATGACTTCATGGTAGTTATTAAAAAAAAAATCTTTTAAAAAATTCTACGTGTTGCACTTTTTCATAAACAAGATCTCCCTTAGGCTTTGATAGAAAGGGAACCCATGTTTGCCTGCCTGGTGCCTTGTATGAGCAGTTATAGAGGAGTGTGTCAATCAAAAAATATTTCATATTTATTGGGAAAAAACTGAAAAGCCTGGCGCTTGAAAGCAAGATTAAAATATTTACATTACAGAAGCACCACCAGCAAAAATCATATCTGAAAAGTAAATATTTCAGTCCTGAACACTACTTTTTGATTATTTACAGCTACATGACTTTCCCTTAAGCATTGATTTCTTCTGATCCTGATAGGAGTTAGGAGCAACCTTGGAAATCTGTAGAGCTGCTTGTGCCGTGGTGCCACGACTGACCCCAGTGCTCCTTGCTGAGAACAAGGGGGCCTGGCCAGCATGGCCTTGTCCCCCAGAGTGCTCTCCTGGGCAGGTGACCTAGGTTAATTGTTTTGTGTTGGGACAGTGCTGGAGAAGTGCAGGGTGTCACCCGATGGAGCACTGGGAGCGTGGGGTGGGTTCGGTGACACTGAGGGCACTGTTTGCAGGGGAAGCTGTGAAATACCACTGTGCCAAGTGTGTCCTCCTGGAGCACATCAGACCTAATTCTCCTCTCATCTCTGCTGATGTCTCTCCATGGACTAGACTGAAGTTGCTCGTGGTTTATGCTGTAGAAAATCAGAGAGGAATCATGGCTGGCTGACTCCCTCGGCATAACCAGCTGTACGTGGAGGCAGAAGTTTTTGCTTTCTTCTCTAGTTTCAAATGTCCCCTGGAGTTTTGTTGTGAAAAGCCAGTTATGAAAATTAAGAGTGTGAGGGGGGGAATATGTCATTTGGGTTGTGATTTGCTGTTAATTAAACTTTAGTGTGACACATCCTTTATGTCTGGGGATTCCTGAGTCTCATCTCAGTGGCCTGGGTAGAACGGAGGAGCATCTCCATCGAGATCAATGCTCATTATTATTTTCCTCATTATCATCATGATCCTCATCAGTATTTGTTCTACAACACTAGCTGTGGAACAGAAGCACAGGGCAGAGATGACCTTCGCTCCTGTTCAAAACCTTTCATTTTTAACAGATAAGAGACACAGAGGCTGGGGAGGGGAAAGTGACAGTGAACTGACAGAGAATTAGATCCAGCTACTCAGAAGTCAGAATCAGCCACCTCAAGCACAGCAAGCATTTGATGGTCTGACCACTTTGTTTTACTGGTTGACCTCTTGTAAAATCTGCAAAAAAGCACCACAGAAAAAGACATATACCTTCAACTTAGAGACCTGCACCTTTGTGCTTAAAAATGTTTAAAATCAGTTCTTTTGGAAGGTCTGGGACAGAAAAGACTGTTGCCAACCTGACAGCTCATTGCTTCTGGTTTGAGATGGAGGAGGAGGTGTGCGATGCCTCTGAGTCACCTTCTGACAACCAACCCATAATGCCCCAACCATCCCCTCAGTGCTGGTAGCTTTCCTTTCTGCTGATGGAAAGTCATCTAGGGGTCAGGAAGTGGATGGCATTCTTAAGGCTCTCACATGGAAATGGTGGGATACAAACACATTGCACCTGGGGAAAACTATTTTCATTTATTACCACTTAAAAACAGAGTAGGATGGTGAGAAACAAAGACCAAAAACTAATACGCCTCCTCCCACTTCTTCTCCATCCCAAGTCCAGTTTTTCATGCCCAACTCCTTTACCTCCTCCCTGCCCAGCAGTGCAGGGTGTTTGGGAATGGGGGATTGTGGTCAGGCCATAACAGATGGGCTCTCCATGGGAGTCATGTTAAGTTGCAAGTGTTTTGGTTAATCTTCTTTTGTTTAAATGCTTATGCAAGGGCTTTGCTGTTTTTCAGACTATCCAAGTATAGATAGATTTTGTTTATAAAAGAGAGGGCAGTGCCAATTTATTGCAGAAAACAAACAGTGCGCTTATTTTTTTCTGAAGAAAAGGTTGTATGGCAAGTTATAGAGTTAATGCATCGCTAAAAACAACCAAAAAAAAGCCAAATTTCTTCCTCCTCTTCTTCTCCAAGTACTGAGGATCTGCTCAGCTTTGCCTCAATCCCCATTTTTGCTGCATTAGTGGGTGCTCCCCAGTTTAAGCCCTGCACACCCCTGCGTGCTCTCGAGGTTGCTGCAGGAACCTGGTCTGGCGAGGCGTTTTGGTTGCACCGAAGCGTTTCACGCATCAGCTTCAGGAGGGGAAATCGTGCCCTATTGAAATGTTTGCTGTGTGTAAGAGGAGGTTTGGGGCTGTTAGGGACTGCAGAGAGGGTGACAAGCTGCTCCCTGGTGCGTGAGTGCTGTAACCCGGTGTGTTTGTGTAGCACGTGGGTTAACGGGCTGTGGCTCAGCTTTCCTGGAAATCGCCTGTGACCAGAGCGCTGCAGTGACGTTTGACCTCTCCTGGCCCTGAACCAAAGGGTGACCCCTTTGGGTGAGGCCTCTGCTGCTCTTTGCAGCCAGCTGCAAACCTAAAGCTTTTTATGCATTTAAGTGACTGCTGGGGAGAGGCTGCACGAAATACTTCCCTCCTGGGAAAGCCCCTTTTATGGCGATGGGGCGTTTCAGCACTATGGGTTTTCCAAACGGATTTCTTTGAAAGGCAGCAGGATTGCCAGCATGCATCTGGGTGTGCTGAGCAGCTGCTGGCACTCAGAGCTGGGTGTTGGGGTGGCTGTGGGGTTGGTAGAGGGTGATTTGCCCCATTAGCACAGCTCAGCTAAGGAGCACAGTCCCTCCAGCATCGGCAGCACACAGACACTCACTGGAACTGAACAGGAACAGCCTCTGCTGACCAGAATTATGGGAAGGCTGTGTTTGGTGCATGATAAATAGCAGGACGTTGCATATTTTTCATTATTAGCTCCAAATCCATACAATTAGTGGTAAAAAAGTTAATATTTATTTATCTGTGAAGTCTAATGATAAAATAATAGCCAAGGAAAGTATTGATCCTTCCCTTGACCACTCTCTCCAGTGGAAGGTGTCCCTGCCCATGGCAGAAGGGATTGGAACTGAATGATTTTTGAGATCTCTTCCAACCTAAACTATTCTGTGATTCTATGTTAAAATAGGAATTCTCTTTTTTTTTCACCAGTTTGCGTGTGCCAGAATTGGCAGTACATCTTGTATGAACGTTAACTCCACATCCTGTTCCCTTCCCTTCCATCCACCACAACTCACCTCTCTTTCCCTTCCCATGGGTGATGAGGAATGCGTGTGCTCGATGGATAGAAAGGACAAGATGCCTTTTGGTTGACACCAAGAAGAAAATGATCCAGGGAGTTACAGACCACTAAGCCTTTCATTTGTACCTCATAAACTGGTTCAAATGATAAGGAAAAATAGAAAACATTTGGGCGATGCTGATAAGATCAGGCTTATCCAGTAGAAAGGTAGTGTAGGATGTGGCTGGAAGTGATAGGGAAAGCCTAGGCTTGATGACCCAGCAGGTCACTTACAGTCTTTCTCTCTTAATCTCTTAGAAGTCTTTGAACTTGTCAATACGAAAGGAAGAGAGAGGAACTGGCTTATCTCATTTATTTACGATACTGAAAGGTCTTTGCAAGGCCCCTTGTAGAAAACAGTCAGAAAGGACAAGGTAGGTGGGTGAAAGGAAAAAGGTAGAGTCAGGAGTCAAAATCTGAAGTGAAGGTTAGAAATAACTGGGCAATTTTCATCACTGCAGAGGGTTAAAACCAGGGGTTCCTTGTGTGTTCCTAAGTCCTGTATCAGGTCTTTGATTTGGGATGGAGAAGAGGTGGAAGGGTAGCCAGGTTTGGGGTAGCAAAAAGCCACTGAGGTCGGTCCAGGGAAGGCAGTGAGGGAGGCCAGAACAACCTTAACAGTAAATACATAACCTCCAAAAAAATGTCCAGTGTTAATGAGTTGCTGTTGCCCACCCTGTGGCTTCAGTTTGAGTTTGATGTGGTCAAACCAGAAGCAAAAGTGTTTAGTTCTGCAGCCCATGTAGGAGGAGATCTTGGTGGGGCTGCTAATGGGGAGGAGATGCTTCCTCCCTGATCACCTCCCCAGCAGGGTCTGCAGTGCAGGACCAGCTGGGCTCTTTCAGAAGCACAGAGGGGTTAGACAAACACATATACAGTGTTATCTAAAGGGCCAGCAGTGGTACTCAGCATCAGAGCAGTCTCATTAGTGAAGGAGCCCAAATTAAGAGGCTTCATGTAGCACTGCTGGGATTTGAGTTCAATTTTTTCCTTCCATTTCAACGCTGCATTTATTTCTTTTCAAGAGCCATGTCCGTCTCTCTGTCCTAAACAGAAGTTTTGAGTAAGGGTTAAACAAACATAATTTGTTTGCATTCCCTGCTTCTCTGACTGTCACAGCTGAGTGTGTTCCCTGCACCACTGATTTAAAAGACCGCCCCACCTCTGAATTGATGGAGCCTCCTGCCTCCCTCCCATCCCTCTGCCTTTCCTCACCACTTTTTAAGCTGGAGAAGAACCACTGGATGTCCCTTTGAAATCCAGGGGCTGAAGTCCTGGATGCTGCTAATGAGCAGCGAGAGCCTTTTAAGGAACTGAAACATTGCATTGTTATGATTTGGGAAACAAAAGCTGAATTAGAAGTGTAACACTTAACTATGGCATCCCACTTTATTTTCCTCTAATGCAGGCTAAGCTGCCTTACAGCAATCTTTTAAATGTAATGATTGAGACTATTATAGGAAATACTATACAAAGCAGCATTTTTTTTGCAGCCTAAATAATAAGTAGGGCAAGGTTTTAAATGAGGCTAGAGTAATGAATGCTGTACAATAATTTTGATGATAAATTTCCCCGGAGGATAAAGTGGAAGAACAGAGGCAGGCTGTATTTAATCATGCAAAGTTAAAGGAATGCAGACCAACAAATATTTATAGAAATGTACGGATTTTCTAACCTTTCCTGTGATATTCGTGCCCCTTTTCACCTGGGAGACTTCGAAGAAGTTCAGGTCTTTCAGTGTGTAATAATTAGGAGGAGGAATTGATCACATAGGGTCAAGTGTTTCTTTGATGTAGTGCACAGAAATTCCTGCTTCCTTGCAGGCTGGAGGACTCAGACAATGAGACATTTGTTTTTCACAGCTCTTTCATTCATCAGTGTGTCTGAAAAGCTTGCTTTGAGCAGATACCCAGCATGGGATGACACATTTCTGCAGCTGCTCTTCACCTACTACTGACCCAAGGAGCTGCGTCCCCACCAGGGCAGGGCGCTGTGCAGGGATCCTCCCTCCCAAAGCCGTAGAGTTAGTTGCCTTTGTGCAAGCACAGGAAGAGGAGGAGCTGTGAACTGCATTGCAGAGGTGAGACCTGGGCTTCCACGTGCTCAGCGAGCTCAAAATCTTTGCGCCGTGCTCCATCACCAGGCGCAGATGTGCCCTTCCCATGCCTGTAGCAAGGGCCATCCATCCTCCTCAAAGTGGTGCTCCTCAGCTCTGGCTTCTTCTGTTCGCCTTGAGGACAAAAGCATGACTTAAAAAACTAAGGGATGGTAAAAAAGTCACTGCTGACATCTGGCTTGGCATGTTCCTGGTTGTTCTGCATGGATGCACTCATGGAAGGGTTAGACAATCCCTCCATAAAGCATAAGGCTGGATTGCTTTGTGCTTTTTTTTTTTTTTTAAATGACTGTTAAAGTAGGGTGTTTCAGTGGAACTTCAGCTCAACCTATAACAGCATCCACTCAGCAGAGGCAAAAACCTGAGGATTTCTGTTCTGCTGATCAATACTTACAGCGTATATTGATTTCCAATTTAGGTGTTAACTTTTTAGCTCTTAGAAGTGCTCTTGATATCAATTTTCACCTTGCCTGGTGTTCGTTACATGCTGAACATTATGGCAGTGAGTGAGCTCGGATCCCATCTGGAGGGACGATTAATTCCAGCCACTTCAAGATTGCAGCGCAAAGATTGACTCGTCTTGCGCAAGCATCGTGGTAGCACGAAATCTCTGTGCTTAAGGCAGTGACCTGAGAAATGCTCTCACTCTGGCCTGGCACAGGCTTCCTCTAGTTTCTCAGTCTGTGTAGTCATCTCTGAAATCATAGAATAAGCTAATAAATAGTGCTGTTTATTATGTTCTTGTTGTTTCGGCGTAATAATTCACAGCCCAAGCGCCCGGGGTGGCGGGCTCAGGTTGCTGGGTTTTGTTTAAGCAATAAGACACACATGATAAGCAGCGTGTCCCTGGGTGATTATGCCTCCAGTAGTGTTAGGAGGCACAAGGTCAAAAGGCTCAGTGACTTTAACTACCTGAGAAGTGCCGTGTAATCCCCTGCAAATGGGCTGTCTACAATGTCTTATTGCTGTATCAGAGAGGGAATTATTTCTTTTTAAAGGCAGCCACATGAATTCCCTCTATAATTGGCACAGGGCTGACATCACTGGCTGCCAATCAGAAATCCTCTTTGTCTTGGATTTTAACACCTTAATTTCAAGTTTGGGTCATCTGAACAAATGGATTTTGTTAAAATGATGTTTTATCTTCTTTGTGCTCTGAGTCCCATCTGCCTGCTTTGTGCTGTGTGTGTGTGTGCCTGCGTTGTGAATTGCTCTGCTGTGGCTTTTGTGTCATCATCAGGCACCAAACAGGGACTGCAAAGTCTTTCAGAGCTGGTGACATGGGAGCCATGGCCTGGCTTGTGGTGCCTAGGACATTATTTAGATCAGAAGCTCCAGGGAGCAAGGGGAGAGCAGGCAGCCAGGTGAGCACCTCGGGATGCAGGCTGGGATTTCAAAATCAATGCGTAGCCATCAAATTCTTTACCCACGCTGTCCTTTCCTTTTTATTGGCAAACATAACCCCAAAATAATAAAATCATCCCGATTTACAGTTATTGTTGGTAAAACAAGCACACCTAGGTCAGAGCTTTACCAGCCTGAGCAGATGAGGAGCAGGCCACAAGGATGCTGTTTATCCCAGTGGTATTGAGGGGACTGTGGGCAGCTGCTGCTGTTTTGGAAGGGAGGACGAGGGATCTCAGATGGGAAGATTTTCCCCTTGTTTATTCCCTTTAAGCTCCAGCAGAAGCAAATATAAAGGCACAGCCCATAGGAATTTCTCTGCAGCTCCTTGAGTTGGTTTCACTGTCACCCAGCCAGCAGCTGCTCCTTCAGCAGGGGAGAGGAAATCCCGTGATCCATCCCAGAGAATGCTTTTCCTTTGGGAAAATGGGAATAGATGCCAGAGGTCACAACTTCTGTCTCAGTCTGTCACTGGGTGGGACAAGGGCATCTCTTCGGGGGAAGGTGTGACACCTGCAGTCGAGGGAATGCTGTGGAAGCTGCTGTTCAGTTGCACTGGAATTTAGGGACAAAGCGAGAGAAATCCTCACCCTGTTAGAGGGCAAAAATTTGACAAATAGTTTTAAAGGCTTAAAATAAATCTATCTTCATAACCTGACTGCTGTGCTTTTTTCCTTAGGTGTGTTATAGAGGTAATGATACTTCTGCAGTGAACTCAATTAACCTTCTGCAGCCTTCCGTGTGACAGGGAATCCTAAATCTTCTATTTTATGAGTGCATGTGCAAGATTTGAAGCTACTCGGAACTTAGCATTAATAAATGCCCTTTCCTAATTGGTGCCCATTTGTTTGTTTTTTGTTTCAGTGAGAAAGACATGGTGGCTGTGAGTGGAATGTAGTGTTCATGGTTGAAAAGAGAGTTCCACACAGGAGCGAGGTATTCTCATTATTATCATTGTTATTATTATTATTAAGAACTGCTTCATGTGTGTGGATGCCTTTGGAGTTTCCATTGTTCAGGGATGTTATAAGATGATCTTCAGGAATGTATCTTTGGTTCTCTGCGTTGTTTTGCATAAATGGACACCCGTTGCCAGTAAGAGTGATTTGACTCTCCTCCTCCTGATACCCACTGCATTTCAAGTGTCCTTTAGAAGTGCCATGGAAAAAAGGATAGCATGGAAAAACCTGTGTATTTAGGGTGGGGAAACTTGTGTATTTAGGCTTCCACAGCTCACTTTCTCTACAAAACTCCCTTCTGCTCTGTGATACATCCTGGTAGGTGCAAACTGCATCAGGAGACTCAGTTGTGTTTGCTTCTGCCTGGCTCCTGAGATCTTTGCATGAATACATTCAGTACAGAGCAAAATGTTTCATCTGGGAGGGAGGATGTCAGCGATAAATGAGAAAACAAGAGAAATGGATGATGGCCCGTAATGCATACCCTATAATATAATCATTGTTGTTTGATAAAAGAGACACTTGGAGCAACTCTCCGTGCCCTGCTAGGTATGTCTGGATTTATTATTCAAAAAGACACAATCAAATCTCTTCATTCCGTTGACAAATGGGAGCTATTCAATTCTGTATCTGCCTCTTATTTATAGCATATAGAGGGGTGATTTATATGCTGGCTGCAGATCTTCCAAAACAGTTTTAATTAGCAGCATTGGCTATTAGAATGAGAGTCCTGTAGCTTCCCTGTCATACACAGCCCCTTAAAACTGAACAGAAATCCTACTCTTTGCCAGGCAACGCTTTTCTATTTTTTAGGTGATGCCAGCAAGAAAATGCACGTGTGCTTTAGGAGCTCAGAGGTTGAATTGCTGTTTGCAGCTCTGAGGGGCAGGCAGGGGAGGGCGAGGAAGGAGATGCCATTTATTGCTGAGCCCTGGGAAGACAGAGCAGTCTGTGGGGCGTTGGCACCAACAGCACGTGGGAGCTCACAGGCACCACCAGGGACTTGGGGTTTGAGGACAGAGTAAGCACCAAACACACCAAGGGCAGCTCAGGCTGCCAGCATGGGCATTTTGGGATTCTGCTCTGCATTTCTGTGCTTGGAGGAGGATGGATCTGAGCTCTCATCTTGCTGTGTCCTGTGGTTGGAGCGCCGAGCCCTCCTCTCAGCGCGTCCCGTGGCCGGAGCGCGTGCTCTGTTGTTTTTGCTGGGAGCTTTGTCTGAAGATGTGAGCAAGCATTCCCCCAGCTGTTCCCTTCTCCGCAGAGCTGCTCTGGCTCGTGGGCTAATTGGTACCCCTGAGGTTCAGAGCAGAGGCAGGCACAGCGCGGGGGGCAGCTCGGCAAAGGCACCCGTTTGAGTCTCTATTATTTTCACGCATCTGGTAGGAATGTGATCCCTTTGAGACCTCAGCCTATCTGTCAAACCTGAGATCAGCCAACAGGTTCAAAAGTTATTTGGGGAAGCAATGAGTGACAGAACAATTGCACAGCTCTTGTTTTTTTCCTGAGAAACTAGGCTAGAAGAGCGCAGGAAACATAAAGAGTATTTTTTGTGCTTTATGCAGTGTGTGTAGCATGCAGAATGCTCTGTTGTTATGCTTCCACTGATCTTTTTTTGACATAAGCAATGCAGTCATTCTGTCTTTGCATCAAATAAGTCTTTGTACTACTTGTCACCAGCTCACAGTGTCTCTGTCTGTGTGTAAACTCGGTGTTTGCTGCATCCCCCTGTCACAACTGTGCTGCTGCCTGCAGCTGGGTGGTTCTGCTCTGGCTCTGGGTGCTTTACAGCGAGGCTCTGTCAGTGATATTTACTCTGGAGAGTAAGAAAACCCCAGAAAATCTGAAGTTTGAGGTTGAAAATAACATGAAAAGAGAGGACATGAGCACCAGACCTGGTCACAGAAGTGTGGTGTCTCTGCCTGTCCTTCCCTTCTTGGAGGAGGTCAAGGAATGAAGGTGCAACTGAGAGAGAAGATTGGATGAAGTTCATCGCTGAACATTTGTGGTGCTTGGGAGACTGATGGGGAAATGAGGACATAAAAAAAAAAAATCCTGCTACAAGCAAGCCTGAAATTAATGTGGTCAGAAGGAAGGAATGGAAATGATTCCTGCAGTTTGCAACAGGGAGATGATGGGCTCTGCAGCTGGAACAGCAAGACATCCATGGGTAATTCACAAATCTGGGGGGAAAAAGTCACAGTTCTTGGGCTGAATACAAGTTAGACTTTTTTTTTTTAAATCTACAGAAATTGTGTGTAGGTATTTTATTTCATTTTCTGGGCATATTGATAAAGCACGGTGGTTAGGGAAGCTTTCAATTTATTAACATCTTCAGCCTTGTCTTTGAGCCAAGTGAGCAGTATTTGGTGAGCTGTCTTTGGGCATTACACTAAGTGCTTTTCTACTGCAATTCTAATAGAGTGTAGGGCTGAATTTGATAGTGTTGCCTCTTAGTGATTAGACAGTGAAGGGCTTTCAGTGTGTCTGTACGGCAGAGTTGGCTTTGATTGATAAATTGGGCATTATGCATTTCATAATTATTTAATTCTGCCTTGAAGTAATGAGATTCCCTCTTCCAATTCCTCTTTTCCCTAACATTTTGAAAACATTTTGGAGGTCTGAATAGGGAAGGAAAAGAAAGAGGAGAGAGAACAGTTTTGTTCAGAAACAAATTGTGCATTATTCAGTGGAACAGGCTGAACTCTGCTGGAGAAAGGTACTTCCAAATTACCCAAATATTAACACTGTAATTATTGAGCATGGATAAGAGTTATGAATTATGGATCAGTCAGGTTAGCAAAGTCATGGCTGCCTAACAGAGAATGGTATGATGGGAACATGCGATTGAGGATTCCCTGTTCATGTTTTCGTAGGGGCTCCTCAGCAAACGGGGCTGCTGCTCCCCTGCTGGTCCCAGAGGTCTGTGAAAGTCCCCCAAGGGCTGGAGCATCCCTGCCTGAGCAGGACCTGTTCTGCAACAGGACAGTCTCTGTGCCACCACGGCTTTTTGGTGTCCAGCCCAGCTGGGAGCCCTCGGTGCTGGGCTTTGTTTGACACTGTCACTGATTGTCACCACTGGGAAGTCCTGGCGTGTTCCGAGGCACAGCGCCTGCAATGGGAATCGCTGGCACTTGGAAACCTTGTTTTCCCTGCAGGGGCTGTGGAAGGTGGCAGTGATGCAGGAGAGTGAGGGACCAGGGGTCTGACTCTGTTGGTGACCCACTGTCTTATCTTCAGAACAGGACTTCCCATCACCTCCTCTCAGTCCCCTCACTGTAAATCAAGATGAAGTCATGTCATACCTCTGCAATGTGTTTGGATATCCATGAAGGGAAAGCGCAACCTCAAAGCCCTCAGAGAATATCCCAGTGACTCCAACAGGAGCTCCAGCAGCACTCACTCTTAGGATATAGATTTATTTCTCTCTGTCTGGGTGTTGCTGAGGCAAGAGGTCCTGTCTTATTCCTCTCCAGCTCGTGAGGTTAACCCACAGCTGCTCCTCTATCGGTTTTCCAGTTTGTACTTACCCAGCTTCTTGCCTTTTCTTCAGCCACATCTATTTTCTCCAGACAAACCCAGTGTTGTTTTACTTCATTTTTTAGAGGAAGGCTGTAATATATTTGAAGTGTCTGCCATTAACTTTTGAGATTCAGTGACCTTTGTTAATCAGGAAGGAGGTTTTTTTGAGGTCTGCAAGAAGAATTAATCATATGTAAAGTGTTTGCTTTAAAAAGTCTCTTACCAAACGTGGGATTTCCCAGGTAGCCTTCGAAAGGTCAGAGGCTGGAGGCAGAAGCTGGCAGCAGCTGGAGAGCACTGCAGGAGGACAAACCCTCTCAGAGCAGGTTCAGAATTAGGAGAGACCTGTGGTGACACATGGCACTGGGGAGAACCCATTGTGTTTGAGAGGCTGGACTCAGGCCAGAAATTTGGAGTACCTAACGAAGCAATACACAGAGTGGCACTGTGCTGTTGCACCATGCTCACGTTTGCTTGCAATATTCTCCCATTCCAAAAGCAACTTTCTGTGCTTTCAACAAAATGTTCCTTGGCCCTACAAGACTGGAAACTGTATTTGGCTGAAAGGAACCATGAGAATTTTGGCTAAGTTTCCAGTCAGCTGCTGGTACAGTCCCTTCTCCCAGGCACGTGGGGAACTGGAGTCTCTAAAGGAGAACTTTGCCCCGTGCATCCTGCCTCTGTCAGCTCTGGGTGTGGCAGTTCATGGTCAGTGGTGGCCCGTGGCTCCAGAGCTGCCCATGCAGACCCCCAAAAAGCAGAGAGGGGGGCTTTGTGTCCTGGATAGACACATTTGATGAAGTTTAGCTTGAGGGATTTCACAGTATAACAACCCCCTGTCTGCCCCAGCACCTGTAGCAGTGATTATGGGACCTTCTAGCTCTGGGTTGGACCCACAGAGGGAAAAGGGCAGTTGACAGAAAAAGGGACAGTCAGTGTCACTGATACCCTAAAGGCTGCTGTGTCTTGGTGTGCAGGGTCCTTGCAAAGGAATCTTCCTCTGAGTTTTAGAGAACTCTGCCAAACCTGTTAATGTGGTTTTAACATGTTTTGCTGTACTCAGTGGTGGTTTTTACCTGTGAGCCCTTGGCGTGCTGTGTCTGAGTGAAGCTGATTTTGGGAGGTGTCTCACCAATTAGGTGCAGTGCCGAGAGTCTCTAGTTTCCTACGTGCAGCTCTGTTTTTCACCCCCCCTTAACTCCTGTTCTCAAACTTGCTTTGGAAGTTTTATCGAGTCTTGGAGAATAATTGCATTTGGTGTTACAGGGAAGCCCATCTGGAGGATTTCACTCACAAAAGCACATCTTGTGACAGGAAGGGGAGTTTTCCAGGCTTCTTTGCCCATACAGGGGGAGGACACCTTCAGCACTGGAGGAGGGAGGGAGATGCCACCCCACCAGCCACTCATTTGCAGCGTGTGCTCTTCCCTCGGGATGTATTCAGGGCCTGATTCCGGCCACTGCCCAGAGGGACCTCACTCCAGTGTGGCTCAGAGCCCAGGGGCTTCTCCAGGCTCATCCTGCAGCAGTGAAGTGTGGGCATTGCTCTTTCTGCCCATGGCTAGAGAACAGAGCTTTCTCTTTGAAGAGTTCATTCCCCAAAACCACTAATGGCAAAGTTATGCACTAGAGACATTTCCACCCGATCCAGAACACACAGAAAGTCTGAATATGAATGATTTAAAGACTATGGGAAAGCATAAAGATGTTAAGGTGAATTTACTGCTTTGTTCAGCACATAGATTGTGTGAGGGGTCTTTAGTATGAATTAAAGAAAGGTTCCAGCCATGAGATATTACAGTTTAATTCAGACATTAGTACAAGGAGAAGACAGTAATGTATTGCACAACTAAGTAGGATTTCCATACTGGATTGCACCTGTGATCTGTATGGACAGTGCTGCCTCTGTCAGGAGGAATAATGTGATGTGGATAATAGGCAGCTGTGGAAGGATTTACCTGGAGCAAGCTCTGTCTGCTAATAGCTGGCTCATATCCCAACCTAACCGTGAGAGTTCATTGTTGCAGTGTCCTGTTGGATGTGAGGGAGGATGTTCTCCTGACCTTCATCAGCCTCAAGGCATTCATGAATCATTCACATCTGCCCCTTGTTCACGTCAACTTGCAGCAAGTTCTGTGGGACAATGTATTTAAAAACATAGGGAATTTTTTTTTTTAAAGGCAATTTAAAATGTGATGTTGCCAGTCATCTATTGCCCCACTTTTGTACTGAGGAGGTGGGACATTACACAGCCCACGTTATCTTCATTAAATTACTCATTATTCAAGTAGACCAATGCCCCATCACTTTTTATTCATCCCATCTCCAAATCAAAGATGGTACTGGTTTTCCTTGCCTCTAAAAATATTTGCAGATGGTACCTAGGCTTTTTAACTGTTTTTTTTTCCTTTTTCCTTTTTGAGGTCAGGTGTGCCAGTTTCAGTCAAGCTTGGATAAACTTCCTGGCTTGGTTTTCTAAAGTGTCATTTCTTGTTCTAGTCTCTCTAGATCTTTGCTTTGACTTTTGACCGCTTCTGTTTACAGACCTGTGACTCTCCTGGGGCTTTTATTTCTCTTAAAAAACCTGGAGGAAATGGAGGTGGCTGAGGGAGAGCACTGTGCCTGTGCGATGCATGTGCTACAAGATTTGCTTCAGCCTTCTGGAGGCTTTCTTCCTCCCTGATTTTTCTTCCCCCCCCCCCCAGTTTAAGCTTTTCCAGCAGTAGCTCTGAAGTAATCCCAGGGCTCTGTCTCTTCCCGTTTTTTGGCTGAGGAGGCTTTGCAGCGTGTGTTGCAGGGGCCATCAGCCCGGGGTCTGTTGCACATCAGCAGCTCCGCCGGGTGTTCGCCGCTCTCTTTACAAACAGCGCTCCCGGAGCCGTGCCGCGAGGAGCGCGGAGAACAGATGGGCCAGGGAAGTACCTTGCTCTCGGTGGGTCTGGAGAATGAACTCATTATCCAGCCAGTGGTCTGTCACACCAGCCTCATTTACCAGAGGCTGGTGTAAAAAACAAACCCTGGAAAAGCAGAGCCTGGCAGGGCGCGAGCGCGGCCGCGCCAACCGCGGCGGTGCCGCTCGGCGAGCAGCTCGTTGGGGATGAGGGATAGGGAGGGAACCTGGAAAGGCAGAGAGTTACAAGCAGGCATCAAAAAGCCTCATAAAAATGACAGCAAGTGTGGCTTTTGGGTATTAAAAAATGTCCTGTGGAGAGGAGGCACTTTTCAAGGCTGACTCTGTGATGAGGGTCCTGTTCCTTAGGTGGTTCCTCGTCCAAGTATTCCCATAAGTATTAACAAAACACATTTAAAGAGCATGATGTTCAAACATAAAAAAGGGACCCAAACCTCCAGAGAGGTAACTGAACAGCTTTCCATCTTTCTCCTCTTCAAATGCCCACTGGGAAACACCTCTGACTGTGCTCACATGGCTCAGCTTCCCACGCTGACAGCCGGGGAGCATCCACGGGGCTGCTGGGCTCAAACCACCTGAGACAGGGAACAGCTCCCTCCTTTTTCCTTGCCCTCTTGTCAGCAGGGTACACATTTGGCTAGAAGCAGAGTGCAGATTTTAAAAGGGGTGAAACTCTGGGATTTAGCCAAAGGAATTGTCTGAAAGTCTTGGGTTTTGGTTTAGTTGTTGTGATGAAGGGTTGAGGATTGCAGGAGTCCTCCGTAGCTGCTGCTTTGGTTGCTGGTAAAGATAGGGAAAATTTTGGCACTGGTTAATCAGAAAACTATAAAAAATGTCAGAGCTAACAGCAGTCTTGGAAAGGGAAAGTGCAGAGTGGGAAACTTTCATTTATTCGTAGTAAAATCCGTGAGGAGTATGGAGGAAATTGTTGTCTCTGGGTTACTCTGTGGGTTCGTGTGTGACTGATAGTGTGTTAATAGTATTAATGTCCCTGATTCAGTATTATTGTTGGGAAATCTGGCTGCTTGTATAATCCCAAAATTTACAATCCCAAGATTTATGCAGGCAGAGCACATAGTATGAAACAGAGTTGTGTGGAGTGAGGTCCTGCACCCACAAGGGAAAGTCTCATCAAACAAACACCTGATTGACCCCAGTAACATCTCCTGTGCGAGGAGAAGCGGGAGGGCTCTCCAGCTTTCAGTTAGGCAGAATTTTATGTTTTTAAAATGGCTAAAGACAACAAAAATATGTCCCCACAGGATGCTGCTGGGGTGTTTTGTATCAAACTGGTGCCTGGCACAGCTGGCACGGCGATGGCGCGTAACCTTTGCAGTAGGTGAAGAGCTGGAGGCAAGCAGATGTTCGGTGTCGATGGCTGGGATCGTGCATTCCCTGCCCACACAGATGGTCCTGGCAGCACCCTGGCAGCCTCTCCCTCCCTGCACCCCTTCCCACCTGTTGGCACTTGCAGATCCAACTGAAGAGTGGCTTGAGTTCTGGGGAGAGCAGGACAAAAAGATCCAGCAGCACTTCTGGCTGTGAAACAAGGCAAGCTGTGTGCAGTGCACAGCCAGCGATGAGGGCTCGCTCCAAAGCAGGAGCTTTCTATCCAGAATCCGTTCTGCTAATTCACCAGATTGTGGCATGGATGAAATTACAGGGAATATTTTAATTTCTGGGGTTTTTTTTAATGAAAGGGAGCTTCTGTCCTGAGATAAATTACTTGATGCTGAATTGGATTTGGTTGTTCTCTTGTGTGCTCAGCTTTATACAGAGAATAAAAAAGGGCAGAGATGAACAAATTGACTCTGGAAACCGCTTCTTACAAGCTTGGCTTCAATCCTGCCAGCCCTTCCTATAGGACTGAGCCTCCCACCCACACAGAGTGGTTGAAGTGGAGAAGCCCCTTTCCAGAGGCAGCTGCAGAGCCTTATTAGAGCAGTTTCAGAGGGGTTTTCAGCAGACTGCACTCGTGCTGCATGCCAAGGGGACATCTCCCTCCTGCCTGGCTGGGACCAGACATTTTCCCCCTTCCCCCCATCTCCCACCCTTTTCCTCACACCAGGAAGGAGCAGGACTGCTACCTGATCCCTTCCAGCATGAGCACAGGTCGGGGTGGCTTCAGCCCTTCATCCAAAGCTGGAAATAAAGCCAGAATAAGCTCAGACCTCAGTGTGACTCATGTCACTCTATTCTGCAGGTGGGAGGAGCGTCCAGAAGTGAAATATAAGGCTGTGGCAACATCACTCAGCACATCAGGCTTCACTGCTTCCCTCAATGGTCTGTAGGGAATCTGCCAGGCTGGGCAGTGAGCTGGCACAGGTTGGCCTGGCATTCCTGACCTCACAAGAGCCACACTGACTCTCAGCAGTAGGAAAACACAGTCATAGTTGGTTTTTTTTCTAATAAATCATACCTTGCAGTTATAAAATGGAGCACTGGCTCCAGCTGACGTTTGAGCTGGTTTGGTTGGAGAGCAGGAGAGCTGTCCAGCACGGAGTTTGTCAGCTGCTGCACCATGTGGACCATCACAGCTGTTTAAGGAATAGCACTGTATCATGCAAAATATTTTGCAGGCAGGCACTTTGCAAACCCTGGAAAGTGTTTTGCAGATTCCTTCTGCAGAGGAGGTTGCCAGTCAAGTAGCATGGTTTATTTATTTTGTTTGGTTTTCTTGGGTTATTAAACATGTTTTATTTATAGAGTGTGCTTTCTAGAGAACCGTCTGCATACATGTTCTTAAATAAAGCATCTGTGGGTGCTGGGCTGTTGTTTGTATGTGGGGGGCCGTGCTGGTGCCACCAGGCAGCTCCATGGGGTCTGTAGGAGCTCTGGAGATGTGCATGGAAGGGCTCACTGAACTGGAGAGAAGCGCTGGTGTGTCTGAGTTTGTGGAGAGAGCTCATGCTGTGGCTCCCTGTGAGCCCCACCCGTGGCTCATCCCCTGTTCCACCACAGCTCCTCACCTGCTGCAGTCCCTTCCCAGGTGATTTTAGTGGAGAATCCAGAATGGCTAACTCCAGCCATCATCCTCTTATGCTTAAGCATGGAAGAAACCTTGTGTCATAAAAAAGTGTGAATTTGCATGTGTGCATGTGAATGTTTGCACCATCTGTTCTCTTTCCTGCAGCTCAGAGTGAGATTTTTGTCTCCTTTGCTCAGCTCACACAGGTACCTGTGGTGCTGGTATCCCCCACGACACAGTACAGATTGCACGGGTTTTTTCCACTGGGACACACCAATACGTGGGCACAGGCGTTGCAGTGCAGGCAGAAATCTATTCTGATAAGAAACACCCTCCTGCCTTTATCTCCTCTTGTCATCCTCTTAATTAAATTGATATTCCTAAGATGTATTCAATTTAGAATTTGGTTTGGGTTTTTTTCCTACTGAGAAGCCCAAATAGAAGGAATTATGTGCATAATGGTGTGGCCAGCTGGCAGATCTGTACTGAAATACAATTTCTGCATTTATAGGTTGGTTTTGTCCTGACAATCTGCAGAGCAGCCAGTGGGCAAGGAAACTCTGCTTATAAGAGCTATTTCCCATGATTATTAATGCCCTGGAAGCTGAAATCAAATATTGCTAATCCATCACTCACAGTGCTTTGACACTGAGCCATCACAAGAAAAGAAGTTTAAGTTATACTTTGACTGTAATGGGTTTTGAGAAAACTAAGATTATCATCTAGAACAAAAGTCTCCAGTTGGTGTCACAGGATGAATTTAAAGCTCTTCCACTCTCTTTGGCCATGTGGGAACTGCTCGTCTCCACACACCAGCTGATTTCTCTGGAGCAGAGAATTTTGTAGCTGAGGCTATTGCAGTTTATTAAAATGAGGTGTAGATTTTCTGTGGCAGCTTAATTCACAGTTTTCATGTCTTGGCATTTCAAATAATTTTAATCAAATAATTTAATTCAAATTATTTTAATTAATAAATTTAATTAATTAATTTTTAGGTTTACAATTTGTTCCAGAAGTAACGCAGTTTGCTGAGATTACACACATTTTCTGCAGTTTTGATTTTACTGCTGTATTCATTTAGCTCAGCAAATTTATAAAACTAATTAAAACAGAAGTACTTTTTTGATTCAAATTGTGAATGAAGAACAAGGATTTAATGTAAAATGACACTTGCAGGGAGATTAAGACCAATTGCAACTCTATGGGTGTTTTACAACTTAGTTTTTAAAACTAAAAGCAATTATTTTTATAGCAGATTCTTGGCATGGTTGTATTGTTTTCATGTTTTGAGATGCCAAGGGTGTGGGAGATGAGGATCTGATTCAGCAGTGTACTCAAACATGTCTGTTGGTCCTCACTGAATTCCTTGGATTTCTTGTTTGCTGGACCAAAATGGAGCTTTAGAGCCAGGTCCCACTTCAGTCACCGGGGTTGTGCTAAAGGTGTTTATAAAGCTATTTTTGGAATGAGTTCCAGTGTCAGATTCAGTTCTCTCAGGGGTACCATGCCTCGCTGGGTCACTGGAGCTACTTCCTTTTTGGTGGAGCTTCCTCTCTGAACCTTGGCCTCCTTCAATTCATGCACTCTCGTTCTGCCAGGACAGAAGTCGGCTTCCTGTGCCACTTCCTCATGTTTTCCCCATGGTCACACAGGAAAAACCACAACTCAGCTCGTGGGATGTGTCTTTCCTCCCATGCTGGAGCACGTCTGCGTCTGGCAACAGGACCTGTGGTCTGTACTGCTGAGATTTGGAGAAGGTCCTCTTTAAGCTCCTTCCTAATTCTCTGAGGCATCTCCTCAATCTTCTCTTCCACTTTTTGCACACGCTCTGACAGATTTGTTACTACTGCTGAGATTTTGGCGTGTATTGGACCATGCATGGTATCTGCATCTACCCGGAGGTTCCTTGCCATAGAAAGCACGGCCTCATTCTCCTCATTCCACATCATCATTGCTAAAGCAGAAGAGTATTCTTGTGGCCCAAGGCGTACGAGTTTTAGCCACATCAGTGGTGTACATTCTACCATGTCTGCACCCCTAATTACTGGGTGATCTGAGAAAATGATCTCTACCACTGCCAGCTCTCTCAAGCGTTGAATCCCTTGTTCTGTGGTCTTCCATGGCGTTAGCTGCATTTGGAGATCTTCTGCACACAGGTACCATTCCCTCGCACCATCTCCAGAGACTAAACAAGAACTCCCCAGTTCTTGTAAAGTCTTGTGTCACCGAGGGAGTGAAAAGAACCTGCCATTTCCAGGCCATCAGCATCCAGAGGCAGCAGCAGGATTTTCCCTTGTCTTGGGAGTCCTCCCTCGCTGACAGCCAAGCTCCGTTCCGATCGGAGAGCAGGGAACGTGTGGGGTTGTTTGATGACACGCCTTCGCAGGTTCAAACACCAATTACCACGTTTCAAGTGACAAATCTGGAGAGGGAAAAAAAGATGATCATTTAATAAATTTCTTATGAAGGCAAATGGCTTGTACATAAATCAAGCTGCTTCATTAAAGGGGGAAGTCGGCTGAACACAGAGGTGACAAAGGTTAACTCCACACTTGTGACACCAACTCCTGTGTCACTTCTCCTGAGCTCTCGTGGCAAATTGCTCTCGGAGCAGTGCCTGTCACCATCCCCAGCTCGTCTGGCAGCACTGGCATTTCTCGTGCCACCTTTCACAGCATCAAAAGCAGTCTAAATGTTAGGAGAAATTCACAAACCTGCTTTTGACAGCGGTGAGTGGAAGACTTTGCTCTTTTTTCCTGTGCGCATCTCGTGCGAGCCGCAGCGTTCCCAGTGCCCCCGTGAGTCCTGGTCCTGCCGTTCCCCAGATCCTGGCAACACACCTGCCTCAGCTGATGTCTGTGCCTTTGTCTGGACCCCTATCCCACACCATCCCTGTGTTTTTTCCTGCTGCTCCAACACTGCTCCTTGTCTGCTGTCATCAGTGGCAGCCATGGCTGCAGCTGAGCTGCCCATGTGAAAGGTGTTTTCAGGACCCATCTCCCACTTCTGGGCACCCATGGGTCCCCCTGCACAGTCCAGGGTGTTTTGTCTGACTCTGTTTCGGCTGTCTCCAAGACAGCAATTTGGATTTTGCTGATTTCACAAACCTCTGTGTTGTGGGCTCCTCTCAGGGTTGGATGAGCCATCCCAGTTGTTGTCACGTTGTTTGCAAATGTGGTGGTATTGTGCTCTGTGCTTTGGGAGTTTGTGACCAATGATGGCAACAATGGGGCATCTCAGCTGCTGTGAGAACAGAAAAAAGCACAGGAAAGTTTTGACCACACAAAACAGAATAATTTTTCGGTGCCTTTGGAGCTTTTAGAATTCATGAAGATGTGGCGGCAAAGAATTTACACATCCTCCTGACCCCATATGGTTGTTCTCCCTGCAATTCTCTGCTCATGTGTGCAGCATTCCTGTCTCCTAATTTACTTACACCTTGAGCAGAAACAGGGCAGGCAGAGAAAGGAAGCACGAGCCCCAACCCACCATATGTTGTTTCTAATGATTGAGAGTAGTGGGTGTGCGCAGCGCTCTCCTAACATATTCCGTGGGCCAGGGGCCTGTGGCACTACAGCTGTTGTGCTTTTATTTCCCCCAGTCCTCTCCCCTTCGCCGCCGAATTCCGCAGCCAGGAAGCTGAGGATGCTGTTGCTGTGATACGCCTTCAGAAGGCATCTCTTCTGCGAGGGTGCAATTGCTGCCACTTACTCCCCTCCGAGTTACACAGCCCAGTACCAGTGCCAAGTGCCAGGGAACATGGTTATAATCAGGGAATTGCATTTTTTCCCCCAAATCTCTGGCCTTCAGTACTTTTGTTCTCCTCCTTGTGGCAGAATCCACCGTTTCCCAGATTTCGGGTTGGTCCCAGTGCACTGCTGCTTGTGCACGTGGATGTCTTGGAAGTGCCTGAGAGCAGCAATAGGGAGAGACAGTAAAACGGTGTCATTGTACTGTTAGCTGATATTTTTATAAAACATCAAGAATTTGGAGTAGAGCTCTCTTAATGTCTCATTCAAGCAGGCAGGAACATTGAAATGTACATTATTTGAAGCCCAAGAGGCACGCACCAGCATTTATAGTGACAGTAGAAATCTTCCTGTATTCCAAACTCCTCAGGAGAAACATTGATAGCTTTATTCCAAATAATGACACTTGGAATTGCTGAATCATGTTCCCAGAGTGTCTGTCCTGGAGGAAAATCAGCGCTGCCATCCCAGTCCTGTTTCCAAGAACTAAACAATGCCTGGGGTTTATGTGTCTTCTGGTCTGGAAAATGCATCAGGATGGTCTCAGCTCTGCTGTTGTGGTCTCCCTTCTCCCCCGTTTTTAGTGGAAGATTCACTCCCTTTCTGGTGGAAGTTTCCTTGGACATGGCAGGGGGGGTCAGAACTAAAAGATCTTTAAGGTCCCCTCCAACC
The DNA here is from genome assembly GCA_013398955.1 of Callaeas wilsoni. NCBI lineage: Eukaryota > Metazoa > Chordata > Aves > Passeriformes > Callaeidae > Callaeas > Callaeas wilsoni. Next base: position 48,517 of record VWPU01008711.1, read on the forward strand.
CAACCCATTTTTGATTATGTGATTTTTAGGGAGAGAAGTTGTCACTGAATAAGTCAGTGAATTCTTAGCGTTAGGTTGGCAGGGATGCTTAATAAAAAGCAAAAAGGAGAGTAGGCCATTAAATACTTCATTAATATGATGGTGTTTATTTGTCACATATTTTGATACAGTGGCAAATTATCTGGCAGTAGTAAAGCCCTGGGTTTTGGTGACCTTGTGGTGAATCTGGGCCATTTTATTTTCCTGAGTGCTACAGGGAGGCTCGTTTCATTTTTATGGAAAAACTCTGAGGTGTCTATATGAGCTCCACAAGAAGTAGCAAGATTCTGCTATTACATTAAATATAAGGCCTGCTATGCGTTAAAAAAAAGTGGAAGTCTGCATTAAACTGGCACAAGGCAGAAATTAACCTCATATTCTGAAAGAGGCACTGATGCCATGCAGAAAATAGTCTATTTGGAGATCATTCTGCTGATATTTTTCTCTGCTATATCCTTTTTTTTTGGAGGGGGGGAGGAAAAACAAGCTCTCGGTGGCTGAATTCATTTTCTCCCGCTGCTGCTTTTTTCATTGAAGTCATCATAATCTTCCATTTGTGACATCAGAGTTACTGGCTACCGAGATAATTATGATTTCACAAACTGAAGATTATGACCTTCAAATGAGGAAGGCACAGCGGGGAGGACAGATTCCTAAGCAACAGCCATCAGATATTTGTGAAATATTTGCGAAAATGTCCTTGCAGTTTAAAAAAAAATGAGGGAGAGAGGGCAGGAGGGAAACATCCAAAAAATATTATCAGCAGAATGAGTTGCCAGCCAGCATTTTTTTTCCCCAAGTTTTCCATTTGGTGCCCGTGCTTCTCTAACCTGTCTCATTTAGCCTTAATGAACACGAGACATTTTTTTAGCATGCCATATGTGCTGTGGTCCTTAGGAAAAAAAAAAAAAAAAAAAAAAAAACAAAAAACAAAAAGCATCCAAATAACTTATTTTTTATGTTCTGACTCTACCCAATCATAATTTACATTTTGCACAGTTTGATGCCCATCTGCAATGTCTTCACTATCAGAAAAGGTAATAAGAAAGGGAGGGAAAAAAACCACAGGAACGTGCTGAATGACTGACACAAGAAAACCTGGTTGGGGAAAAAATAAATTTTGTCCCTGTGTCAATAAGCAGCTTGGAAAATGGGTTGGATTTGTGGCTCCAGGGGTGGGGTCAGCTCCTGTATCTGCAATGGTTTGAGAAGAGCCCCAGCAGTTGTTGTGATGCCTTGTAGAGGCTGGACAGAGTGAAAGGATAAAGGGCAGGGATTTATTGAAATGCCTTTACAGGGCACACCTTGGGCAGTGCAGGAGTCTCACAGAGACTGCACCCAGGATGGACACAGCCACACGTTTTTGGGACAGATAGAAGTTTTGTCCATTTGCATATCAGAGGTTAATTGTCTAATTACAGCTTCAGGCAGTGTAGTCCCATTCTCTCAGTTTGCTCCCCCCCAACTCACTTTTGTTTCCATTTCTCAGGGCCTGAGACAGTGAGGTGTCCTTGATTCTCAGGCCTGGAGAGGAATTGTTGTGTCTGACCAGAATGGGAAAAGCAGTTGCTGAAACTCTATATGGAGCTCAGAGTTATACACTAAAGAATTGCAGGATTACCAATATATGAAAATATAAAAGCTAAAATCCTAAGGCATCAGTTGGGGAGTCTCTTGCTCAGTTGGGGGGTGGTGAGTGGTTCCCCCAGGGATGGGGAGAATGAGGAACAACCATGCATCCTGAAAACGAGCCAAATTGTGCCTCAGCTGGATCCTTTTTTGTAATTATGGGACAAGCTGTTTAATGACCACAAACTTTCCCTATCCAAAGCTCCTTGTAAATATTCCGTCCTGAAAAGGTGGAGAGCCTTGAAAGGACATTGATTGCTCTTCCATCCTCCCTGTCCTTAAAAACACCAGAATCGTGTATTTTGTCCTTGTAGCCTGGCAGGAGGAGGAGGAAAGGAAGGAGTCACCAGAGGGAGGTCCCAAATAGCTCCAGCAGCCCATTTTCAGTGTGTGGCTTTGGGCCTGACAGGGGCTAAGGCAGCTCCAGGAAGGTGCAGGTGGATTGAGCCCCTCTGCATCCTCACGTTCTGCTGAGCACGACGTGGGGCCTGGTGCTCAGCGGCTGCAACAAATGATCACAATCAATTACAGTTAGAAAACAAATCAACGTTTTCCAAACAAACCTCCAAGCGTAGCAATCCAAATTAGTCACGTCAAGCCACTGGAGAGGTGGGATATGCCCAGGCCAGAGGTTTGGCCTCTCTGCAGCCCCACCTTGGCTACCATACAGGGCAGGGTGTCAGACACAGGAGCAGGGCTCTGGTGGTCCCAGTTCCCATTTCTCTTTCTCATGACTTCCAGGGTCTGTTTTTTCCTTTAGTGGCCTGAGTTAGAAAATGTCTCCTATCCCTTGTCTGGAATGGTACCAGTTCAGGAATGTTTCATTTTGATAACAGGAGCTGATGGGAGCTTTTCCAGCCCAACGAGGCCTTCAGTTACTTGCTCTGGGGTAGTACAAAGTCAGAATTGAAAATCGGTTGCAGGAGTCAGAGCAGCCTTCGTGCCAAGCTGCCAAGGGTTTCTGACTTACAGATTCCTTAAATTCAACAGGTGACAAAAAAAGAGCTGCATTTCTTATTTATGTGACACACAGAAGAGAAATTCCTGGTGTTAACATTAACTCCCAGTGCTCCAATGGGACGTGAGGAGTGATGGGAGGTGGGGACTGTGCTGGAGGAGCACCTGAGGGACCATGCACATGGAATCACAGAGTGGGTTGGGAGGCGCCTCTAAAGGCCATGAGCAGGGACATCTTCAACTGCATCAGGTCCCTCAGAGCCTCATCCAGACCTTGGATGTTTCCAGAGATGGGGCTTCCACCTCTCTGGGAAGTGCCAGTGGCACCAAAACTTCCTCATATGTAAATCGACCTGAGTGAGGCTCTCTGTCCAGGCTTCTTGACACAGGGGATAAAAGTCAGGAGTTCTTCATGGGTCAAGATCTTCATGCAACCAAAGTCACGTCAGACTCTGTAAAATAGGGATATTTTTATGTAGTTCTGAGATTTAAGAATACTTCCAGTGCAGGTCATGTACTGGGGATATTCCAGAGCAATCACGGCTAATGTAACCTGGAATGCTGGAGCCTGGAATACCCCAACTGTTGTCACGAGGGCTGCTTTGCAGAGTAGAGAAAGAGAGCTGTATCCATGTGGCCAATTTACAGTCAGAAGTACAAATCCAATCCAAATCCTTCTGTCCCAGCTGAATCCCTAGCAAAGTGCTTGTGATCAAGATACAGCCTAAATAACTATTTGTATAAAATATTTAGCGACTAATTTCTCATTACAGATGCTTTGGGAAATGCTGTAAACTGCTTGCAGACAATTGAAAAATTTAAAAAAAAGAGAAAGGGAATTATTGAGTATGTTATTCAGTGCACGTGATTTGAACAGCTTTAGGAACTGCAGTGTTAAATCATGAGAGCGTCTGGGATGAGTAGAGAATTAGTAGGGAATTAGTAAAGAAGAAAGGAGCAGCAGTAGCATGCCAGGTACCACAGGAACAAGTGTATATCTCAAAACAGAATTAATGTAAAGTTATAGCTTGAAAACATTGTGGTTTGAGGGAGAACCATGTGCAGAACTGACCCACTGACCTTCCTCTCTCCTATGGCTGGCCTTGCTCAGAGCAATACAGGTTAATTTTTTTTCCTAGTTAATAAACAAAAAACTCCATTTACTTCTTCAATTTCACTTCTGCTACACACAGACCTGTGGCAGTGAACTGAAAAAACAACAGAATAAATAATACAGACAAATACATGGAGGAGTTCAATTATCATTTCCCCCATTGAAACTGCCTTTTAACAACTACATCTTCTGACTGACAGCTTATTAATACTAATTACATTAGATATATGCAACATAACTAGTGCACTGGTACTTTCAATTATCTTTCCTTGTCTTCATTCCTTCCCCTGTGCTCCCATCCTCCCTTTTCATGCCCCATAACCACTGCCTGGAGCTGCAGCTCAGAGCCAAAGGAGAAAAAGCCTCTCGTTTCTTATATGGGCAGGAAAGGCCACAAAATCATATGTGTGATTGTGATGCTCTGTGGGTGCTCGCTGAGGGGAAATTCCAGCCTTGTTAGTGGTGGAAAATGCTTGGAATGTTTGGGGGAATTCTCTGTGGAAGCCCTATGAATTTCCTGTGAAGGTTGTATGAAGTTTTAGCAGTTGGGCTCAATGATTTTGGAGGTCAGACTCAATTATCCTGGAGGTCTTTTCCATCCATCCACAGTGATGCTGTGATTATATTCCATGATTCCAAGTTCCATTGGAGGTCCTATGAAGTTCCTGTGGAGGTCCCACACTATTTCAGGCTCACATACCCTGGTTTATACACAATTTTCACAGCTTTTCCAGAGCTCAGTGCAACCCCAGAGCTGATCCCGGGGAGTCTGTGCTGGGTGGATCCAGGCTGGCACTGCCTCCCTGCTACCAGAACCTCACCACCCAAACCCAACACGATCTGCAGCAGCTTTTTGGGAGAGCTGAGGTTGGATCAGCACTGACTGACCCAGGTCCTTGCTCAGCCCCAGTCCCCAGCATTGCCTCAGCTTTGTTTTAATCCCTACTTAATGAACTCTCAATTGCTTATGCAAATCAAAGCAGTGGAGACACTTAAAGGTTATTTATAATTCCTGGAAACATTATGAAATCAATCATTCCAGCTTTTACAGCTTTTACAGTGTCATTTAGATCTCTAACTTTTTACATTATATTGCTATAACAGTTTATGTAAGAAGACAAATATGTTTTGATTTTATTTTTTATATAAGCTCGCTGATTGCTAAAACATCTATGACAGTTGACATGGAAATCAGGGAGGTTTTGATTAGGCTTTTCTGATATGTAAATGTGTGTAAATGAGTTGTATATATATTTTAAATTTTTTTTTTAAGTTCTATTTAAAGAGCGGGCAGTAGTATCCTGTAGAAATTAAAGAATGAGCCTGAGAGGAATGTTCACGTGAGACTGACTTTGAGATGTCCTGAATGGTGCTGGGAGGCAACATAGGGATAAACAGGATCACCAAATACCTCGAGATTTATTTCAGTAGTATTTTTCTTTGGAGGACATAAGGAATTTTTTTACCTGGTGCCCAAAAGAAAGCACAGCTGGGGTCATGGGGAGCTCGGGAGGATGCAGGTGAGGGGCAGCACCTGGGGCTTTGAGCAGCCCTACCTGGGCAGGTGCAGTGGCTGCAGCTCGGGCACTTCACGGCTGCAGAATTTCTCAGTAGGGAAGAAGCCCAGCTGATGGCAATTCTCACATCTGTCCTCTGCAGAAAAAATATAATTTGTGCTGGTTTAAATCAAGCATTTGGCTCCTTGGACACAGAAAGCTGGCAGTAGCTTCCTGCAGTCCATCCTAGTCTTGGTATTTTGAATCCATTAAGCTTCCCAAGTAGTTCACAGGCTGTGGACATCAGACTGAAGAGAGGAATAGTTAAATTTTGGGGTTCTTGTCACCCCTCTTTTCAGTTTCAGCCTCAAAGAGCCAAGCTGAGGTTTCCAAATAGCAAATCTGCTCCTGTGGAGCATCTGCCATCTTCTACAAATCCCACAGCTTTGGATCACAGGGCAAACATAAAGCCAGGATGGAGGAGTTGGATCCAAACCTCCCCTTAAAAGGGGAGATGTGGCTGGAGGTTCTCGTGGCCGGTCCATCTGCAGCCTTGGACCTCCCATTTGTGTTGTGCCCTGCTGGAATTTCTGTTCAGCCTGCTGGAGTTCAAGGCTCTGTTAATTCACCTGTTTCCTTTCATCTTTTGAAGTAAATTAACAGCTATTTTAGCAGTATCGTGGTAAATCTGTAACATTTATTTTGAAAAGGGAAAAGAGCTCAGAAGATTACCAAGGTGTCCAGCTGTGATAATATTACCTGCCTTGTAAAGTGCCGTAGGTGACTCTGAAGATGTAAAGCAAATTGAGGATTACATTAACTTCCTCCTGACTTGCTCAAATTATTAATTCAGTATCACCAACTATCAAATAGAGTAGGGTTATTATTTTTTTAAGTATAAATGAATAACTGTGATACATGGCAGAGTACTGCCTGCAAATAATTAAAACCTGTTTTGATTGTATCTGTAGTAGAGGTTGATATGTCCTTTTTGGCTTTTTTTTTATTAGTGTTTTCGTTATAATACAAGATTATAGCAGCCTGCATTCACATTCAGCTTAAATAGGCAGAGGAATGAGTGCTGCATAGCAATGTGATTTTGTAATAGAATAGTTTTACCTTGGAGGTTCACAAGTTTTTTTCCAATCTCTTTGCCTCACTGCAGGGCAGATTTGTTACGTGTTGCTCAGTGAGCAAAGACCCTGTTCACTTCCAGAGCTGGTCACTGGCAGAACTGGAAACATGGTCCCTCTTTCCAAAACATTTTAGTCCAAAGCATCGCTTGCAGTTTCTAAATTAGCAGAAAGCTAATTCTTCCTTTTCCCAAAGAGACGGTTCCAGTGGTTTATCAGTTCTATATATAGAATAAATATACATATATAATGCTAATGCCAGTATGGAAGGTGCTCTGCTTGGCTCCTCTTGGAAGGGACTTACTGGTTGAATTTGCACAGTTTTAAGGGATGCCACTGCTGGGTGAGTGCTTGAGCAGTGTCAGTAATTCTTTTCCTTCCGTCCTGGCTTCTGCCTGTTCCTTGGAAGCCTGAGTTCCCAGGGGCTGTGGGAAGCATTGCAGGGCTTGTTCTTGGAGGACGTGGCAATTGCAGTGATTTAGAAGAGGATGCTGACTCACAGCTCATATTAGCAAAGCTGGAGTGGATGGCACAAAACTGTATTTAAATCTTTTTCAGCTCTCGTGTACAGGCTGAAACATTTTTCTTTGGTGAAGACGTGGCCTTATTGATTATTCTTTATTCCTTAACCTTGATACACTGGAGCAGGGAGTAGAAAGAAAAGGTGGGAATGGACAGGAGTGACTATTACCCACCACACTGGATAAAACAATGGTTTTGGGATGGATCCTCTCCAGTCAGAGAGGCTCACACCAGACACCTGAGCTCCTGCAACAACAGAGAGGCAGGAAAGGGAACAAAACATTCACCCAACAGATTAAAGAATTAAAATGTTCCTTTGGGGCAGAATGCAGCAGGATTGACACAGAAAATACATTTTGCAGTTCAGGTTCCTTGTTCAGTCAGGCTTGGGTGATCCCCATTTCCAGGGCGAGGTGTAGGACACTGCAGCCAGTGCTGCAGTCCCCTGCTCTGTGATGCTCCCAACACAGTGAGATCACTCCTGAAATTCCGTTCCCTCTTCCATTAATCAGGAGCAGTTTGAAATCGTAAGAGCACTGTAGCATTTCTGTTAATCAATAGCTAACTGAGCTATTAATTTTCTGCTAATATATTCTTCTTTAGTGTGCAGAGAGTGAAAACTCGTCGATCACCTGTGCTGATCCTACCCCGTGCCCACGAGGGTCAGTGCAGAGGTTTCCCTGGACTTCAGGGAGGGTCTGGGGGTGCTCTGAAATGCCCCACTGCAGGTAGTGAGAGAGGCAGAAAAAGCAGGCACTCTCAAACCCCTCTCACTGCTGTTTTATCACTTCAAGACCTCTGCTCAAGTCCTCTCCCACCCCATCCTCCAGCAGGATTTCAGCTGGAAAATTCAACACCTACGAAATTTTGCAGTAGCAGAGCTCTGATAATGAGTTTAACAAATAATTAGCTGCAGTACCTCTTTGTTTTATAGAAGTGCAATAGTTGATGAACTTGCTATGCCACAGTTAAGAGCTCATTACCAAACAAAACTCAAGGGTAACAAATACCTTGAGGGGATGTTTTTAGGAGTATTTAATGAAATCATGAGATCACAGGAAGATCAGTGAGGAAATGTAAATTCCCAGAGATGCTACACCCCTGCTGCAGGACCAGGGACAAGGCAGGGTCTGGAAGGCAGGACTGAAGCTTACTTTATTTGCCAAGGTTTGCATTCACTTACAAATTTTAGTTCTTTCCCTGTCATGAGAAATGGCACTGTATCCCCATTTTATTTTTCCCACCTAGTAAAATCCATATTGTTTTTCTGTTATATAACTCGAAGGTTTTAGAAAAAAGGACATGTTCCTTTTGCTCTGTAAGACGTATCTCATAAAATAGCTTTTTCGTTTGTTTTGATCTGGTTTTTTAACATATTTTTCAGTCTCATTGAGGAAATAATAATCCTAACAAAAGTATTCCTGAGGTGCTCACAAAGCAACAGGAGATACATTCCATGAATCTGTGTGCTTCATCAAAGAGCGTTTCTAGGAAATTTTTGCTATTGTTTCTATGCTTATTGGAGATGTCATTTTCTGTGGTTAACTCACCTTGTCTCCAGAAATCCATCCCTCATTCTCTTTGTAATGGATAAAGCAATAGGACAAAGAGAGATGGTTTTTACCCTTGTCCCGAAAAAACCCTTTTAGAAAATGATAATGGGCTCCTAACAAACGAGAGAGCTGGTTATCATTGGGGAAAATTAATCTTTGCCTTGATTGAGAACACCTATGCCAAATTACGAGCTACAATATCCATCTGCTTGCTGTTACCCGGCAATATAGATTTATTGTGACATTTCAGAGAAGGAGTAAGAAAACATATGAACAACTGTTGTGGTTCATTAGCCCTTTATTGGTGAAACGTGGTGCTCAGGGCTGTGAGAGGTGCAGGGAAAGACAATCCTTTGGCTGAAATCGTTGCATTTACAAGGCTGTGGAGAGCATTCCCAAGGACAAGCTCACAAATGAGCTGCTGCTTTTTGTTCCCTGACTGTGAGGTTGTTTTTTTTGGTTGAAAGTGGAGCGATTCAGCTGCAGGAGGTGGGAGAAAAGTTTGGGGCACATCCAAAGCCACCTGGGTAGCAGCTGCTCTGGACACCAGTCACTCGTCCCAGCGTCAGGCAGATAAAACAACCTCACCTTTCCTGCAGATCCTCTGCCACCAGAGCTGGAGAGGGCAGCCAGTGTCTCCTGCTCCTCCAGAGCCAGCCTGGCAGACCCAGGGAAGCACCACCAGGATCCTGTCTCCCCTGATATTTCCCGTTTAGTCTCTTACTGCAGTTGTCACCATCAGAAGCCCTTCATTCGTGGCAGGTGTCTGTGAAGGAAAATCCATCCGCGTTGTCGCTTTCTCTCAAGTATTTAATTTTAATCCACTCTGGGGGGCTGTAGCACGGGTACAAGCACACAGGCTGTTGATTTATTTGCAGTTAAGGCTCTCAGAGTCAGGATGTTAAAGCCCTCTAAAGCCAACTCCCTTTTCATATGGGAGAACCTTTGGAAATGCACTTTAGGTTTATGACACTGGCTTGGCTTAATTTAATTTACGGTTCACTTGACCGATTATTCAAAATACCAGATGTGACAGACAGTAGATTCAGCTGAAATATTACCTCACAGGGATGTTCAACACACAGAATCTGCTCTCCATGTGGGAAGGTATGGAATGTCCCCCATCCCCATCCAAGAGCAATCAGTTTGGTTTTGAGAGGAGAGTGAGGCTGAGTGGGAGACAAGGTCCCTTATTTCTCCTGTAACCTTTGCAGCAGCTGATGTGAGAGTCTAACCCAGGCTCTGCTGCGTGAGAAAAAATGTGAACTTCTAAAAATGCCAGAGGCAAAGGATTTGTCATGTGTAAAACATTTGCTGCTTAGTGTTTGCTGATGTTAAGTAATTCTTAACAACTGTTAGAAGTACAGCAAAGGCAGACAATAAAATAGTGGCAGAAATGTGGAACATCCCAAGTTTTTAAGAGAATTTGTGTTCTGGTGGCTGCGACTGTCTTTGTGAAGCGAGAGGTCGGACACAACAGCGTTGGTAAAAGTGAGTGTAGGTCACAAATACTTGCTGACTTTATCATGGAATGATGGAGTGGTTTGAGCTGGAAGGAACCTTAAAGGCCGATTAGTCCCACCCCTGCCATAGGCAGGGACACCTTCAACTATCCCAGGTTGCTCCAAGCCCTGGCCAGCCTGGCCTTGGACACTTCAGGGATGAGGCAGCCACAGCTTCTCTGGGCACCCTGTGCCAGGGCCTCGCCACCCTCACAGGGAAGAGCTTCTTCCCAATATCCCATCCAGCCCTGCCCTCTGTCAGTTTGAAGCCATTCCCCCTTGTCCTGTCACTGCAGACCCTTGTTCAAAGTCCCTCTCTAGCTCTCTTGCAGCCCCTCTGGGTGCTGGAAGGTGCCTCCAGAGCCTTCTGCTCCCCAGGCTGAACACCCCCAGCTCTCCCAGCCTGGCTCCATAGGGGAGGGGCTCCTGTGGTCCTTGAGCTGGGGAAGGTCCAGGTGCTTTGAGAGCTGGTCCTTAGAGGCGGCACTGGCCACCAGGCATGAACTGAAGAGTCCCAGCAGTCTCTTGAGGCCTCTCTCCCTGTCTCTCACCCCTTGCATTTATCTTTTGCAGCAGGATGATGTGTTTAGTCAAAACAAAAGCAATGGATACATGATTAATTCCAAGAGTACCTCTAGTTCAGCTGGCAAGAGCTCTTTTGTCTTTTGGGGAACATCAGATGCCCATCATCCATACCTTTGAAGTTTATGGCCTGAGGGTCCTTCATGTCGGGGCAGGACTTATCCAGGGCACTCCTCTAGACCTTAACTATTAAAGAAAGATTAAAAATTAAACTTCCAGTAATGCAGGAACCTGAACTTTGAACTCCCCTGTGTCAGTGGAATGTTAATCTGAGCTCAGCAGTACCCGATAAAGTCGATCTGTCTTCCTCGCCTAGTTAATTTTTAATCATTTCTATGGATAGAAGGGCTCTGGTGGATGGCACTAAGAGGAGACTGCCTTATCCCAGCCCTAAATCCCAGCCTGGAATGGGGGAGCAACGTGAACTAAACCCCTCCCACTATTTATACTCTGTATTCCACCCTGTGTTTGTTTACCCGAGCCTTGGTGTGTAGGCATGTTCTCCCAACTGATACTCAAGGGTAATAGCACACAAAAAAATCTTCTGGTGTGCACACGTTCACAGGCTGCTGTTATGGGAACAGTATTTCCTAGGTCTGCAGCAGATGTTTGTGCCAGTGCTAACTGGGAAAGAGGATTGAAAACCTCTTTTAGCTCCAGTTCTGGGGTGATTCCAGAGGTGTATCCAAAGGTACTTCTCTCAAACTTGATAGAAATATTTCAAATTAACTTTTGAAGCATTATTTAAAAGATAATATTTTGATTTTGCTGTTGGTGAATTCTGCAATATTCCTGTTGTTCTGCATCAACACTACAAAACCAGTGAGGGTGTCAAGATGAATGCCCTGTGTCAGCACAGCAGTGAATGTGCTGAATTTTATCATCGGTGTAAAGGGAGGGGATCCAGAGATTTTAGAGCTCATCTCCACTACATGGACAGTCCCAAATTACTGTGCTGGGATAACAACAAGCCCAGGCTCTTGGTGACACAGGGCCACTTTAGCCAAAACCACTCCAGACCTTCCTTGCTCTGCCACCTTCTCACTGCTGGAAGGGAACAGGGTGACTCTGGTGTTTTCTGTGGGTCCAGGCAGTTACCATAAAAAAACAGACAAAGTTCCAAAAGAGAAAGGTGTGTTGCTGATGGCCAAAGGACCTCAGTGGAGAAAGTCAGAATTAGAGGGTCCCCAGGTGGCTGCAGAAGGGGAAATATTCCCTTAAAAATGGACTTTCCAGAGTCTGAGCTGTCAGGCAGTTAAAGGGCTTTGAGAACCTAACCCCGATTAATTATCTGTGGGTAGGAAAAAGCTGGATCAGCAAGAAAATGTAGACAAGACGAGGCAAGATGCTGCAGATGCAACACAGGGAACAGATGTGTGCACTTCTATCCCCAGATTATCCCAACGTGTCCGTAACTCGTTTGGGCAGCTGTAACTTGAAGTGATGTTGAATTCCCATGTTTTTTTCCCCAGGTAGGGTGTTTAGAACCACTCCATTTTCCTGATCTCAGATCCGACCCCTCCGTGTCTCTCTGTCCAGTGCCCTTTGGGGGAGCTAAGTCTGTCTGGCAGCATTGGAGGTGACAGCTCTGTGGAAATAATTAGCAGAAATGCAAATCAACATAAGTACATTTTTTAATACTTCATGCCTGGAGCCGTGCTAAACTTAGCAGTGATGAATAAACAGCACCAGCATTCTCCTCCTTGAAAGGACAAAGAGCCTCCTGGTATTTGGGATGTCTCTGGTACTTTTGCTACCTTGGTGTAGCCAGCCCTGAACATTTAATAATGTGAGCAGACCCTCAAAAATTAGTGAGATTAATAAACGTTGAATGTTTTCATTTCTGAGCCTTGGAGGTGTACTTAGCTAACATCTTTCTCTGCAACTGAAAGGCTGGGAAATTACTCCTGGTTAATGACGGTGAGATACTCATGTAATCACCTTATTTCAGGAGAAAGACTTTCAAATAAACTCCAAGAGACTCGTGATAAAATAGCAGGAACTGGCAATGTTGAAATATGAGCCTCTATCATTAAACCATTCGCTCTTAATTAGTTTTTATTTGCAATATTGACAGCTAATCTCCTCTCTCTATTATACCTGTACGACTTCCAGTGACAGGCACAGTACAGTGTAGAAGTAGCTGAAGATATAATTTGATCCTCTCCCCATAAGATTTCCAAACCACACAAGATTTTTTGGAAAATTAAGACATGTGGCTAAAAAATTCCAGACCTCACCTTGATTTCCCCTGGTTTAGAATGAGAGACTTATGGGATGCAGCCCAGTGGCCTGGCTAAAAAAAGTAGTGGGATGCAATTGTGTCTGTCTTTCAACACCATCTGATTTTTGGGTAAATAAATAAATAAAGAGGCAAATAAATAAATAACTTTTCGTTTTAGCAAGGTGACATTTGCTGATGTTCGCTAATTTAGGAGAGACTGATTTATGCATGTTTAATCTTTGCTAATGATGACTCCAGGGCGAGAAATGAAAATAAGTGCAGTTAATAATACGCATATATATTATTAACACCTTTACTGATGGAGAGGGGCCTTTTCCTGGTAGATAAACGTAGGAGGGATCTGTGGGAGATCTGAGTGGCTCAGGGCTGTCAGAACCTCTGTCTCTAACTTAAAATATGGAGAGAAGGGATATTTGGACAGTAAAAATTCTCTGCTGATCAACTGTCTTCAAAACTTGTACGAAAACGATTTGTAAATACAATGAGCAGCCCAGTTCCTTATGTTTTGGGGTGCTCTGTAACAATGAAACATGTACTGGTGGTATTATGGATGATTATGGATGCCTTCTTGTCCTGCCACACAAATACTGAGAGAGATGAAACCCTTGAATTCAGTCCTGAATGCTGACAGACAAAACTTACTGCTAATATCAATGTGCTTGGTCTAATCATCCTGCTATTTTTTTGTGTAATTTAGTCAATCAGGGAGTTGGAATTCCCTCCTAGCTGTTACAGATTCAAGCATTTATGCAAAATCCTCCAGTCTGGAGATTTACAGTGGATTATCTACAAATATTTGAATACATTAGTGCAGCCCTTTAAATGCATTCCCTTTATTTACATACAGAACAAATAACAAGCAACTTGAATGACAGCACTGTGATTCCATCAAGGAGCTCATGTCCTGAGAAACCACAGGAATAAACCGCTAAGAGGCCCATGGGTTTGGTGGAGCTCTGCCTGGAATTACAGCTCCATAACCTGGATTTCATTCATTTTTCATGTAAAAAGAAAAAAAAAGCGACAATTTTATAAATTGTGGAGTTGATGTTGTGCTTGGAAGAGGGAAGAGCCAGAGAAGGGTGGGGGTGGTGGCATGATTTCTTCTTACCTCCTTCTACCACAGTCCAGGAAAAAACAGGTATTTTCCATATGCATCAGTGTGGCAGCTGATCAGAGAGAAAACACTGGAATCAGGTTGTTGATGGGGCCAGGGAAGGTTTTCTGAGATTGATGGGGGAGTTGGAAGAGCTCCTTTCTATCAGACTTGCCTGGCCTGAGGACAGGTTACCCTGTACCCGTGGTTTTTTCGGAAGTTTATATTATTTCCATTGCCTGATGGGGCGGCTGCACTCGCACTCAGTCCCAGATTATCGTGGTACATCAGCAGGGGTTGATGTGGGAAGAGCAGCCTGGGCTTGGTTTCTGTTCCAAATCTTCCTCTGGAAAAAAAAAGGAGAATGAAATCAAACCCAAAGACTTGCTGGCTTTCCTCTGTAGCAAGAGAGATGGGTTCCTGCTGATCCCAGAGGTAAAGCCCTAACAGTTTCCACGGAATAGTCAATTATCTGTTTCATTGCACAAGCCAATATCTTTTCCTCAAAAAGATGTATTAGGGTGTTTAGCCATTCAGGTGATCCATCTGGCTGAGCATTCGGAGATGCTCTTTAACTTATCAGGCCCAGAAGTGGTGTCCTTGGGGCTTCTGGGCCACTGTGGGACTGTCCATGTGCCCCCTTTGTAGGGACAGGGCTGGTGACCTTCAGGTCCTGGCAGGAGCGGGGCCAGTGCCACCACACCTCTGCCAGGAAAGCCTGACTGCACATTGGATTTAAAATCTGATGTTGCAGGTGAGGGCTCAGGGGCCACTAGGTGCTTCCAAGGAGAATACAAAGAAGCCCCCAGGCAGCAGATCCCTGATAAGACACCGTCCTTTTCTCCAGCGGAATCTGCACCTAAATCCTGATGGAGTCTGGCTAAACCCCTGCAGCGTGAGATTGAGCATTGCCTTTAAATCTCTGCTTATAAAACACACGTTACAGCCCCGGGATCCACGCTGTCCCTGTTTGCAGCGGGGATGTGGCACAGTTCAGTCCCTGGGGAAGGCATTTTCCCACTTCTCCTCCTGTTGCAGCAGGTTCTGCACCAATACAGAAACACAGCACCCCTGGGAGAGGGTGGCCAGGCTCTCCCATAAACCAGGGAATTGGGATTGCAGCATTTTTGGCTCAGGCATCATCACCGATTGGTGCTGGGCATGTGGTGAGATGCAACCCCAAAGCCTTGGGCTGCAGGAGGGGAGGGAAACCCCCCAGGAAAGTGCTGGCTCCCTGGGAACAACCAGAAGGATGCTTAGGGATGAGGCAGGAGCCATCTGACTGGCAGCTAGAGGCACTGGGAATGTCTGTGACACAGGAGCAGCTAGAAGGACACTCCATGTCATGTTTACACCCTCAAAGTGCATGTCAAGGCAAGAGCATTTGCTGTAACACAAATAAATTAAATCAACGGTGCAATATTTTAATTACTGAAACTTCAGGCGAAATTCTACGTATTTTTCTTCTGGGCTGTCATCCAGATTTACGGGATAAATTCTTTAAAGGTAAATTATTAAATTAAATTAAGCTTTGATTCCCACTTGCTGCTCTTTGAAACTGAAAATTGCCACTTGGCAATGATTTGTTCTTCTCCTCTCCTCCTTTTTTAAAAGGAGGGTTGCAAGAAAGTTTAAGTATGAATGCATTTCTTAACAAGTGGAGTTATATATTTAATATAATCCCAAACAGACTGTCTACTCAAACACTGTTCATTAAATGAACTGTCTGCAAGTGTGATTTACAGTGCAACGTGGTCATGGGAATGTCTGTGTGTATTTAATAACTGCACAGTAATAGCTTATTGGCAGGAGTGGTAATTCGATTTTGGAGTTTTATCTTATTTTTGAGTTTCTGGACCGTGAAATCCTGCTGTCTGACACACTTTTCCATTGCTTAATCTCCTGAGATTTGTGTAAAGAACAACAACTTTCCTCCTTACTGAAGACACAGTGCCCTGCTGTATATTTTTTATTGCCAGCCCCCAGTGCTGCTGTTCACAGACCCCCTGTCACATTTATGGGCTCAGCACTGCCGTATAAAATGCAGTAATAGACCAAAATATTGACATTTAATGAACTAAGAGGTCCAGTCATAGAGAAGATAAAATCTTCCAGTACTGCATAAGTGCAAAAATTTTCAAGGATCATTTTATGCATAATCTGTTGTGTTCTGTATTTACATTCCTGAGCTTTCCTATTGATTCCAAGTCAAAACACTCTTATTTAATGTACTTAAGGAACTAAACCAGTAATTCTTATTCCACACAGAGACTTGTAAGTGCGCTCTCCTCCCTGTGGCTTGCGAGTTTGGCAAGTTTGCACCTGAACCAACCCAAATTTTACTGTGTTTGTGTTTTCTGAACCTGTGGGAAATGCTTTTAGAACCAAATGTTAACATTTTTTTCTCTGAGCAGTGTCACTGCAGCTGCACTTCCCAGAGGGGTTACTGGTCTGGGGGGCTCTCCTGTGCCTGTGGAGAGCTGGGGGACATCCCACAACATTTGGGATGGTGAGGAGGACACACTTGAATTCACTTGTCATTATTTTGGTCTCTTTCTGCCCAGTGGAACTCTGTTGTCCCCATAAATACACATCTGAATCAGCTAATTATTCATCCAGGATTAGAACTGCAATCCTTGCTTTAAGACTAGCTTTACCCCTGAAATCACACTGTTCAAGGTTTTAATTATTTTAAATCATGTATAAATAGTTGTACATACAGACTGCCTCCTATGTACCCTACTCTTTTGCTAGCTGGAAAATTAGGCAAGAAAGGGAAGAAAATACCAAACTGGTGAGATGGGAGGAAACCCAAGCTCGTGTGTCTGACTGCAAGAAGTGAGGGAGGCACTGGTGGCTTGGGTGGAATTTTGCGACCTTGCTGTAACTGTTCAAGGATTTTAAAGATTTCCTCCATTTTTGGTGTTTCTTTTTTAGTTAAAAGAGTTGGTAACGAGAGCCTAAGAGGTGGGTGAGTCTTAAGCTGCTCTTTGTGCTTGTGGAGTTTTATCAGTCTTAGCCTCTTTCCTTTTCATGGGTATCTGTTGTATCTTATCTGTATACAATAACAGTATCTAGCAGGCTAGATAACTATTTGATGCCTATAAATGTGTTATCTGTATGCTCAGAAGTTTTCTATCGGGTGAGTGAATGGAAACTGCAGGAGCTTTGTAAAATTGATGCTGGGTTGGGGGAAGAAGGAACTTTGCTGCATTTCCACTGCCTACGCTGTTACCACATTGTGACTTATCTTTGAAGAGTTCTTGTCCTGCGAACTCTGATTTTTACTCTTTTAATTGATCCTCCAAAGGGTTCAAAAGCATCAGGGCTCTATGGCAGCACCCGAGGCAGGAGTGAGAATCCCCCAGGGCCACTGGAGCAGCCGTGAGCCCCGACCTGCAGCGTGGGCAATGTGCACAGCACAGTGTCGTGCTTGTGCCTTCTGCCAGCAATTCAAAATGCTGCTGTTCACCAGCTCCTGAAGTGTTTCACAGTTAAAAATGAGAAGTAAGAGTGAACATTCAGAAATCTGGTTACTCAAGTGCCAGGAGAACTGCTGGCTAGCTTTGCCTCTTTATCTGTGGCGAATGCAGACAGGACATAGCAGAGGATTTCAATATGCAGGAGCTTCAAATGCATGGAGCAAACACTATGACAAAAAGTACCAACCTGGTACTGCTTTTTCTTATCCTTTCCCTTCACTTCTCCTTCTTTTCTGCTTCTTCTTCCCCTCTTTTCAAAGCCATGTGCATCAGAACACATCTGGGGAAAGCAGCAGCAGCTGCTCTTTGGTTTTGGAGAGGACCAGCTGCCCACAGAGAGAGGTGTGCTGTGGAGGGGACCGGTGACACTGAGGACTCCACTCTTCTAAATTAATTTTGGCACCCAAGGAGAAGGGGAAAGGCCATCTGCATGAGGTTTAATTGTACCAGTTATGCTCAGCTGAGCTGGCTCTTTCATCCTGCCTTTGCACTCTGTCTTCCCAATGTGTCATCCAGTCCTCCAGAAACTGCTGAAATCATTCCTTTGATCCTCATCCTTGGGCTTTGTCCTGACTTTATCGACTCTCCTGCAAAGCCTGGATCTGTCTGTGTGTACATGGAGCATAGTGGGCACCCAGTTCAGCTAATACTCAGTATTTCTCAGAGAGCCTCTGACTCCCTCCTGCAGCCATCCATCCTGCTGTTGTTCCTATTGATCATCCTCTTCTTCTGGTGTCCACGCACACACCTGGTTTGCTTTTTAACTGATCACAAAATGAAACAAACAAACAAAAAACCACCAACAAAGCAAAGCAGAGCAAAATAAACACAAACCTGCTATTGCTTGCTCATGTGCTGTTGATAAGTGTGCTCTCTCCTCATCCCTAAAAGGCTGTTGTACATAGTCAGGCTGTTGTGCCATGCCATAACAACCCCCAAATCGTTCCTCCCCACTTCTCCATATCTCATCTGTCTCTAGGTCTCTCAGATGGTCTTATCTTAATGGAATTTTTCCTTGCAACCCAGGAATTGTACCAGGGGGCTCTTGCACGTCCCAGGCAATGCCTCAGCATGCATATTCCAGCCCTGCATTGTCATATGTTGCTATAAATAGCTCTCACAGAGTCCATATTTCTGCGGAGATGTGCCTGTCAGCTCCTAACAATGGGAGTCGCTCACAATGGGAAAATAGAATACCAGCTCCATCAACCTTTGACAGACTAATAGGGGTTATTTGACTTTCAATTTTTCATTATCAGGTTTGGCAGCAGCAGTCGTCGTGTTGAAAAATACCGACTGATGCGCACTCCCAGCAGGAAGGAGCCGCTCCCGGCGCCGCTCCGTCGGGAGCGCGATGCCCGCGAGGCTGTGCCATGTGCCGTGTGCCCCCTGACAGGGCAGGGAACCAGCTGCTCACGTGCCAGGAGAGCAGAGGTCTCAGTCCTGCCCCTTCCTGCCCTGTTTTGATAGCTGGAGAAGAGTGGAGCGGTTTTCCTTCAGGCTGGAGAAGAGAAGGTTGTGTGGAGACCTCACTGCACCTTCCAGGCTCTGAAGGGGATACAGGGATGTTGGAGAGGGACTTTGCATCAGGAGCTGGAGTGACAGGACAAGGAGTAGTGGGAACAAACTGAAATTTGGGAAATTCAGGTTAAATAGATGGAAGATATAGAATAGATATGAGAGTGGGGAGGCCCTGGCACAGAGTGCCCAGAGAAGCTGTGGCTGCTCCATTCCTGAAAGTGTCCAAGGCCACTTAGAGCAACCTGGGATAGCGGAAGGGGTCCCTGCCCATGGCAGGGAGGTGGAATGAGATGAACTTTAAGGTCCCTTCCAACTTAAACCATTCTGTGATTCTATTGCTGAAAAATCCGTTGCCTGAGTTTGCTGAAAGGATGCTCCCTCTGCCTTGAGGGCTCTAAGTCACCTGTTCAGAACCTTAGCACTGAACTGAGGCTCGTCACTGTCCCTCTGGCTCCTCAGTGTGTCCCTTTTCCTCACTTTGTCACTGTGTCATGCCTTTGTAGAAATTGCTGTTTTTCGGGAAGTGACATTGTCACAAGGCAGCTGCTCTGGGCTGTGCAGAAGGTGAATCACTCAATAAACATTCCAAATATAGCTCAGATTTGCCACTAGCAAAAAAAAAAAAATTCCACATGAGAGTTGGAAATGCAGACGCTGTTACTTAGTCTGTGATGTGAAAAGGCGTCTGTTTACACCAGGATAACTGTCCTGGAATAAAACCTGGCAGCAATAAAGGACAATGAGCTACTTGAGGTCACTCTTTTGCCACAGAGTAATTAGCAAAGCCCAGCTTTATAGGCCCTTTGCAGGACCCTGACTGGCTATTTAGAAGGGGAAATGGAACATTAACCTTTTTCTTGGAGAAGATGTAGGTAGGGTGTCACACATTTTAGTGAGGTCCCTGGTGTGCACAGGTCAGCGGCAGAGGTGCCCAGCCCCTGTTAAACAGTTGGTTGTCTAAGCTGGGTCAGAGTTTGGACATGGAAATATCCCATAAACAAGAGGTATTTTGCAGGTTTCAGTCATGCAGGTGTCAGGGGTTGATCTGGAATCAAAGAACAGACACAGTTGTCCCTGCAGAAGACACGATGTGCAATTAGAAAGCTGCCTGCAAAGGCTCTCCAAGCCCTGCTGGGTGTCCGCTGCCACAAAAGACAGCACCTCAGAGAAAAAGATCTAAAAATGGATTTTCAGGTAGTCAATGTTCCTCTAATTACTTCAGAATCAGTAAGAGCAGCAGGGAAGAAGTCTTCTAGCATGAACCTCCACGTAATTCAGCAAGAATGGGCTGGCCCAAGGACCTTGATCCATTATCCAAACCTAAATCCTGGTGGCTTTGTATCTAAGGGAGGTCCAACACATATAGATATAAATAACTGCATGACTGTTAGTTCAGAACATAGTCTAGCACTGGCTTACCTTTATAATTACAAAGGCTTACCCTAAAAAATCACAAATTAAAGGAAAGCCTGCTTAAATGGGAACCACAGTTTAAGGTACTCGAGGACCATCCTCTACAGACAACAGCTTAGTCCCACAGTTTAGAAATGGAAAATTTCTTTGTTTCCTTCTGACTCTGGCACAGCAGCTGCAGGGATTAATTGAACTCATGAAATCTATTGATTTTCTGTAGCTGTTATTAAAAAAAAAAGGCACTTTTGCACCCTGTGAAAGGTATGACTATCACTAAATTGTGTGCAATAAACCAACAAGGCTCCGGTCTGTTGAGAAGCCCCGAGTCCCATTATTCTCCTAATTTTTATTTCAGAGCACAGAGACTTTTATTGTGTTACTGAAACTTCTGAGATAGTCCTGCTGTGCCATCAGCCTCATCTCAAGGGAGAAACCTGCATGATCCCAACATCTCTTCTGTGGATCAGCAGGAGAGATGCTGGCGTGCTGGAGAAGCCACGAGGAGGTTCCCACTTCTGCAACTAAAACCTGTTCAGCATAAAGGCTCGTGCTCTGTGTCTCCATGTAAATTCCCATGTAGGCATTGGAAGAATGGAATTCATTTTAGAAGGTTTGGAGTATTCCACTCGAGATAAGACATTAAGGTTTTTATTGCTGACCTCCCTGCTGGTATCAGTAAAAGCAAAGCTGCCTTCACCAAAGTCCTCCCCTCTCAGAGAGTTTCCAAAAGCTGCATTTGTTTACAACATTGAATAAATTACCTCCATTAATAACAGGAGAGAAACCAAATCCCAGGGTGTTTTTGGGGCTCATTCTTAGATCCATAGCACTGCGAATAGATTGGTACACAAGCATCAGTTTTTATTTTTAAGCACAGTTACATTTATATAAAAACAGAGTTGTATTTTAAGATCAGACCAAAATTCAAAGGTGGCTATGCAATATTTTTCATCTGAGATTAGCTAAAAATATTCTGCTTATATAGTTGTTGTCTGAAGTGGCATGAGGTGGTGGTGGCAGCAATCCATGTATTGCTTTAAGGCTTTTTTACTTATTTCAGTGATGAGAGTATAGATTGTGTCATCTCTGCTAAACAATGGAGTTAAATAAACCCCATTCCCCCTAACAATTTCTCAAGTTCTTTATTAGCAATGTGCATGATGATTTACTATAAGCAAACTGCCTTCTGCACTAACTAGAAGGGATTTCAGAGCACACCTGTTAGATTTGATGTCCCCCATCACCATATGCACACCAGTTTCTGTTTTCCGTGTTTTGGGGGAGCTTTTGGTTGAGTAACTGCTAGATAACTTAGCACGGAAAGTGCTTTGCAAATAAAAAGGTACAAATTACCTGCTTGACAGTCACTGTGTGATAAATACTTTAAAATCAAATTCTGCAATGCGTGTCCAAGGCAGCAGGAGGGAAGAAGTCCAGAGCCAGTCTGTGTGTTTTATGAAATACCAGCTTTTGGCTTGAGGTTTTACAGTGGTGTCTCCTTTAGTTTGGGTCAAAGAGTGCTATTTTATTTCCTTTAATTTAATGCAAAGCTTAGGAAAGGCATATATATTTATTAAGACTTCAGGCACTTCCCTGTCTGGTTCTCTAAAGACCTGAGCACAGCTTAGAACTCCCATTATAGCTAGTGAGAAGTGTGGGAGTAGGCAAAGAGGAGCAAATAGACTTTGCTTGTGTTTTGGGCACTCCTGGTGGAGCTCTGTGTGTGTGGCTCCTTCAGAAGAAGCATCAGCCTTTCGGGACTGGAGTAATTGCAGTCTGTTGTTAAACATTCCCTCTCCTGGCTGCATTTTCCCCATTCTTCACTGTGTTGCTGGCTTGCAGTCTCAGGATTTGCCCCTTTTCAAGCCTGGCAAGTCGTGTCATAGTTGCCAAACATGACAATGGCTCACAGTTGTCCTGATTAGATGGATACCAGAGAGTCAGAGGCTTAATGAGGTGCTCTGGTGCATAATCACCATCACTGATGGGCACTCGGAGTGAGTTACTCAGCAGGATATGTTGTGTCCTGCACTCTGGCTGGAAATAATACTCACAAAGTTGCAAAATTGCGTGACCAACTGAACGAGCTATCAGTGAAAACCTTTCAAAATCAACTTTAAGTAAGAGCCTGTCTCTTTCCATCCAGTGCCAGTGAGAGCTGCTTCCAGACACGGCGTGAGCTGAATGTTGGGACTGGTTTATTTTGCAGGTGGTGCTTAACTGAGCCTGTGTCAGGCTTGGGCTGAGGGATGGGAGGAGAAGCACTGGGAAAAAGGTTTTCAGGAAGAGGAATGTTGTCCAGATGGTGTCACTGCTGGAAAAATGGATGTGGAGAAGGGCAATTCCTGCATTACGACAGGATCCAGGCTGAGGGAAGCTTATGTCAGTGGCAGAATTGTTTTCTGATGTCAGGACTCTGGCTTCCTGTATCTTTGCTCCTTAGCTGACACCCTGTTCCTGTGGTCCTGCATGCCAAAAAGGCTTTCTAATGGCACAAATGTTTAATTAAATTCCAGGCTGTGGAGGGGAGTCAGCCGTGCTCTTGTCCCTGTCCCCTCCTGGCAGCCTGGGCTGATGGTGGCTCCAGAAGATTCTGTCCAACTCTCCTTTTGTAGCAGCGAGTTGGTTACAGAAAACACTGGGGCTGGCTCAGGTTTAATTGCCATTAAATTAAAGCAGCAGTTATGGCTTTAAATTGCACATTCCAAATGAAGGGAGAGTGGATGTTAAACTTAATGACCTGAAGGAAACGCTCAAGGTGCAGGAATGGGGATTGATCTGGAGACCTGTGGTTTGTAAAGCCAGAAGGCCTCCTGAAGGCCACCCTGAATTAATCCAGCTGAGCTGGGCGTAGCCCAGGAAACATCTACTTGTAAAATACAGGTTTACAATGTTGAGGAACGCACCTTAACTCTCAATAAATCATTTCCAGTTGTTATTTACTCTGGCTATTAAAATGCAGCATCTCATTTCGAGTCAAAGCTTGCCTAGCTCAATTCCCAGCTCCTGGATCGTATCATAGCTCCGTTTATTTCACAAAGAGGCTGCAATTATGGAATTTCAGTGTCCTGTGTAGGTATTAATCAGCTGTCATCAACTCGTGCCCTCTCCTTTCTTCTGATAATCTGAACAGATTGAGTTCCTTAATTTTTGCAGTGACCACGTATTTGCTATTCCTTTAATCATTCTGGTGGCTGTTTGATGAAAAACCAAACGTGGGGACAGCGCTGCTGGTTGCTGCTGTGGTTGTACCAAGTCACATTAACAGTGTGATACGATCTTTCAGTTCGCGGGTGGCTTTATTCTGCTAATGCTGCCAGGGAATGCATTAGACCCTTCACTACAATGCCAATGCCTGGTCTTGATTTCCAAGTTTTTTCTGTATTTTAGCCCCTTTCTTCCCCAAACAGACCCTTGTAACCTGTAAAAGTGCTGTACGTGCTTTGTTCCTAGGATTCAGTTTATCCTATTTCCTAATTAGGATTTAGGACTCATTCAGTAGCTGTACTGTGGAGCACATAATGCTTGCTTGTGTTGATCTTATCAGGTTGCTTTGAATCAATACCTTCTCCACTTCATTATTTACCATTCTCCTAATCTTTGTCAGTCATTTGACATTTTTATCAAATAATGTTTTCGTATTTTCTTCCAGCTTGTTGATAAAAATGTTGTATAGCTGAGGGTCAATTACTCAGGGTCCTTGCAGGATCTCATTAGAAACACCCACCACTCTGTGATTCCTCTGTGGAGTGACTGAAACACAGTAAAATCAAATGAATTGATTAGTGAAGTGCTATAGGAAACGGTGACAATTAGGGAACTGCCACATTAAACAGTGCTGTGCTGGTAGAATTCAATGCTGAACCATGCAGTGCATTGTTTTTTAAAAGAATTTTACAAACTCAAGAGAGAAAATAACCTCTGGGTTATTCAGTTGTTGTGGGCTGTGACTTCTTGAAGCAGAGTTTTTGTATTGGAAGAAGCTTCAATATCGACACACCTGTGATTTTTAACAGGTCGTGGTTCATTTCAGTTTCTTTTCTTTTTGGCCTTGTTTTTCCCTCGAGGGAGTAAGGATTCCCCGTCATGGGCAGAGCTGTACCAGCAATGGGAGGGTTCCCTAAAGAGCTTCCTGTCTCTGTAGTAGTTTGTGTTGTCATTTAAGTGTGCTGGCTGAGGATGGGGAGACACCTTGCTAGAAATGCAGGTTTCTGAGCATTCCATTAATCAGCACCAGGACAGGCATCTCAGGGGAAGTTCAGCACGTGCAGGTGGGTGGTTGTTGGGTTTTGGGTAAGAGGGTGCTCTTTCTTCGAGTGTTGATGTGGAAACAAGAGATTTCATAAATCATAAACGTGCACAGCTGATGGGCAGGGTCTCGTCAACCTTACTGCATTTACATCAGAAACTTTGCCTATTTTAGTGATGTAGATTATGGGATGTGATTTTTCACGCTCTGTAATATCAAGGCAAACCCTACCAAGAAAGCTTTGTTGCCTCAAGACTAATGAGGTTGTAAAACTCTATCCATAAAATCAGAATAATAGTATTCCCTTGCATCACAAGATTGCTGTAAGTACATATGTATATTCTGCACTCACGTGGCCTAATAATGTGAGAGCAAAACTTCATTTATTCATGTGAAGGACAAGTTTCTGCAGTGCACAAGGTTACAGGTAAAATCCCAAGGTTTTCCACCTTGCTATGTAAATAGAGAGCAACACCAGTATGGTTCATTTTATACAGTGAATAATATAACATCAATTATTGCTGAAATCTTTATTTGTCTTTCCACGCAGTTATCTGCTATGGTTTCTTTTGTATGTTCTCATTTGTTTAATTAAATTACATTTGGTCTTTCCGGAATCCTTTCTGTCCCGGCTTGTTGTGGACATTTATTAATAGTGTCACTTGGTTGATAGTCTGTTAATTTTAATCTCGTCTGAATTTGATTATCTTTGTCTATTTACACTTCAGAGACTTTTCCCTGAATTCAGAAGGACTTGCTCTCTCTTCCCACTGCTACGCAAGGCAAGTTGTGTGTGTGTACACTGCGTAGGTGCTTTAATGGCACTAATTAATCAAGAAGCAGTGCGACAGAGGAAGGCAAACATCACAAATGAGCGCAGCCACTTCATGTGCAGAGCACCATGGCTGACCCCACTGGTAGCTACCCTGGCACCACCCATCAAGCAGAGCCAGAGCAGTGCAGGAGGAGAGCAAACCAGATCCCTGACAAAGGATTTGCAGCTATTCCTTGGCACCCATGCCTTTGGCTTTAGGTCAGGTTAGGGTTTAAAGCACTAATCTCTAGTGCTTTCGGTTTCTGAAACCCTGTGATAGCGCAGTGTAAGTACTTAAAAAACCCCGGCCGCTTCTGGATGTGATCAGTGCAACAGCATCATGTCAATGTTTAAATGAGTTTTGTCAGCTCTCAGGTGTCTGGTCTTTTTCTCAGGGCAGCAGGTCTTGCTCTCTCACCTTGTTCTGCTTTTAAGTTTCTAGTGCTTAGAGTTGTTGGAGAGAAACTTTCAAAATGTGGATTCGAAATACTCAAAGCGCTCTCTGCAAAACAGAAGTATAAATATAAACACTGAAATGCATTTATTTTTAAATCAATGATCTTGGCTCATTCTGAGAGAGGCTGTAAAAAGGTTATAGGGAGCCATGGAGAGCTCTTCTCTCAGGGACATGGCTTGTTTGGAGACTTCTGGGTGCCTCCAGGAGTAACTAGAACCTTGTCAGGGTGGGGAAATGGAGCAGAGGATGTTTTTCTTCAGTTCTCTGGAATTTGTGGTAGGCAGGATCTCTTACACAAGATGGGGAAGGTCTCCTAGGTAGAATTTGTGTTTCTGACGCCCAAAATGCTTTGACTGCCAAGCAACACAGAGAGAGCAAGGGGCACTTTTTTTGGGTGGTTTTGAAACAATAGTCGCCTCTCCTTGTTTATCCATTTTTAATAGGAATGGTGTGGGCAGGGGGCTCAAGGCAGGGCATGTCACAAGGGGCTGAGCCTCTTGTGCAGGACAGGGCATGAGCATCTCCTTGCTGGTTGTGTTGAGTGTTTTTTTTTCTCCCTTAGTAATTTCAGTTATGTTAAAATTCACTGTTGGTTCGCCTTGATCTGCATCGAGAAGTGAAATTCCTCATTCTTAGCTCTGGATATGTCTGTGGGGTTTAGGAGTTTAAGCACCTCACAGCCCAAAGGATTGTTGCCCAATTAATCAGAGTGTTTCTTTACATTGCACCAGTGGAGGCAGTGAGGAGAAAACAGGTCTCTATACCCCTGTCCATTCAAAGACATAATGTGTAATTATTAAGAAATGCTGTTGTCAGTTGCCTCCTCTCTCTCCCAGTGGAGGTAAGGGGCAAGGATCACACACAATCACCTTTCCTCATTTTATCTAACAAGGGTGAAATTCCACTGTCAGGCGTATTTTCCAGTTTAAGTCGTGATGTACAGCAGACTGTTATGCATGATTATAAAGCCTAATAAATTTCTCACCATCTCGTTTTCCCTGGCTGGTGGGACTCAGGGATTAAATGCCACTCTGATGGGTGGTAGGGTGAGGTGGAGAGCTGCACCCACAGCACACGACTGCATCTGCCCCTTAAACTCTGAGCCAGGAATATGTCATTTGTGTCAGCTAGCCTGGTGGAGATCTCCCAATTTCCCTCCCATTTTGGGAGCTCACAAGCTGTGGGTCTGTGGGTCCATACTGAGCCTGGTTTGTGGGCCACAGCCAGAGAGACTGGGACTTGCTGCTGCCGCAGGAGTGGGAAATTAGGAGCCCATAGAATGGTCATTCAAGGGAATTCGGTTTGCTAAATGCAAGATGGGGTTCCTCGGTGACTTGGCTCCATCATTCATTCTGATTTCACATCAGCAGCTGATAATCTGTGAGCGATACAATGTCTGTCTGGGTTATCTGGAGTACGTGGCAGTGCCTGAGGCAGGGCCGTGTTTCTCTTCTAAAATTAATAGGAGATGAATTCCGGGAGCGAAATGGGCGAATTAAGATTTGTGAGGGCTCTATTAGCTGCTCTTGGAGTGCTGCAGTCCACACTGGTGTTGGCTTTCATCAGATGGAACAAAAGCTTTTGTGCTTTCCATATCTGCTGTCTTACATCACCAGTTCTGCCTGCATTCTGGGCTCCACGGGCCCTGTGAGTAGTTTTTCTGCAGGGTGTGCTGGGAAATGTTTAATGTAGGGATGATCAGAGTGGGGGCCTAGAAATATTAGCGAGACTGTTACTTGATGAGGTTAGAAAGGGAAAACAGTGAGGCAAAAAACCCCCGTGGTCTTTACTTAGTGTTAACCATTTCAATGATACTTGGGAGTTCTTGTCTCCTTTTCTTGGACTTAGAAAAATGTTAATTGAGTAACACAGAGGGTGACCAATAAGTTTCTGGACTGCTACATGTCATTAAATTGCTTATCTTTGCCAAACACAGAGATCCATAATGCTAACAAGGGACAGGCTACAGCTGGTATTTTGCTTTACCAAGCTCTCAGCATGGACCAGGAGCTTTTGTGGTTTCTCTGAGAAGCCCAGCCTGGCTCAGCCCAGCACTGTCAGATTGTTTGTCTCAAGGGAAGTGTTGGGGAGACAGGCATTTTCCATTATTGCTTTCCTAGTGTTAAATTTGATTTGTTCTCTTACCAAGTTCTTGCTACAGAAACCAATCATGCCCTGATTTACTCCCCTTTCCTTTTGGTTACACAGCCATTTGGAAAGAACACCCCAAATGATCTATTCAGCTTCAGACTGGCACAACTCTGCTAAAAGGTTGGAGTCCTTTAAACTGCTCTTTTATCTCCTCCTTCTCTCTCTCTTTTTCTCTTCAGGTTACTTAAAACATCAGCCAGAAAAATATTGCTGCACCAGTAGTTACTGGAAATAAAAGTTCTGTTTAAAATAATGTATCATACTGCAGAAAGCATTCATTCTCAATAAGTGAAGCCAAATCCATTGTAAATGGAGAAATGAGGGGGAAAAGTGGGGCAGTGGCAGAACTGGGGTACAGCTGTTGCAGAAACTGGGTTCTTGGGGTCAGCAACTGAACTGGAAATGCAATTTGAGGGAAAAACTGTGGGAATGAAATGGAAGCTGTGTTTGTTGTAACAAAATGTTCTATTCAGTACATCAGGGAAAAACCATAGCACTAACAAGTCAAACCAGCCATATTTATGGCTAATCCTGACAAGCAGAAGTTGCTATTAGAGTAATTTGAATGACCTCGGTGGAATAAGGTCACTCTTCCCATGACTTCCATGATTATTTGTAATTGTTTGCTACATGTGATTTTTCTGAAATATAACTCTTTACCACGACATACATAGGTCTTAAAATTATCCTCCCTAACCATTTTATGTCTCCATTAGTTCAAATCAGTTTCTGATCACTTAAATTTTTTTCTGTACTAACACAGTGTGTTTTTGCTGAGATGTGTTTCCACCTGAACCGCAGATTTTTGAAGGATCCTGCGTATGTTAGAGTCCACATAGTTAAACTTGTGAATGCTGCTGAAATTGCTAAAATATTAATTCACAAATACGAGTTTCCTGAATGCATTTTGCACAGCCTTTAGCGTGGGTCATATTTACTCTGAAGGGCACAGGACAGAGCAGAGTGAGGTTTAAGGAAACTCATGAAATGGCAACATCATTAACAAAGGAAGCCTGTTAACTGATAGATTTGAGAGAGAATAGCTATTTTGGTTCACTTATCCCTATAGATTTATTGGCAAATGCAGTCTAATCATTGCTTGCAGTGCAGTTCCAAAAGGAGGAAAAAAAGAAGAAGAAGAAAAAAAAAAAGCAGCTTTTCAGAGCTCAACTTTATTTTAATAGGTTAGACTGTTGCAAACCTGTGTGATGGTGTTTCAGATGAAAGGACTGAGATCTAACAAGTCTCCATTCTGTCAAACTAGAGAGGACATGAACTATTATTTTTGACGCAGAGGGGAAGTAATCAAATATTTAGGTCTTTTGTTTTCATTAACCAGAACAGGAGGATAAAAAATAGATACCAGAATATTCCTTTTGATTTGCTTCAAGAGTAAGTGAGGCATAGCTATTCATTCTTCTTCATTTTCTCTCAAAGATGAGAATCAGGAGCGGTGCTGTCCTCCCGGCGCGTGCTCCAGTTTGCTGTGGAAGGAGCATTTTCTCTGTCAGCTTAAAGTGTCCATACAGAGCACTTTGTCTCTCTCTGTCTCTCTTTTATTTATATGAATGGTTTTTCACCAGAAATAAGTGCTTAAGTGCTAACTTTTTTTCCCCCCTTGAAGGGAAGATGAACTGCGTGTCAGCGTGTACAGACAATGGATGAAAAACAAACAGAATTTGTTTCGGAGGTGTTTTCATTTACGCATTCTCAGAGCTTGATGTGAAAGTGCCTTTCAAAACACCACAGACACACCAGCTCTTGTGCTTTAAATGAAGACTGAAATTCCCTGCTTTCCAAGAGAGCCATTCCAAAGGGAGAAATGTAACAATTCCCATTGATCCCTCCACAGGAGGGTGTTTTATAAGGACACCCTGATCCCCATCTCAGAGGCGGAGAATTAACAGGAGAAACAGAGAGAGGCAGAGATTTTTGCAGGGCAACATACCAGAGGGCAGTGGCAAATCCAGGAGCATAAGGCAGGTCTCCTGAGTCACAAATGAGATGTGGTTAAAGTCTGTACACAGCAGAGTCTGGGCTGTAATGCAGGGATTTATGCAGGGGCTGCTGGGATGCACATTCCAATATGATAATCGTTAGAATGGACAATTGTCCCACTGGCTGTCATTGAACAATCCTCCAGCATGGTTTGTCTGCTCAGCAAAGGAACTGTAAATGAACTCCTTTGTTTTTATTCCTTTCGTTTTGAAGACCTTTTCAACTGCAGCAATCATCCTTATGATGTCAGCGGGGAAAGATTAACCCAGTACGGTTTTTTTCTGAAGGTGAAAAAACATGGAAAATTGCCTCAAGAAAATTACAGACTGTGTCCTGTTAAAAAGCCATTAATGCCTAAGGTGTTGGGGAAAAAAGGCATTGAAATTCCAAATATATTGGGTGATTTTTCCCTGGCATTTAAAGGAATGACACTATATGCTGATTATTTTCTCCCTCAGATTGGCTTTTGTAGTTTTGGTCCAATATTTCTTCATTAGGTGAGAATTAAGCATTACAGAAACGTACTATGTTTTCTTGCTGCAAGACATCCTAGACAATTTCTCATGAACAGAGAATTCAGTGGCTTACAAGTCATGTAATTAGGGGATTAAACGCTAAGTGTAAAAGAAATTCTGAGACTCAGGTAACAGCTGGAATGAGCAGGTTTTCTTTGCAAGGTCTGTAGGAGATTGTCAGAAATAGGATCCATCTTACTAAAGGTGTAAATCCTGGAGCTAGGGCTTTTTCTTTCTGCGTGCCAGTGGAGAAGACCTGTTTGATTTAAGTCATGGTTACGTGGATGTTGCAGGGGAAGAAAGTTTCTAAAAGATCCAAAGTGTGTTTCATACATGGCTTTGTGATTTGTATCAACACCTGGCTTGCACTCCAAAGCAAATGGGGTTCACTGTAATAAAAGATGGATTTATTAAAGACTGACCAGAATAGGCCATTATTAGTTTGGGCTATCCAGCAGTGGTTTCAATGTGCTATCCATGGGAAAGCAGGGGAGAAACCTTGGAATAAAGGTATTTTAAGTGTCTGCCACTGATGTTATTGTCTGATAAGCTGCCCTTCATGCTCAGAAATGATGCAAGATTTGCAGTCCTTTGCTTTCTCTTGGACTGAAACAAATAGCACCAAGATAAAAGTTGCTGCATTTGAAATGTATTTGAAAACTAAGTGGATGAAGAAGCGATGACAAGTTTTTTTTTTTAGTTCTGTACCCTGGCACATGAAAAACATGTTTGCCTGTGTGAGGAGAAGCAGCTGTTTGATAACCAGTGGCATGTAAGGACACAGAATCAAATCTTCTGTCCTTTGGGCTGGATTTACTGAGTCTCATCTTC
The DNA here is from genome assembly GCA_013398955.1 of Callaeas wilsoni. NCBI lineage: Eukaryota > Metazoa > Chordata > Aves > Passeriformes > Callaeidae > Callaeas > Callaeas wilsoni. The sequence continues at coordinate 79,816 of VWPU01008711.1, forward strand.
GCTGACCTTGGTGACTCTGGAGCGAGAGGACACAACCAGCTGCCAGCAGTTCACTTCTGTGGCTTCCAAAGCTCCTGCCCCCAGCTGAGGAGCGCTGGCTGGTTGTGTGTGTCCTCCCAGTCCTCTGAAAAGCCGAGTGCAGCAGCCCAGCTCACCCTGCCATGGGACTGAAGTCGGATTTTGTGCTAGATGGGGAGTGTAAGTGCCACTGCCTCTGATTGCTTCCTCTGGAGGAGGCAGTCACTTGAACTGCTCTAGCTGCAGCTCATGCCTTTAGGCAGGCTCTGTCTAGACCCATAATTGTTATGTTCTAGTCTTCAAACCCTTCTCTGCATGATCTGCAGTAAAAGAAGATGCGTGAGTATAATGATCTACATGTGTACACAGCCAAATTCTTTCTTTAATTGTGTTAGCACAACCCATCTATTGAGTGCAGTAAATGCAGGGTGAGCTCTGCCCTGGCACATTTGGATTTGGACTGCTGATTAGCCTGCAATACATATTTCACTTTACCACCAATAGGACCTTAACCTCACTTTAAAAGAATAATGACAAAACAGCCCAATTATCTGTTCCCAGAGTCCATTACCGAGGGGGAACCAAAATTACCCTTTCTGTTAAAACAGCCCAGTTCTCTATTACATTTGCATTAAAAAAGGGTCTGAGATTAGGTTGCCTTTGTGTTAGGCACTGTATGAACAAGTAACAAGAAATAGGTCCTGGCCCAAAGAGGTTACAGTGTAAATTAGACAGAAGTGGAGAGAAAGGCAGTGGCTTTCATTCATTTCCTGCGGGGAAATGAGGCACAGAGTGCGTTACACTGCAGAAGTGCACAGACTTAACTGAGAATGAGCTACCCAAGTCCTGATACCTGTGTTATACTGCCAAAAGGTGATGCACACATAGTGATCAGGTTCTTTTACTTCTGGAATTGGGACTCTGGGATACTCTTGAGTGATGAGCAGGTATAAGCCTTCATTTGGAAGTTGCTTGGGTTTCTGTGTGGAGGCAGCATTTGAAAAATATCTAAACAGATTAAAACAGACCTGCAGTGTTCTTCTGTCTCCTTACTGGGAAGCACAGAGCCCCAAAACCTCGAGGCTTGGGGTCGTGGGTTAGGTACCCCTGCATTGCTATCCCTGGCACAGACAGAATTCTGTGTCACTAGGAACTGCCCACGGCAGTGGACAGTGGGAATCCTGATTCCCAAACAAACGAGCTATTGGGAAACAAGAGCATTAGAGGTTAAAACATCTTGGCGTCAATGAATCAATATTCTCCCCTGAAAATCAATTTTGTCAGAAACTTGCTGATGAGCATTGCTACAGACCAAGCTGTGAGTGTTACCAAGGGAAGTTCCCAGCAGGCAGGCAGGAACCGGAGGGTAGGAAGAAGGCAAGGATGGCTTTCGCCTCCTCCCTATGTCCTGTCCCCCTTGCCAGGGCCCTGTCTGGGCCCCTTCTATGAGACAGAGGCCCAAGTGCAAAGCAGAGCTGCCTTCATCTCCTGGTCCTGCCCTCTGCACCCCTGGTCTGCCTTCCACCGAGGGGATGAAGCTAAAAAATAGCAATTTGTGATAGAACAACAGCATGGACTCTTTCTTTCTGTTTGGTTTTTTTTTCCCCCTTTCCCACCCACACCCAACCCCCTTCCTCTCCCCTTTCCCTCTCCCCCTTCCCCCTCCCCCTCCCCCTCCCCCCTCCCCTC
>VWPU01008711.1:81629-104533 GCA_013398955.1 Callaeas wilsoni
GGGCGCCCGTTTGCCTCGCCCCTTGCCCTCTCCCCTTGCCCTCTCCCCTTTCCCTCTCCCCTTTCCCTCTCCCCTTTCCCTCTCCCCTTTCCCTCTCCCCTTTCTGTGTGTCCTGGCTGAATTTCCGTGTCTTACATCAGCTTTTGTGTTGCTGGGGGGATAATACAGCCCTGAAGTAATCATTCATTTCAACACCTTCCTATCTGTGTCTCTAGTTTGAAGTCATTTTCCTGACCTTCAAGAATGGATTCTGAATCTTTACTGAATCTCACTCCTTGCTTAAAATGCAGTTGTGGTGTCTTTCCTTTTTGACTACCTTCTTTGCCTCGGAAAATCCATGGGTAGAATCCTGACTCCTATGAATTTATTGGCAAACAGACCAAGGGCTCACCTCACGTGTTTGGTAAAAGACCTTTCCATAGCTGCTACAGGAAGAACTGCCCTTAAACAAGAGCTCTGAAGAGCCTGGAGCGCAGCCAAATGGGGAAACAAGGTTGTTATTGGCATGATTTTAATCATGATAGACAATTAGCAAAGCTTAATTATATTGAGAAAGAAAATCAGAGCAAGTGGCAGTAATGAATTTTCCTAGTAAATCTCTTGTGCTTCAGAATAAAGCCAGCTGACCTATAAATACAATGAAATTAGAGGAGGTGTTTGCCCCCACGGCTCAGCTTTGTGCTGCCTGGGCTGTGAGTGTGGCTCCTTCTCCGAGTCCCTTTTTAACATCTTTCTCTCCTGCAGTATTAGTTCTGGGAACAGAATTGCAGTTTAGCCATTTAGATGACATGCAGTGTCAAGAGGCAGCAAGAGGAAGGATTTTTTTTTTTTTTTTTGCTCAACTTGGTAGTATTAGAAGTTAATAGGCTTAGAGAGCCAAGGATTTTTAAAATACTGCCGTTAGCTAAAATAAATATTATTTAGAACTCACTAAGTGGGTTATTTTTTAATATTGTGAAAGTCAGAATGTTTCCAGAGGATTTTCTGGCTACAATAAAAATACTAAATTGACTACTATCAGCCTTAGAAGATTTCAAAGAAGATTTCTCATGTTTGTGTTGGTAACCTATAGACCTGATACTTGGAGAGTGAAAGCATCTGGCTTAACTCAAGAGTGCTATTTAAATCATTAAACCTTTTAATAGCACCGTAATAATGGAGCTTATAAAACAAAGAAGCTTCTGGTGAAAGCAGAGAAACCCCTGTGGGTAATTTTATGTTGGACCTCTTTAAATGCTAACTGTGCTTTATGGAGGCGTGAGCAGCTCTTTCTCCTCTCTATCGTAAAGCCCAGGAGACCAAAATGCACCTCAGTGGTCCAGGTGGGTCCCGCTCCCATGAGCCTGAAGTGAGCTGGACAAAGTCCAGACTGCTCAGGAAGATCTGCAGGGTGGCAGATGAGTGAGGGCAGGGGGTGTCTCTGCCGAGGGTGCTGAGGTCTGAAAGCTGAAGTTCCTTTGAGTCTGGGTGGCCTGAGTGCATCTCCACCTGCTGGGGTGGCAGCGCTGTGTCGGAGTTGGAGGTGTCTCGGTTCTCTCCGCTTCCACGGACAAGAGCTGCTGTTTTCCGCGTGCTGCCGTGAGCACGGAGCCGTGGTTTCAGTGGGATGAACAGAACGAAGGAGGCTCCTGGGTTCGCTCACAGCTTGGCCCGAGGTCTCTCTGCTGCTGTCCCGTTGGGGAACCACACTTTTCCTGGCTGAGAGACGAGAGGAGATGTCTGTCGCTGCCCTGCGCGTTCCCACAGCTCTGCGTGCTGCTCCGCGGTTTGAGACGCAGCTGAGCGCTGGGCTGGTCCCCGCTGCACCCCGCGGGGATGTGCCTGAACCAGGGTCACAATTCCCTGTCTTTTAGGAATTCTCTTCCTCTTGGTGTCCCCAGGGAAGGTACCAAGTCTTCAATTTGTTTGAAACCAGAGAAGAAGCAGGAAAAGTACGTTTGTATTTTTTTTCCTGGCGTTCATGAGGATGTGCTGGGTGCTTTCCTGCTTCAAACTGGCTTTTCTGTTAAACTCAGATTTGAGTCTCCATGGCAAGCCACCTGCAATGAGGCCTGCATGAATTTAGATTGAACTCAGATATTCAAATCTGAGAAATTTCACATCTGGGGCTTCACTGTGGATCTCTTTTCAAATTGGCTTTTTTTGCTCTTGTCTCCAGACAAAGCAGAAGGGAGTGAAGGTCTGCTCGCACTGCTCTTGCTAACAGAAATCCTAATTTTGACTGGCAAGTCAGATTTCCCCAAACAGAGGAGAAAACCAGAGAGAGCATCTCTTTCCAAACCATTTCTGAAACCCAATTAACTCACTGGAATAATCTCTAACTCTTCTTGTTAGATACTCCAGTGCCTAAGCAAGGAAACAGAGCAGGAGTCTTGTTTTTTTGTGGGAAGGCTGTGAGTAGTGACAAACAAGTTCTTGCCTGTGGAAAAATCTTTTACAACTGAAAGAAAAATGTTTTAGCATTTCAAATAGCTAATGCTCTGAGATCAAGTGAAGTTCTTTGCTTTAGGAAGTGAAATGAATCTATTTGACGGGATATTTTATTAATCGGTTTTAAGTTTTAGCAGTTTAGTTTTACATTTCCATTAATATTGTAGTATCGTAGGAATTTGTCATAATGTTATTGGGATTATTACATGCAAGTCACTAATAGCAGAGAAGATGTAAAAATTCATTACCATCATTGAATTTAGAGCAAAGTTAAGTCAACCTAGTTATGTGTGATTTGTGCGTAGCACTGTCTAAGCTGAAAGAGCTCAAAGCCTTTCATCTGCACCTTGTTGTGCTGTGGAGACAGCAGGATTTCAGTATTTCAGTTGTGGAATCACTTCTGCTCTGTCTCACACCACAGCAAATCCTGTGGAGCTGCCCAAGATCCACAGTGGACTGGGAGCTAATTTCTTATATGCAGTGTATTACAAATGTTTTCCATCTGTGGTTAAGAACGCAGAGAAAATGTAAAAAGCCTCAATTTTACTGTCTGCTTAAGGCAAAATCAGGCAATTAGTAGGGGGACAGGTTGATAAGCAAAAAAGGGCTGCTCCTTGCTATCTTATTTTGCAGTCCCTTGTTCAAGGGCCCAAGTTCTGAAACTTGAATTAATGATGAAATTATGAAAGCAAGCAAGAAAGAGGAAAATATGTGTAGAGTTCCCTCCATCATCCTTCGCTAACAGCTTCACTGACTCCTGTGAAACTACACCACTATTTCTCCAGCTGAAAAATTACACATTGGGGTGTGCTAAAAGCCCACAGATATCTGAAGTAACACCTGATAAAGTAATCATTTGTCCCTCTGAATTAAGGTATTGCATGGTCATCAATTCTGTTTCTTTCTATTAAGTTTCCTTACTGGTATAAAGCTGGATTAAATAATTGCAAAAAACCCCACCATTTACTCACTAGGACATGAGTGCCCCAGTCCTGCTGTTGTGCAAAAGGTTGATTTTTTTTCTCTAGATCTCCAGTGATATGAGCAACTGAAAGCAAAATCTTTATATATTCTTTTACCTGCTAGACTGATCTATCTGTGGTGAGTGTCTGCCTCCAGCTGACTTTGGGGAGAGGGAAAAATTTTCCTGTGACAGAGTTTGGCTTTTGAAAATGAGGTGAAGCGAGGAAAATTGTTGCTTGTTTGTTTTTGTAGTAAGAAGTCCCCTAAAATATTTATGACCTTTTCTTTGTAGACTCTAGCCCTTTGTGCTTTGGATTACACACTTAAGAGCTAGGCACTGATTTTGAATGCCTAAATCAACCTTTTTATTGGCTTCTTGTCTACAAAATGGAATAACGTGTTCTCTTCGGCGGAGGTTAATAAACCCTTGTGGAAAGCTTGTATTCCATAAGGCTGAGTGCCTGGAACAGTGTGTGAGGGAATGAGCAATGTCTTCCTTCAGAGAGCCTTGGATGGCCGGCAGTGAATGCAGGCTGGGATTGAAGGGGAAATACTCTTTCGAAGCTGCTTGGTCAGGAGTAGCCCTCGTGGCCTCTCCGTGTGCAACCATGACATGAAATTCTCTGTCAGGTGGGCTGAATGGAAATTGTGTGGGAAAGATGCTTCCAATGGCCTGGACCTGTTTTCCCTTCTGTCTTCTGGCTCCTCTGTGGCCAAGAGATGATTTCAGGTTTTTGTGTGAGGTTTTGGTTCCTTTTCCTTTGCTATGTGGAAGAGCAAAGCGCAAGGGGATGAGTGCAGGGTTGCTTACTAACCTGGATTTATGGAAGTGCACAGAGGAGGGAGAAAACCCCTCAATTACTACTTACACATGTTTAAATCAACCCAAACTCCTGTAACAGAACCAAATGGAATAATTAGATGATCACTGGGCAAACAGATCAGCATGGATAGCACCTCTGGTGATAGAAAAGGGATTGACATGGATGCAGTAACATAACTCAGCTTTTCTCAGAATCAGGGGCAAAAACGACAGAAGTGTTTCTACAGGATTATAATAGTGAATTTCATGCAAAGCATCAGTCCAGTCTGCTGGAGTTTAGAGGTCTTATTTTCAGTAAACCTTCCATTTGGGGGAAGAAGGCAGAATTCTCCTTGTATTTTTAGGAGTTAACGGAAATAAATGCAAAAGCATCCGTGCATTTAAAGGAAGATCAGAGGTGGATGAAAGCAACGGAATATTTATTCTTCTGTTTTGGTCAATGGCTAGGATCTCTCATTCAGCTAGAGGAACTTACTGTGAAGTACTGTACCTGTAAGTGGCAGACTCCTGTCACATTATGGTTGGCACCCCAGGTTTTCCATTTTGAGGCAAGAAAAGAACCACAGCAAACCTAAGAACAGTAGCAAACCCATACTGTCCTGCTATGCTTTGATGTACAACAAGGGCTGGGGAAGAGGGGTCCATAGGTTAATTATGCATTGCAGAAAAAAGAATTCCCTTTTAACAGCTGGGGGTTTTTCCCTAATTCCACAGAATTTATTAAATAAATGGATAAATGCTTGCATTGTACCATTCATTTTCTGTCCTCTTGTTTTCTCTTTAAACTAAAGAGGATCAATTATATAAATTTGGCCTTTTGAGAGAGCTTTTTTGTGGCACTAAGCACATAAAACAAGTGTGTGCTGTCCTGGCAGTCACAGGGCAGAGATGCCGCTCTTGTCACCTTCTGGGAGCTGTTTTGGCTCAGGGCTGCCCTGTGGATGGCTTGTGCTGGCTCGTGTCAGTGCCTGGCCCTCTCCATGGTGTATCCACGCTGTGTCCCTGCCTTTCCCTCTCCTCCAGGGATGCAATTCCTCCTGTCTGTCCGAACAAAGCTGAGTTCGTCCCAGCTGGAGCAGGGACGGTGCGGGCAGCACTCACCGGGGTCACGGCTCCTGGCACGCCGCTCCTGCCAGCTGTAAAACTGGGCAACTTTATTTTTAGCCTGTTCCCAGCCTGACTTATCAGTGAAGCACTTTGAGGTAACAACTTCAGCGCGTTTGATGTTTGTTCATTTTGAAAGATGTCATTTTAAGAATTTCTGCAAGTTTCAAAACTGCCCTGTGGGAGATCTGTTCCATGCCAAAATGTCATTTCAGATTCTAAACTACATACTCCCTCATACTTTCACTTTATAAATGTTTCACAGTACCTGCATTTTTTATCATTGCACTTTTGTGTGACCTGTGAGTTCCTTGTAACTAACCTACAAGGCCTGTCTGGGGGAAGTAATAGAATTATTTTAAATTAGCTTTTTTCCTCTGTCAGAAGGTAAAGCCACCACCCAATTATTTCTTCCTTGTGCGTAGATATTTGTATTAATATTTTAACAAATGCAGTGTTTCTAGTGTCGCTCATAGGTCTGTGTTAAAATTCAATCAAATGTGTCCTGGAAAGTGAGTGCTTAGTTTCATTTCTAGCAGTTGTTACAACCAGGCCTTATTCCTTCAGTAGTAGATCCATCTCCTGATATTTTCTGCAAGTCATCAAACTTCATTCTCGGGCCGTAATTACGTGTGAAATCCTGCTTGATGGCTTTCCAGGCAACACTACCACTCAGAGCAAACATAAAAATAACCTGGGATAATATTTACATTGGTGTCCTGTGTACAGTGAGCACCTCTGAAACATCCCCTTTGGTGGGAAACACCATCAAGGGAATACTTGAAATGTTCCTACCAAGGCTGGTAGCGTGGGGAGGTGAGCGTCAAGGGCAGACATGCAGCTCTAAAAATGGAAATGTTGGTTAATAACAACACAAAAATTGATTAATAGCAGATGTGATGACCAAGAATCAGAAGCTCTCTCCCATTCCATCTCTCCAAAGGCCTCTGAGATGCCATGGGGAGCAGCACCCCTGGGGAAGCCGAGTGGGCACAGAACTGGGAGAGGGGTTTTGACCTGTTCTCTTGCAGGATCTGTGGAAGGGGACTCAGCCACGAGGCTGCAGGTTTGTTCTGTTGCTTTTCATCTCTCCTGTTCAAAACCCTTCCGCTTTGTAGCAATAAATATTCATTGAGCTGAAGGGCAGGAGAATGAGAGATGGAATACTTGAATTAGTGAGGGCATGAGCTTAACCTGAGGTTCTCTTATCTCAGTCTCTTTCATATATTTTGATCAGAAAATTTTCATCCTGGATCTATGAAATCTTTGCAAAAAAATGTTTTAGGCAAACTGATTTCTCCACAGCCTCCAACAAATGCAGTGCTTTTAATGCACCATGTTGTGCAGGTCAACATGCACAGCTAAAAACTTGTAGGGGGGGCAAGCCTGAGGGAAATGAGTTATTGTGTCAGTCACACAAGGATCATAAGGATGTAAACTCTTCAGTTTTCACTGGGAGTGTCTGTACTGTGCAGATGGAAAGTTAAACCTGCTCTTCCCCCCTTGTCTGGGTTTTGCTCTCTGGATTTTTTTCCTCCCCTCCACAAATACCTTTCCTGGGATTTCTTGGTCCACAGAGTCCTGTACTGGATTTTCCCTTTCCACTGAGCTGTGCATGAGGTGGTATAATAAGATCTGATAGTCATATCTTTTTTTTTACAGCTACAAAGTCATGAACTCCAGGGCAGTATTTCCACCTCACAGCAGGCTTCAATAGAGCAGTGTAATACCTCTGGCAGCCTTGGGCTACCCTGTTAGGAGGAACACTGGGTGCCCCCGACAGTGCTGATTTAAGCTTCACAGTTAACATTATTTTTAAGGACTCAGGACATAGAAAACCTCTGAGAAAAACTGGTCTGTTCTGTGCTCTCCCCACAGAGCTGACACCAAGTATCAGATGTCACAGCAAACCTTTCCAGGCAGCGCTGGCTGAAATTGTTCAGAGCTGTTCTGAAAAGCAAACAACTAATGGCTTAAAATAAAAGAGAAGAAAGAGAAATTTCTCCGTAATTTAACTGTCAGGAGAAAGGGACTCTGGTCTTAGGGGTAAAGCATTCCTGTGGAAAATGTGTTATTTTTGTGCTGTGTTATTTTTGCGATGCCGTTGTAACATCCACCCTTCCTCTCATTGAGTTTCCTGATGATGAAGATGCGTGACCCTTCCCACCACTCCCTGCACCTCCCTTTCCCCGGCTCTGCTCTCACCAAGACGTTTGCACTGCCAGTGGAGCTGCAGCAGAGGGGAAGGTCAATGAGCAGTTGGCACCGACTGCCCTTTTCCAGGCCGGTGAAGTGCGGGGTCCCAGGGGGATCAGGGACACCTCCCTGGGCACAGAGCGCTCACCGGCCAAATCGCAAGAGATCAGGACCCCTGTGCTTGCCAGCAGCGCTCCCTCCCTCCTCCACCGCTGTTGCTGGCAATTGCTGCAGTGTGAGAAAGAATTAATTGCCCAAACGAGTCACCCCACAGCTCTTTGCTAGGAAACAAATTTTTGTGGTTAAAGCTTTTTAACTAAGGGAAATCAGTAGGATGTTTCTCAGTACTTTGATGATGACAGTGATCCCAGCCAGCAGCGAGGCACTGGCACTCCAGAAAGGTACAATATTCTTTCCAACTGCTTGCAAGACTTTGTGTGAGGTTGTAGCAAGAGCAGTGACTGGAAAATGATAAAACCGTCTTGATGATGTTCCTCCACCAAGTACAGACCCAGAATAACACAAGACAACAAGGCTTGTTCTGAAGCCAGTGACCAGTTTTGTTTAAAAATGGCTTTTTAAACATTGAACAAATTTTGCATTAGACAAAGCACTGAGGAAAATGACAAGTTACTCTTTCTGTTGGAAGATTAATTCAATTTGCATTCAGCTTGAAATTAAAACATCGAATTAATACACATTTAAAATGTACTTTTACCAGGAACCAGAGGCAGTGTTTTACTGTTTCTGTAGAAAGTGTTTGTAATCTAATTAAGAAATAATAAAAATAAACACAACACAAGAAAGCCAGAGGGAAATGGTCAATGAGAATAGATGAAATTTCAGAGTGTGTTTGCAGTGAACTTACGACAATAAGGGGAAGCTTGGGAAACCTCAGGGGAGTTACTTTTCTACAAACCCATTTATGGCCAAATTCTTCCAGTTTCCTATAGTGATTTTTTTTTTTGGTGCTCTTCAAACAAAGTCTGCCTAATGCTAACAAACCATAGACCTTAGAGACCCATGCATGGTGTAAATCAGGACTGTGGTCAGAATCAAAAGTGGGTTTGGATATGCTTGGTTTTTAGAACAATAATGAATTTGTTGTGCATAGGCCTGCCAGTGCAAAAACTGCTGCTGGAGTTGGTGACGTTTGCCCACCCGCAGAAGCTGTGGGGGACCTGTCCTTGCTCTCTGTCTGTCCCTCCAGCCCTGTATCCCCATTTCAGCTTTCCCACAGGTGTGCCTTCCTCTCTGTGCTGTTCCCTGCCAGGCTTCCCTCCCTCATCTCCTTTTCTTCTCGTCTCATCACCTCATAATGCTCTTTTTCTTCATTCAGAAGTCAGAGATTAGAAAAAGACACTTGTTGCTGTCAAAATACGTGTTCCAGGCTCCCTTCCATCCAAAGACTACCAAGTATTTGGATGATAATTCCTCAGGGCACAGGTCTCCTGACCTATTTTATTCAGTATTTCATGGGACAAACTCAGAGTGGGCCTCTGGGTCTCAAAGCCACAACTTCTGTACTTTCTCACAGTGTGTGGGTTGCATACTCAAAATTTCTCAAGGCAAGCACAAATTTAGGTGAAGAAAGTCACCCCAGAACCTCTGTTTTTTAATTTACAGCTATTATTTGAGAATGCAAGCGACGTGAAGATGTTCTTTCCAAATACTTATAGCTTTAAAGGGATGCAGAACATCTCAAGTGATGATTTATATGTACAAAATTACATAACTCCAGAATATGGCTAAGACTTGACAGTGTCTGTGTTCATTGAGAAAATAACTAACTATAAAAAGTCCTATAAAGAAATATTTCTTCCTTTTGTCTTCTAATCGAGATATAAGTTAATAATCCCTGTTAAAATGTAAACATGCTGAGGAACTATTATTCAGAAGTCCTGATGGCTTTTAACTTCATGATTTTTGGAAGTCATTTAAATACATTCCACTCTTCATCAGTCATAGCTGTTCTTGTTCTGAGAAGAAACCTAAAAAGACGGTGGTGAATGAATGCTCTGTAAAGATTGAGAGGGAAGGGCTAAGAAAAGAACAGCAGGATTGTACTGCCTTGCCACTGCAGCAAATAATGCACATTGTACTTTCAAAAGGGGAGAAAATAGGAGTTTTGGCAGGCTCCACTAGAATAAGTAATTTAGAAGCTATCACAGAGCTATCTGACCAAAACCACTGGGTTTAATTATGCTTATGGGAAAAAGGAATAAAAACAAGAAAGCATTTTGGACAGATTGGGGGGATTCTTCCACAGCTGATTCTGTTGTGAGGTGGTCCAACAGGAACTCATTTTCCTGCAGTGTAAGTTATGTTTATTGTACATTATCCTCACGCTGGATCATGTACCTCATATATTTTGCTTTATGGGACAAATCAGATAAGAGTTTAAGGCAGAGAGGTAACTGACTGTATATATCCCCAGCTAGTTAAACTGCTGGTTGTCACTGGGCATCTTTCATGGGAAAGGCAATTTCAGGAGGATGAGATTCCATCTAACAGAAGTACCTCAAGTACATTTTTACACTTGCTCACATGCAGTATTTATTTCATAGCTATCTATGCAGAAGATAAATGGGAAAGATACAATTACTGAAAATCCCTCAGCTTGCTTGTGCCCTGTGATTCCTTTCAGCTCAAACGTGTTAAATGATCATCCCTTACAGAAAAAAAAAGATAAAAATTAGCTTGATTTTCTATAAAAGCAGTTTTGTCTATCCTTCAATTTCATATTGCTGGAGAGGATTTCATCGTAAATGTGAAAGTGTTTATATTTGATACCCCACAAGCAGCGTGGCAGTTACCAATTTTTGCTAAATCAATGCCAGCAAAGAGGTACTAGTAGATTCTTTATGGCTGCTAAGTTTAAAATAATTCATTGAAATTAAAATATATAAATTGGATATCTTTATGGCTTTTCTGTACATGTTTAATTGGATGTTGAGAAACCAACAAATGTATTTACAGGATAAAAAGATTGTGCTGTGATGAGAAAATTGGCTGAAAGAAATAATCTTTAATGCATGTCAACGGTGACATAGAAAATGTGAGGCTGTGGTGTTATGAGAGTTATATTGTTGACTCTGTTATATTGACATAAAGTTTATTGATTGTATTAAATTCTGTGCTTAAGATGTTCTCCCTCCTGGCTCTTGATATGTGTAGCGTCCTTCCTTTTCTAATTTTAGCTTCTTTTTATAAAGGGGTGAAAATGGGGTAATATCTATTCCAGTTCAACTGGTGTGGAGACACCACGGTGTGGATTTTGTGTGCCTTTCAGAAGAAAACTAGTTACAAACATTCTACCAAATCTATAAGGGCAGAATACTTTATTGTGGGTTTCTAAGCAGGGGTTCAGAGATGCAGCGAGGTAGGAGTCTAGAGTGAGGAATGAATTATTTATTAAATTTACAATACTATTTATATATTCTAGTTCCATAAAGTAATTGAACAGTGTTCACACTTCTCTTAGGGTGATTGGTCAAAGTCTCAGACACCCACTTAGAAATGTTTTTTCCTAATACAATGTACACAAGGTTAGAAGATACCAGATATGAATGCTATTTACAAAAATCCTATCTATTGTTTACATAGCTTACACAGCAAAGGAAAAGTTCTCACAGAATGAATGCAAGAAGAGAAAATTTCTCTGTTAACAGCATTTCAGCATCCACACTTTATCATTATTAACCTCACATTGCTTTCAAGTGATTCAAGTGTGTTTCAGAATCATCACAAAATCCCAGACTGGTCTGTGTTGGGAGGGATTTTAAAGATCATCCAGTCCCACCCCTGCCATGGGCAGGGACACCTTCCACTATCCCAGGTTCCTCCAAGCCCTGTCCAAGCTGGCCTTGGACACTTCCAGGGATGGGGCAGCCACAGCTGCTCTGGGCAGCTCCGTACCCAGCAGAAAAACAGAGACAAAAGACAATACAAGAGAGAGATTTAAAGGTGTTTAGGTACTTAGTGCACACTGAGTTAGATATCTTCTGCTTCCAGGGGTGGTTGCAAGGAGGATGCTCAGGCCTGCAAACTGGTCCAGACCAAGGTTGTTCCAAAGCTGCCCAAATATTAAAACAAAAAAAAAAAAAAGGAAGGAAGGAATTGAAAACCTGACATTCTCCTCTGTTTCTCTGGGAAAATATCTTAAAGTACAGCAACATAAACAATATATTTTTTCTACTACTTTGAGATGATAGCTGTGCCGGTCCATGGGCAGGATTTTGCCCTGTGTCTATCCAACACTGCAGATATGTTTTCCTCCCAAGCTGATTCCATAACCCTGTGCTACTCTGCACTCTGTAATTGTACTGATCCATAGCCTACTGTTTTTTTCCCATTTGACCTTTGCTTTTCACTGACATTTGCAAAATGTGACTAAGTTGAAACCAGACTAAATAGATGTTAACAGCAAAATCTTTTTGCTGCTCTATTAAAAAAAAAAATCTGTTTTCTAGAACTGCAGAATGTGAGGACAAATGCAAGAGTTCTGATATTTGCTATTAGTACAGCACATCCAAATGCAATTAAAGGCATTGACCACTCGCTTATTTTTATGTGCTGATTTACACAAATCTATTCAAAGTAATGAGAAGCCCAGCTGAGACAAATTGTTACCAAATGCCTTTTGTAGCCACCTTTAGCCAGAGAACATTTGTTCTATGTTAACTGAGAACAAACTGTTTCAAATCATGCTGCAGTCCCTCAGAAGTATTAGACACACATTCATCAACTGTTTTGAAAGGCAAAATTAATTTACAGGCATCTCTAGCACCAGATGTGTGTTCTGCCACGTTGTGGTACCACCGAGCCCAGCGTCTCAGTGCAGTTCCACAGCTTTTGGGTGGAGGGGACATCTCCTTGCTGGGTAAAGCAACCTTGGCAGCAAAAGCTGCTCAACAACCTATTTATTAGTATCTGCGCTCCTCCCCTGCTGTTATATTAATATAATGAATTGTTCACAGGTGCTCCAAATGAGGTTTAGATGATCGCTGGGAGCTTTGTTACTCAGACAAGCCAAATCGAAAGGAGCAGATGCAACAGTCCCCCAGCAGAAGTACAAAGTATGACTTAATGAAGGTCATTCTGCACATTTTGGCCTTGGCGACCCTATGAACAATCAGACTGTCATTATTTTACTGTTTCTAGACAGAAAAGTGATTGCTTCTTGCCCACTTGCCTTGATATTTTTTTAGTTGTCTTTATTACATCATTGGGAGCTCTTAATTGCATTTAATCCTACTCCCTTTTAGCTAAAATGAGATAGTTCCCATATGATTGTTGTTCATCTGTGCTCTAAGTCATGTTTCAGCTTTGATGCTCTTTTTTGTGGTGATGTTTAAATTACAATGTGTATTCAAGCACTGGGCCAGGTGAACAGATAGTAAAATGGACATTCCCAGCTGGATATGCAGAATGGGGAGAAAAGAGGAGTTGGAAATGGTGCCAGATGCATGGCCTGAACATTTCCTGCAGGTAAAATTGATGCTGTCCAAATCCTGTGGTTTTTCTTCTCCGTCCTTGTTTTGTGGCAAATACAAACTAACACAATGCCATTATCCCCAGAAGGCCTTTGTATGCAATTAGCTTTGTAAATGTTGATTTACTGCTTTAAGTGTCTCCTCAAAGGCCGTGCAGGATGTGGAAGAGCTGCAGAACCTGGGAGATGAGGAATGTTTCACAGGTGTGTCGTTGGGAGGTGGAGGTGTCAGCCTAGCACAGACCTGAGTCCTTCCCCCTGACTCCGTCACAGATTTCACTGGGATTTTGGAGAAAAGCTCATTTATGCCTATTCCTTATGATGGAAACAGGGGTGAGGATTTTTTTCTTCGTAGCCTTTTTAGCTGTGTTTAGTTTATGCGTTTCTGAGATGAGGCTTTTCCCTTGCTTTATGTCTTACACCACTCATCATAAAGGGATTGTGCTCTCGGCTGGAGCCTCTCGGTGCTGTAATAACTGCAATAAATGTGAGGGCTACTGCACCCAAAGTGCTCCTTAATGTCCTTCTGCCCCCAAATGGGAAAGAGAAGATGCTCTTTTCCTTTTTTTTTTTTTCAGTTTAAGGTCACAACATGCATCAAAGGTCTGTCTTTGCATCACTCAGCCCTCCACTTGGCAGGCTCTCTTTGATAGTTCAGTGACAGATACGACCAAGGAGAAAGGACAGCGTTTTAACCTTGAGTACACGTTGCAGGAGAAAATTACACAGGGACAGAAAAGCCATGCTCAACTCCTGTGCAATGAGCCGAAGAAAAGGATCTTCATTGGGCTTTTCATCTAGAGAGGGTTTGGCAAGGAGCTGCCCAAATGCTGTTGTTTTGTAAGAGGGGATGGTTTACACCGTGTTTGTAGTGGCTGCAAGTGGTCAGTGGTGGAATTCCCAAAAGGATACCATTCCTGCCAGCAAATATTACTGAGGAGAGTGAGATTGTAGTGCAAACATGAGCACAATATTCTTAGTTCTCCCCAGAAGAGACATCAGGTTTGTCCTTTCTCCAGCAGTGTACATCCTTCTTTGCTCCAACAGGACACGGTGCATTCAAGATTAGGTATAACCTAGCTCTTGGGTGGGTTTTAGTGTGAAAAATGTATATCTGGATGCTTATCCGGATGCTTTTTTGGCTTGGGCCTTGCCAGACTTTGTTTGTGTAAGTTTGCACTGCACTCCTGGGGGCAGGTGTCTCATTTTTATTGGGCTTTATGGCAGAGGCCGCAGAGTGGAGCGCAGAAGTAATTGTTGAATCCAACCATGAAAACTGCTATTACTTGGTTTCTCTGTGACATCTGTTATATCCTGTTGTGCATGTGATGAGAGGCAGATTTTGTTTCATTTCAGAATCTGTTGGTGAGCATGAATAGTATCTAAAATAGTTGATGGCTCATCAAAACACATATAAAAGCCATGCCTCCTGAGCTCAGCTTCGGGAGGTGTAGCAAATCAGTGTTCTATAGCAGGAGGATTCCGTTCCCAGACTGTGGCAGAGGCAAAGCAGAGAACCCCCTGGGGACCAGGAAAGGAAGATGTTCCCAGAGCAGCAAAAGTGTTCTATAGCAGGAGGATTCCGTTCCCAGACTGTGGCAGAGGCAAAGCAGAGAACCCCCTGGGGACCAGGAAAGGAAGATGTTCCCAGAGCAGCAAAAGTGTTCTATAGCAGGAGGATTCCGTTCCCAGACTGTGGCAGAGGCAAAGCAGAGAACCCCCTGGGGACCAGGAAAGGAAGATGTTCCCAGAGCAGCAAAAGTGGGAGGCTGGATTTACGGTTAGCAATTTCTATTTAGTTTTAGCAGGTTTTCCCAGGAATTGCATATTCTCCCATCCCAGCTGGATTCGGGGGGATTGTGTCCCAAGCACAAATATGGACAGCACCAGGCAGGGCTGGAGCATACGTTCCCACAGATTTGGGGTTACCACGAGGGCAGGAGGCTGGGGGAGCTGCTGCACGCTCCCATTTTCTCATCCTGGCTTGTGTGCTCCTGGTCACATTCCGGAGCCGTGCGTTTTCCAGCTCTCCTCCTTCCTCATCAACAGGCCAGATGGATCTAGTCTTGCCTACCACCCACTCCTGAGCTGTGTTGTTTATTGACATTTGTCACTCCCAAGGACTTGTATTTCAGCAGAAGGTAAGTATTCAGCTGGCTGCTATAGGTCTTTTGTAATTCATTAGCTATTTAATCAAATTTTGAATTTTTTTTCCTTGCTAAAGACCATGTCTAGGATCTATTCAAGTCCAGAGTGAACATATTTAATATCAAAAGCTTTGTTTTTTAAATGATATGGATTTTCCCTGCTCTGAAAGCTGACAAACATCTTGGTGTTCTTCTTCAAGTTTATTTTTCTGTTGAGGAAACAAGCTCATTGTAAAGGAGATACACTGAGGCAGATGTTGATGAGAAATGAAGGAATCAGAAAGGAACGAGTTATTTGGCTTAGCAATACCTCAGATTTCTTTTTATTCTGTGTGTAACCTTGATTCCATGTAACTTCTCTGGATCCTGATGCTGCTGGTTTGGGCAGTTTTGTTAGAGGTGAGCATAGAGATTCAGTCTTTAATGCACAATACATGTGAAAGTCAGCCTTCCAAAAGTTGCAATAATGTGTGTTTAGCATCTAAAACTGGAATTTGGCCCTCATATTGGGTTGAAGGGGTGCCTCTGTATTCCCCAATTTGTTGAGTGTTATCCTGATTTGGAGAAATCCCACCTTAGCCACAGGAACCACATATCCGAAAACCTGGAATCTCTTCTGTGTATATGCTGTGTAGTCTCAAGCTGGGCCATAAGCATATGACAACTGCCAGCCTTTTTAAAATCCCATTTGTTAATGATCGTTGAAATTATCCTGGTTTTGTGGCAGTGGATGAGGACTCCACAACTGGGTTCTATAGATTCTGTCATAATTTCTTATTAAATGTGAATAAGAAAGCCGGGAGTGAAAAAAGACATAGACATTTAGGAACCTAAACTCCAGTGAGTGCCAGTGAGTAGTTTTTCTAATATAAACAAATAGAATGTATTTGAGATATTATTTTAAACCTCAGTGTTTTGTCTCAGGCTAACATCATAAACTCTTTCAAGTGAAGGATTGTCTTTTTAGATAAACAGCAAAACCCCTTTAGAAAGGAAGCCCTGATCTAGTTGACACCTATAAATTTATTACAAAATAAAAATACTTCAAACATCCTTCATTTAAATTGTTATTTGAAGATTTATATTATTGCATTGAGTTGCTATGGTGGCACTTGCAATTTCTATTCCTGCCTGGAAAGCGTAAAGAGAAAAAAAAATATGAATAGCAAATGTCACAAAGTAATGATTTGTCATGTTTTGAGATGTATTACAGAAATATCAACTTAGGCAAATATGTTTGGCTGAACTCTGGCATGCTGCCTGGAGCTGAGGAATCCAGACTCGTGCAGAGCTCACTGTGTGGAGTGCCAGGGGATCGGGAGCTCCAGGTCCAGCCTCTGTGCTGGACGAGGGGAAAACTGACCTCCCAGGAGTGGTTTGACCTGGACATTAATTTCATGGTGCTTTTCAAGGGTCCATCAGAAAGAGCTGAGATCTTGTATTTGAACTGGCCCTTGTTACTGTTGAGCCACGTGCGTGGAAGTCCTGGGTTCAGCAGCAAGTGAAGCAGCCCCACAGAATTCCTCGGTCCTTGGCCCAAACGTATCCACAGCCTGAAGGGTGGAGTGGTCCCATCAGAGTCACAGAGTTATAGGATGGCCTGGATTGGAAGGCACCTTAAAGCTCATCCCATTCCTCCCCTGCCATGGGCAGGGACACCTTCCACTGGCCCAGGCTGCTCCAAGCCCCGTCCTGCCTGGCCTGGAACACTCCCAGGGATCCAGGGGCAGCCACAGCTTCTCTGGGCACCCTGAGCCAGGGCCTCCCCACCCTCACAGGGAAGGATTTTTTCCTGATATCCCATCTAACCCCGTCCTCTGTCACTTTGAAGCCATTCCCCTTTGTCCTGTCACCATGTGCTCTGGTAAAGTCATCAAGAAGCAGTGGCAAAAGAGTCAATAATCAGCAACTGTTAAAGAGGGATCATATCCAAGCCTGGAAGCTGATGTTAGTTCTGAAATGGCAAAAGCAAACATATATCTTTTGGTATCCAGTGAATGGTTTGGGTTGGAAAAGACCTTAAAGAGCATCTCATTCCAGCTCCCCTGCCATGGGGAGTCCATGAGCTGGACTCAGACATAGTGAGAGGGTAAAGGAAAAGGTCAGGAATGAAGCGTTAAAGGCAAAGAAATGTACAAGTTACTACTGAAACAAGAGGTTTTAAAAATGTATTATTATTAAAAGGAAAATAATGAAAATTTGATTTCATACTTTCAGATACAGCTTTGTGTAGCAGTGAGCTCAAGTAACTCAAAAGTGGGCTAAGCAACTTTCAAAGGAAGGTGTCAGGGATCCTTTCTACTGCCTAACAGAAATAACACCTTAAATCTTACTTGAAAATGCCTTTTTCAGCTAGTGCTGATAATACCATGCTGAGGGCGTATCTCAGGATGAGTCTGAGGTTAAAAAAACACCAACTGAGTAACCAGTGGCACTTGCTTCAGCACTTGAGTTTTCCTCAGAGGTCTTCCATCCAATTACTGGCCAGATCCAGTGATATTTAACTTATCAGATCTGACAAGAGCTGAACCCAAGGTAGACTGCCTGCCTAAACATTTATTTGTGTCAATGACACGTTTAAAACTCTCTGCTCTGTCTAAATATTTAAAAGGAAATATAAAGAGGAAAATGTAATGTGACATAAGAGGAAATGAAAAACAGCCTTGCTTGTTGAGGACATTCACTACACACAATTGCTGTCTCCTGAATAGCTGTTATTTTGGCAGAAATTGAGGGGAATGCAGCTCTACATATCATGTTCATCTGTCTCTTTTTAACAAAAAATGATTCTTACAATGGCAAGTGGATCTTTTGCTGTCAAAATTATGGAATATGACAACAGCCAAGATCTTTAGGAACCTCTGAGTCTGAAGTTTTCAATTGTAAAGCTACATCTAAAAATTAATAAAAAACGAAGATAAATATGTACTTAGTAAAAGGAAGCTGCAGCATTGTCCAAATCAGAGAGCTTTAATGTGCTGGCTGCTCGTTAAAGTAGACAAAATCTTAAGAACAAGCTATAACAAGTTTTTTTTACTGGAGAAGTGGAGAGTTTAAAGGTTTCAAACCCCCTTTTACTGTCTAATCCAGAGTAAAGCCAAATTTTGGAAGTCTCTGTGAAGGAGATATTCTGTATTTTCATAGTAGAAATACATTTTCCGTAGTTGGGTACCCTTTGCTGTCAGTTTGTGTGTTTAAGGTAGTGTGAGCGCTGTGCAAGGTAATGCAGAACATGTGGGCTTTCAGGATGTGAGAGATGCTGAAAATTTTCTTCACCTGTGACGTTCTCCTAGAATGGAGTTTATTAAATTCCGAGGTGTCTCTGTGTGGATCATCAGTGGTGTCTGGGGGGAATGAGAGAACAGAACTCAGAATGTGTGCATATATCATGCTCTTAGCAACATGTTCTCTGTTGGAACCTGACACTTATGTTTGCAAAGGCAAACCCTCTCTAAATTAGTTTGCAGTTAATTGGCTGTGAAAGGAAACGCACCTTTGCCAAAAAGGATTTGAAATATGAAGTAGTTTGGATTTGTGAAGAAGTTGATCACTGTTCTTGGAGAATCACAGACTCTTTCATGGGCATCTGGGAAATAATGTGGTTCATAATCTCCAGTGCTTTCACAAATTCCGTTATTTGGCAGGACAGGCATCTACTTGCTGCCATCTACTAGAAGATAAATTGATTTTGGAGGGGCAGTCTTGGGCTGTTTGTTGGAGCTGCTCATTTGCAGCAGAGGAAAGTGTTTGCAGCAGGGTTAGTTCAGTAATATTTTGAATACGGGATGGAGAATAACAGGGGCTACCAGATAGAATGATAAGATCCTGTTTCTGTTTTTCCTCCCAGGGCTCAAAATGGAATGAATGGCCACATATGTAACAATGATTAGGGTTTATGTTTGTCCTTCCCTGTCTCTGGGGTCCTTCCAGTTATTCCTGGAGAAATTCTCATAGAGGGCTTCTGACACAGGCATGGTAGAGATGAACATAAAATGAGTATAGGCTGACTTATTCAAGGTTGGTGACTAAGCTGGGATCTGAACCAAGCTCCTGAGTCCCTTTTTGCTCGTGTAACTACAAGATTGTGCAATCTCTGTTGAGATGCATGAAAGGAAGAGTTCCCCCTGTGACCAAGCCACAATGTAGTAGAAGATCTACCTTCAGAAACCAGTGATGAATCTGTGGAACATTCAAGACTTAATTCCATTTTTAGTATTTCCACATGCTGGCTTTCAATAGAGATGTCAGTGATTTTTTGAGATAATGCATTTTCCACCAGATTGCACTGCGTGGGCAAGAATTATCATAATCTCTTTCTGATATGCCAGAAAATAGAGTGGCTTCCCATTTTTCATAAAGAGCCACCACAATTTTTCTTCACAGATCTTTTTTGGTGGGCAAGAGCAGTGTTCAGCAACATATTCTGCTCAGTCACCTGAGGTATCTCTGGGGAAGTGTCCCAATAGATCTTTAGTGGAATAAGAGAGCTGAGTTTCTTTGCATTTGAGAAAAGTGAGGATGAATATCAAATCATGATTAATTCTCTTGCTGAACGGCTAAAGGAGCTCACTGCGTGGCTACAGCAGTAAGAGATGGGCTACCATAGTTACTGATAATGCAGCAAAAATACTATTTTCAGTCAGTGCCTAATTGCCTTAGAGGAACTTATTAAACTGAAATCACTATTGTGTGAGGAACTATTCACGTGGAGTATCTCCAGAGTGATCAAGATGATCCTGCTGTGGGCTACAATATAGATCAGTAAATGTGAAGAGGGGTTTTGTGAGAAGGCTGGCATCTTGAGAGGTCACTTGGTAAGGGATGGGTCTGCACATTGTGCTGTATTTTAGTAAGATGTTGATAGCAGAAATAATGGCTGACTCTCTTTTCAGGTATTGAGTGCCCCCACCAAAAATCCCACTTGAATTCAGCAAAGTGTAACATTGTGTATCTTGCACCTCTAGATTCTTTGAAAGCACTGCCAAAAGCTCCTTCTCAAACATCCCTCAAAATTTCTCTGCACCATTATTTGGTAGCCCTTTATAATCAGCACAGCTTGAGATACGTTAATTATTTTAATGAAAGTAAGGCCTATATTCCATCTCAGGGAATGTCCAATTCTCATTAATACCAATGGCTGTCACACATGTGCGCTGACAACAACCCTACGGCATTTTTGGCCAGTGGTTTGCCATTTTTGCAGGATGATGCTGGTTTTACAGTGTGCATTCTGCCTTAATTTCATGGGAGAAACACAAAGGCTTGCAGCTGGACAACCCTGGTGCTGATTAACTTACTCTGAGGTGAAACTGGGAAGTTTTTTTGATTACTCTTTCCCTAGGGAGTCAGAAACCTTGACTGTGAGTTATCAGCGAATTCACTGTCAATAATTATCCTGCAAATTATCTCTTATTTGCAGGTAAACATTTCTGCTCTGTGGGGTGCAGTGGTTTACTAGCAACTGCAGTGCTTATTGAAATTGGGTAGTATAACAAATTACTTAAAATCCAGGTCTACCAATGTCAGGTAGATATTTTAATGTTGTTTCGAGGCAATTATTTTAAAAATTTGTACAGTGCTCTTGATTGTAACATTGAATTCATCCTTCTCTCAACTGATGTGTGCAGGAACACTTAAATAGATTCTGATCATTGTCCTGTTAGGACAAATCTAGTCAGGAGCTCAGGTGACTTTCCCTTCAGTTGTTTTAGCAAGTAATAAGTGACTGAGACCTGCAGAAGTGACTATTGGAAAAATAGTTGAGAACTAGACTTTTAGGTTTTAATCTTCAGCTCCTCCAGCTGTTCAGTGGAAATGATATTTCTTGCCTACAGATCTTCATATATAACTCTTAATGGTTTATCACATAATTGGTGATGGCACAGTGCATCATCAGAATAGGAGAATATAGATGAGTTTAAATAAGCTTTACAGATAAACACAAATGAAAGCTGTCAGTCTTCACACCAAATTTCTTGTTCCCTTGCTTCTTGGTCGTGTTTTTCAGTAGAGAGAAGGAACTGTGACCAAGTATATGTTCTCATGTGAGACTTTGTGTGGCAAAGTTATGGCCTAAAAAATATTTTGCATTAAACCAGAGCAGATTGCTTATGGCAACTCTTGCATAATGAAGGAACACAATGAAGAACTGCAGTGCATATTGCTCTTCAGGTCTGTTCTATTTTCATAGTTGTTTTTTTTTTTTTAAAGTAGAAAATTGCATAGTATAATTACAAGTTCATTTGCATTCATATTACAAGCTGTGAGCTAGTAGTCTTTTATATTTAAAAAGTATTATTAGCAAGTGTGACTTGCATCCATACATTTCAGAAATGAATGGGAATGAAGTTTTATACTACTCAAAGTTCCTTCTCAGTCAACTGCCAGCACCCCTCCTGTAAACTGCATGACCTCAGTGAGCCCAGAAACACAATAAATGCAACTTTATTATATAGTGCATTGGTCAGAGGCTAACAGCAGCTCATTTACTGTTTCCCCAACAAAAAATTTGCCTTTTGGGAACTAAGGATCATCAGTATTTTACTGGACCTAATACATATAGCCAGGTATCTCTCCTCAAGGATGCTGTCTATTATTTCCTAATGAAAAAAATTACTTTATTTCTCCTTTAGTTCTTTGTCTTCCTAGATGGTGAAATTCTCACCAAGATGAAATTTTGCTGCAATGAAGTTGACTAGTAGAACTTACTTTTTTAAATTCACATTTGAATAAGTAAGTTCAATTGAGAATCTGACCTTTCATTTCCGCAATAAATTGAAATGAAGAAAACAGGTCTATAGCGAAAGGCTCCATTGCATCAACTACTTCTATAAATGTGGCTTGGATTTTGAATTTTTTATGTTGTAAAGGTTATTACATGACGTTATCTTTTATGCTTAATACCTAACGTGCTGCAGAAAGAATAATTGAGGGAGATGAAACTGATAATATTTGAGAACGTTACCAGATCTGTGCATGTACTTTCAATCAATCTGTTCGCTCAGCCTTTCCCTCTGCTCCCTGCCCTGTTAAGTGTGTTGCCACATTGGTTCAGCTCTCCTGCCTGTCAGGTGGAGGTAAAATAGCCCGTAGACATCTTTCTACCTTGTGAGCATCCTGGTGATCCCTCCCTGGCTGTCATCCCGGGGAGTGCACATCAGCACTTGGGTATCTGCGTGTCCTGCAGAACACCCCGCTCCTAATTCCTGGTCAGATCCAATCCTCTGGAATGGTCTGAGCCCTCTTCCCTGTCAGCTGCGTGGCCGCTCAGCCCCGAGGGGTGAATCAGATCTATCTAGAGGCTGCAAAAAGCTTTTCTTTTAGTCATTTACCTCGGTTAGCGAGAGCAGCGCTGCTTTTATGCATTGATTGGGAGATAATACTGGTGAAATGGCAATAACCTGGCAAATGTACTTCTCTCTGTATGTAAATCCTTTCGGGAAGTGCATGACAGCCTCTGTTTTCTATGGGTCTCCGTTTGTAAAGAAGCTGTTATCACAGAATAAGTTTAATGGGTCGTGAATTTTGTGTTGAAAGGAGAGTCTCTCCATGACTTCTGATCCGCCTGCAACAGACCTATTGGCTCGGCAGCGAGTGCATTAGGCTAAATATGCTTCCTCCATTGACTCCGAAGGTAACAGCCCGAAATGCCTCATTAAATTTTCATGGGTGACTGCGAGAAGCCATGAGAAAAGCAGCACACTGGTGGCGGTGTGGCGGCGGGGCCCCCGGCCCGGCCCCAGCCCCG
>VWPU01008712.1:7454-45571 GCA_013398955.1 Callaeas wilsoni
CCCTTCCCTTCCCTTCCCTTCCCTTCCCTTCCCTTCCCTTCCCTTCCCTTCCCTTCCCCTGCAGTCACCTTCTCCTTTTTACCCGCTTCCTAGAAAAATATGAAAAATTATCTTTCTCACTTTCTCCTATAGGAAGTTTGTTTTATTTGATAAGGAAAAGGAAATCTGAGGGTCAACTGTGGCAATATTTCAGCTTTTCTGATATTTAGTTGGTTAGCAGATAAAGACTAACAGAATCAATCTCTGCCTTGGAGCCTTTGAGGTAAGATTACTGTGTTCCTTGGAGCAGAAAACATGACTTACAAAACTTTACAAACCACATTTTATTTCTTTTTATATTAATGACTTGTAACATGACTTCATAGTCCTATATTGGAAGGCAATAAAAATAAAAAAGGTGAATTCTATCATACACTGTAAGAACAGATCTATTAATTACTCTGCAGTCAGTTTTCAAAAAGCATGTTATTGTTTTCTGACTTAATATAAAAAAAATTGTCTTATTTTTTATTAATATTATTTCGGAATCTCAATCATGGTGCAGTAAGAAATGTGTGTTTCTGTAGCCATACAGACATATGCAACATTTTATACACTGAGAACATCTGTACAATTTGCTGGTAAGATAATCAAGCACAGATGCTGTCATAGAATATATCCAGTGAAAAGATGTTCAATTCTTTTCTCGCATTTAACAGCTGGCTTGGCAGCAATACTGATTTCCCCTCACTAGAACTCCCAGAAAGCTCAGTTAAAAGGGATAGAAGCGATGTGCAATACCCAAGTTAGGATAAAATCACTTCACAGAAGTTAAAATGATAGTGTCTGGTAGATGAATGCCTTCAAAAAAGAAAACTGCAGAACCACCTTGAGCCAATTTTGATTGGGAAATGTAGATTAATTTCACACACATGGACGTATTTTTCAAACTAGAAGGATTTTTGTTTGTTTGCTTATGGAAATTGCAAGTGTCACTGAGGATTATCCAAGTCTAGCAAGTCAAAGATAATAAAGAGTATTAATAATTGCAATTTTCAGTCCTCTGATAATTTCAGTCACTTCTGAGAACATTTAACATTTCATAGATCTTGCAATGTGTTCTTCTGAGTAATATTAAAGGCTGTAGTCCACAGAATGTGGCAATTCCACTGTCTTCACTGTGGCCAAGTTTCACCTCTGATGAGAGAGTTGAATTGCACAAATGGATCACTTTGCATGTGTCTTTTGATTATGGGCATAGTATTTCCCTCAAGATTTCAGAACCGTGTCATCCTTAATCACTCCATTGATCTTGTGTGACTTACACAAGGGGCCAAATTTACATCTGCTGTCTAGGAGGCTGGAGATGTCTAAGAGCTTTTATGATGTATGCATACGTCTGGTTGACATTTGAAATATTCAACAACATAGGCTGCTTGGTTGCTTTAGGTTATTTCATTCCAGTATAAGTTTGAGCAGTCTTTGGACAGAAAATTTTGATGCACACACATCACTGTTTTGTGCACACACATGCACACACAAACACACACACACACTCACTCAAATCCAAACTAGTATTCAAGACCTACAGGTCTCTGCTGAGCTGTTAAAAAGAGAAATTCAGCTTTCTGGGAAGGAATCAGCCCCCTGCCCTTCTGCACCGAGGAGGATCCAGTGACCTCCCTCTGCCTCTCTGGAGTGGAAATTATGCTGTCACGGCTCCATCCTGGTGTCAACACAGGACACTCTGCTCTCTGCTTTCCACTTGACTTTCAGCTTTGCTCTTAGTGTTTCTTTTTTTTCCTTACTTAGCTGAAACAGCATTTGTTTACCATCTTGACTGGAAGATATTTTTCTTCCTTTTCCATCTAGTAATCAGTCTAAGTCAGAAAAAATGTCCTTTTTGCTGCTGCTAGTCATTTCAGCATGACTGCATTTGCTCTGCCTCATGAAAATCTGGCAGAACACAGGACAGTTTCTCAAAGGGTACTGCCAAAGGAAACTCAAATTCCTCTGGTTTCTCCTGGCCTTGGCATTTCCTAAGGATCTTTAAAATACCCTTCCATCTTCACATGTAGCTTGGTTCCCCATACACTTCCCAGCATCAGAATTATATGTTATGCGTGATTTAAATGAGCTGATTTTTTAGCAAAAGAAGAGGAAGGGGTTGAGAGTGTTAGGGGGCTTTCCAAAGCTAAAGAATCTAGGGTGGAAAAAGAGGGATAAAGAAAGAGCAAAAAATTAACACCAGATGCGGAAACTGGTAAGGACAAAAATATAGAAGGAAAAAAAAACCAGAAAAAAACAAAAATGAGAAAGGCAACAATCTAGAAAAGGGGATCCAGTCTGACTTTCAGATAAATAAAAAATCTCTAACTTGCACCTTTTTTTCTGTTTTATGACTATACCCAGAAATCCACACTGTAGGGACTACGTCCTTTATCGTAAAGAATGCTCTTTGCCATTGGAACTGTTCCGTCTGTTGTAATAAGCAGTACAGGTGACCAAATAGGTTTGGTCATTCACCTAGGCTCATCAGCTGAAATTTTCAGGTTTTCATTTTTGTGTAAAGGCTTCTCATAGCAAAAGTTCTGGCTCAGTTACAGCAGCCTCTTCTGTCTGGTACTGTAGAGTGTGCTTTCCGCACCCCCACTGATAACTTTCTGCACATACTAGAGTTAAAAGAATTTTTAAAGTAAAAAAGCAATGTTGAAATAGGAAAAATTTGGAGTAAGTTTTATCTTCAAACCCTTGTTGCAAATATGGCCCTTCACTTTTAAGAGGATAATAATATGTTTCCTCGGGTTTTCAAGATAATCATAAGACCTATGTGGGTTATATAAGTTTTCTTGAGAGACCTAATAATCCATGGGAGACAACTGCCTGTTGAGATTAATCCATTTTTATTTTTTTGAAGGCATAAAAATATGAAGCTTTTCTATTTAAGCCTTGGAGTTAGATGTAGAATGCATTGGAAAAACTCCCCTTTTTTTTCCCCTCCTGCAAAGTTGAAAAAGAAATTTGCAATTATGGTAATGTGCTCTGGATGAGCTTTTTTGGGAGGGGGGATGGGAGAATTGAAAGACTAGATTACATACACTTATACCTGCTTGATTAGAGATAAAAATAGTATCTCCTACTGATAAACTGTTTCATCACACAGCAGTATCTGCTGGGGCACATTTTCAAGCTATTAGAATTTCACAAGTCTGTGAATCTCACTTCAGGAATGGTTTCCTCGCTGACATGTACCTTGTGAATGTCGGTAGAGAGAAAATAGTATTCTGGAGATACACCACAAACAAATGCCCCTTTCTCATTTTTCCCTTCATGGCAGAGTCTTGATCCCATCCAGAATTATGGTAGTTAAATCGTCTACAGCCAAGATTTAGGAATAATGAATCTGTCAGTTTGTTTTCCTATTACATTTTTTGCATAATTGTCCTAGCTTTTCACTTTCAATTTATCTGGTTTAGCCCTTTCACTATGGTAAACTAAGCTGTTCTTATTGGTATAAAAGATGTCAGTGTATATATTGCCCTGCTTTCAAAGGAATGATTCTTTCTGACAATAGGAATCATGTGGGAGGCATCTCATATTTTATATGTGATGAAAAAATATATTTCACTTCTGTCATGGATAGTGAATGCCCTTGAAGGATATATTTTCAGAATACTGCGTTAACTGCTTCGAACTTGATACTTTCAGTGTGTTGCAGTCCTAGGAATGCATCCACAGTAAATCTACAGATTGTCAAAGTAATTTTGGTTTAGCTGTTAGCACATTTGGTCAGATGGCATTTTTTAATAAGTCAACTAGATGGTGGTGCGCAGGTACCAAAACACAATGCATGGATATGGATTTAGGATATCTCACACTAGTATCTTCAGGAACAGTAATAGTAACAGTATGCTTTGTTGGAAAATTCTAATTTAATTTTATTTGTTCATTCTGTTGGAATTTGTATTGGTAGAGAAATTTACATGACTAGTGAATATTTGGGTTCCTCAAATTGTCTCTTTGTGGAAACATTAGATTATTTTTCCTTTTGGGATTTAGCTCTTGGACTAGAGAATGCAATCATATACCTTTGTTATTGAGGGAAAATTTAGGCTTTTATCTGTAACTTTCCAAGTATATTTGAATTTAATGCAATTTTACACCCTTAGTCCACCCGAGACTTTGTATGTCCAGTCCTTTTTTGACTGTCTCAGGGATTCCACGAATACAGTTATGTATTGTGTTCTCTGAAAATAAGAAGATGCTGACTAAAACAGCCATCAGATTAACACTGTTTGTCTAACATAAGAAATAACAATTTCAATGAAAGCAGAACATCTAAAATTAGGTGATTGCAGGAAATATGGCATCTAGTGAGGGTGACTTAGCATGACTCTTAACCTAGAAGACAATTCTGAGGACACAATTAAATTTATCACATAAAAATGAGTAATTATTTTACAAGGCAAATGGTACTAAATAGAGAATATGCAGTATAATCTTGCCACTTGAAGTTGTTTATGAAGAATCACTAAATGTGAAAGTGATTCTAGCAGTATTCTGGAATTGATTCATTTTATTGTAGCAGGTGAAACGTGCAGGTTTGGGCACTGTAGTCAGTGGAATTGGCTGAATTTCCTGAAGGAGCAGGCAGGTCTGAAATGTGGAGACTCTAAAGAGCTTATTAAGAGAGTGAAATCATCAGTTGCTTGCAGGAGGTAAGGAGAGTAGGAGGGCTCCAGTATTTCCCCCAGAAGTGAGGCAAAGTGGTTCAGTTGCTCAAACTCCCCATTCACAGTGATGCCATCTTAATATGACAGAGTACTTCCCAACTGCATAACTCTGGTTCCCTCGGGGTGTGTTTCACAGGACCCAGGCACTTTTATTTGTCCTGCTGGTGGCACTTTAGAATCCTGGCATCTCACTGATAATGGCTGGGGCGTGAGGATCTTTCATACTTCACAGATGTTGGAGTTTAACTGCCACTAGAGGTAATTACATTTCGTGTTTTTTTTTTTTCCCCTAAGACTCATTTCTGTCCAACCTCTTTGCAACATACCTCATCTCCCCAGTTTTTGTTTCTAAGTCCGTATTAGGATCTTAGTGGTTTGAAAATATCAAGAAGAAAAAATGTTCTTCCATGGGAGAATCATAAGCTTCTTTAAGGAAAAGGGAAAAAGAGGTAAACATATTGAAATGACTCAATTTCTTGCAACAATAGTGTTGTAAGAAATTGTGAAGTACAGCAATTGTGATACAACCTTGCAATCAGATCCCATTTTTGGCTTCTCTGTGGAGGATGTTATTTACCCAGGACATGTTTTCTCATGCCACTGGAGTCTTTATCTGCTTTTCTAAGCCAGCTGCTGTCGTAACAGCAAAGCACCCCAAATGTAGATGCAAGTGAATGGCTTCCCCAGAGGCACATTGGTTCTAAAAAACCAGACAGCAATAAACAGGGGAGTAATGTCCTTCAGGGATATCAAATGTCTTGCATTTGAAGAAGGAGCATCCTCTGAGGAGCAGAAGCCCACGTCATGATATAACTCTGCTTTGGTTTGTATTTACCCACCAGCCTGCTCTCCAGTTTTCACATATTTCAGTGTTCCTTGTGTTTATTTTCCAACACATCAAATATTCTGTGATTCACACTGAGATTTGCAACTTACAAAATCAATTCAGACAAAGTGGATTAGATAATAAGTTACCGAAGAGAGGGAATAAAATTTAATTAAGGTCTTAATTGTAAATCAATGGTAAAGACAAGAACCCACCCACCAAGCCTTGGGTTTGGGTCTGACCTTGCCATGTACATTGAGCAGAAGTTGTTCAGACACAATTAATTCTGCCTTATTCTTTTCTCCCCAAGGAGTTCCACTATTTTTTATTGAAATGTATGTGTAGAAAGAGAATAAAAAAAACCCTCTGTAATTAATTTTCAATTTGTCTGCTGCTATCTACACTGTACCTCTTTCCACACTCCATTTTCTTACAGATCTTTCAGTTTTGCTTTGTAAAAATTATTTAAATATAGTAATAAATCTTCTCCTCAAATGTTAATGGCTTATTTATCAGACTCAGTTTCTTAAATATCCCTTACACATTTTAAAGAATGCATGCAAAGAAGTGGATGAAATCACTGATTTGAAGCAGATTTAATGTTAAAACCTGACTCCAAGTAGCTTTTTAAATTACTTATGCTCTTCTACTGTGTGTTCCCTTCACTACACAGTGACCTCCAGCACTTTCCTATTTTTAGAAAGATCCTGAGTGTGGTTTTAAGATAGCACTGTTTTATTTGCACTTCGAAACATATTAAATGGTACCAGGATTTGCAAGACACAGGCTAATGTTGGATCTCATCTACAATGCAAAAAAGGAAACAGGTGTTAGCAACTGCAGTATGAACATGTTCTTGCACTATTTCTTTGTCAAGCAAGTATTTATAGCTCAAATATGCCCTTAGTTTTTGCACTCAAGATAATATTTTATGCAGCTCCCCTGGATATTAGATCAAGCCCGAAATGTTTATATGAAAGCAGTTTGGTAGCATTGATACCCTGTGATTACCCAAACAACATTGTAGGCTGCAAAAAGAAGCCAGAAGCAGAATAATTTCATTTCTGTAAGTAAAATGAAATGTATTAAGTTCTCCTAGCTACACTAAGACTTCAGAGATCCTCTAAATTGGTTAGCACTGGAGCACCAGAAGATCTCATTTAAGTGACTTTATCAACTGGTACTGAAGGTTGGTGCCAGAAAGAAACATGAAAAACAGTGTACACAAGGCAGGTACAAATCCACACCAATCAATGAGGTTTGATCTCCCACAGATTTGAGGACACTGATTTGAAAACTGGAATGAATAATGGCATTATTTCAATCCTGTATACACTAAGAAGTAGTATTAATTGTGTCACACCTTTTTAATTCTCGATAGGCACAGTGTCCAAAGAAAGAGGGTAGTGTTGATTTTTCTGCTCTTCTTTAGTAACTGGACTGATACCAGCATTAGGATGGTCTTTCAGCTATCTAAAATCACAGCAGTTTTATGTCAATGTTAAATTGAGCTAATTTCGAGGTAGTAATGATTACTGGAAACTAATGGTAATTTAAGTTATATGAAAATAAAATAATTATTTGAGGAAAATGCATTAATTCAATTAAGGACAGTTATGTCTGTAATGTTTTGAAGATATCACTGACAGGACAAAGAAGAACTCAGCTTTGATTTTCAGAGGACTTACAAGCTAAAATTAAGATCTTGGAATACCAAAAAGGATGTTGGTAAGAATAATATAAAAAAAGCATGCATCCTTTTATGCTGAAGTGCTATGTAACTTGCCAGGCTTGTGACTGAGTTACTACAAAGATTGTTTGCATCATCTGTTGCTTAAACTAAATTACTCCTTTTGAATCTGGAAGTAGTGGGATACCAATGAAAGTGTCACAGTGCTTCTTTTATTGGATTTGTACTCAAGAAATTGCAGCTGTTAAGTGTCTTTCGATTGAGCCTGTTGCTTTTAGTAGGAGTCTCTTGTGTCTATGTGACATAATAAATCATCACATGTCCTTGCTGACATTATCCTAGCTGAAGGTTGTTTGCTCCCCTAGATTTACAAACATTAATATAGATACAAGTGTTCACGGTTCCCACAATTTTATGCGATAAAGAGGAGGATGCACAACCTCTGGCACTCTGTTGCCAGTGGACTTTTAGTGGAAATAGATTTTTTTTCTGTGATGGTTGTATTTTAGAAGGTCTTTGTAGCATCTTTCACAGCTTTTTAATGCTATCATTGAAATGATTGTCAGGTGGCTCCCAGCATTTAGATATTACAGCACCAAGCCAGACAGAGTTCAAGATGTGTTTGGACAACACTGCTGGGCATGTAATGTGACTCTTGGGGATGGTCCTGTGCCGAGCCAGGAGCTGGACTGAGTGATCCTTGGGGATCCCTTCCAACCCAGCTTATTCTGTGGTTTCCTCTGGGAGAATGACAGTCACCTACCAGAGGCCGTGGTTCGGTGCATGGACATAGCCCAAGCAGGATATGTAGGCACAGTGACGCAGGGAATGAAAATAACTTGCTTCAAAAGTACAAAGCTTTCCCATTATTATTTACCTCCTATGGTATTAGTTGTTACTATTATTATAAATCGTTTGTGCAGTAAAGTGTAATGTGTATTGGGAAGAGCCTACTCAATCTAATCTATAGAAAAGACCTACTTTTTTTTTTTTTAGGTCAGAAGAGTTTGAATTACTGTAAGGTTCATAATACAAAATTAAACTTTATGCAGTTAAAAACTTACCACCATACCTTTTCTAGTTCTGCACTTGGCTTTTTGTTTACCATATTTAGGTTTGAAAGTATTGAAAAATGAAACACCAGAAAGAAAAGCCCTTCTCATTCCTTGGGGCTTTTCTGAAGGTAACCAGTCTTAAGTTTTTACATAGTATTTCAAAATGTATAATACTTTATGGATGGCTATTATTAAGGTATAGAGATGATCTCTTTTGAATGGAGCTGTAATTAATAAGGCAGGATAAATCTGTAAATACATGTAACATTTTAATGACTCCTATTCTCTAACTACTTAAATATATTTCTTCAAAATTTTAGTGGCAAATTCCACTTTATATTATAAACAAAGAGACTTCCATTGTCTCACCGTGCAAACAGGTCATCATTGCTAATTACATGTTAAATGAGGGAGCTTGAACTGTATTTAGCCTGATTTTTACTTTTCAATTCAGTAGGTCAAGGAAGAATATCCTAAAAGCTTAGAACAATGCAAAGGTAGCCAACTGCAAGGTTTTATCTGTCTTTCACATTCTGGTCATGTAAACATTTTCCTGATATTGCATCTTGGTTGTTAAGTATGTTCTTTACCAGTATTCGTAGCTTAACAATCTAAGAAAACATTTCACAGCAACTAAATACCAAATACCTTTTATTGTTAACAAACACTGCTGACATTTTCTTTAGTCTTGGTGTTTTGTGCATGCCTGGAAATCTCACCTCATAACAGTACCCTGGAAAGTAACATGGATGCTCCGGCCTGCCCTGCACCTACTGTGGAACTTTCTGCCTGGCCTGCAGTTCACGTGAAACCTCCCTCTGGTAACATTTCAGCCACTGCACAACACGTACTGGGAGTGGAGTAATGGTAAAGGTGACACAGAATCCCACTTACAGACATGTCAGGTTTGTTAAACCCACGGAGAGCTATTTCAGGTGACAGTAAAATATGAGTAGACAACACAGTTACAAATTATTATAGCAGAACATTATGCTTAAATTGTGCTATGGTTGCAGTTAACAAGGTATTTGTTGCTCTTTTTTGCTCAACTTGCTGCTTCTCTCAAGACAAGGTATAATTCTATTTCAGACCTTGCATGAATTTTAATTTCGCTCTTAGTTGAGTACTTTGCAGCTGCTCACAAATTTCAGCTCTTATAGCCTTGCTTTGTTTTTCACCTGGAAACACCTCTATCTGCTCTATAGTGGCAGACAGTCAGGCCCTTCCTAATTAGAGGGCAGGTTCACTTTCAGGGGAATGTAAACATCATCTTATTTCACTTGGAGTTGTTTCCTGCACTGCCCTCCCCAGGCTTTAACCAGGGAAATGCAAGACCCAAAAGTATTGTTTCATGGAAGGTGCACAGAATTATCTAATGCATGGATATCTTCTACTCTAAGCATGTTATATTGCTTTTTAATGCCAGCATGTTCATGTAGAGATGTCTGAGATCACTTCTAAATAGGAAACAGAATTCAGAGTAAATGCCTGCATAAGAGAAATGGGTTTTCCTGTTGTTGGTTGACATCTTTTGAAAGGATGTATGAAGGTTTGAGGACAGTTCCTTGGGAACCAGCTGGAACCAGCTGAGGAGAAGAGAAAATGAATAGCCCATTAGGATACCCCATAGATACCCCATTAGGTGCTGTACCTGTAAAACACTCTGTCTTGTGGTAGTGGTCATGGTCTCTCTGCATAAGGCTGGCAAATCTTCTCAATCAAAGGATCTCAGCATCCTCAGCTCAGAATATCTTTGACATTATATGCCCTACTGATTGATAGCTTTTTTCCCAGGTGAGCAGCTAGGATTTAGTGGGAAGATCTGAGTACTTTTATAACTCAAGATGCTAGACAGTTGTGCAAGTGGCTCCACAGGAAGGAATTGGATATTGCGGACAGATGGCTGCAAATCCCCGACGGAGAGAGATTTATATTCTGTCAGCATCTTGTCAATGTCCCAGTGCTGTGTTGCTAAAATCACTTATATTATTGTGATTTTAGACATTCTGATGTTTACTTTGTCTTTAATTTAAGGTATATTTCACTAATTACTGAGTTTGCCAAGGAAAATAGTGACAGTAGGAAGGTAATTAAGGTATTTTAAGTTTTAGGCTTAACTGTGACACTGAGAGCAGCAGCTATAGTTGCATTCAACTCTTGTGAATTCATGAGAGGCCACAAACCCAGTAAAGCACTTATTGCATCATTGCAGGGAAATATCCCAAAAACGTGTGTGATTATGCATTCTGAAAACCTGAGGGAGCTGTGTTGGTTTAGAAAATAGATTTGGATGTAATAGATTTGGAAGATTCTGCAAAATTCAACATTTCCACATTATTTAAGAGCTTCAGTTTTCACCTAGAATCCTGACTTTTAAAAAGGTATTTATGAAGCTTGATTCACTTCATAGGTTTATACTATATGTCTGCAAGTATAGTGACAGTATAATGTGCTAGATAAAGAATAAATTGAAAAGGTACTGTAGACATAGTACATAAATTCAGCTTGAGAGAATATCAGCTTTTGTTGCTGAACTAATAACCTTGTTCAGTGAATTTAATCATTCTAAGATGACTGGCACCCTTTTAAAAGGTGGTTTATCAGTTTCACTTTTTATAATATACAAAAATTGAGACACTGATATGTTGCAGGTCACTTTTCTCCTCATTTCATGTGTTTACCTCAATGGCAAAAAGAACAAGTCTAGTGTAGAATGAATAAGTAAATCAATGTTCACTGAGGCTTCTGTCCTGGAAAAATGACTATGCTTCCCATATACATCAGACTGCTTCAAAAGGATTTAGGGATAGGCACGGATTCTCCTGATATAGTCTTTATTTCATAGTTATCTGTCTACCTGATCCTGTTTCAATTAATCTTAGTGTAATTGGATGATGATCATATTCTTTTTTTCTTTCCTTACCGAACAAATCAGTCATGGTCCATTAAATACTGAGAAGAGATGTAACTGTCATTGTTCAAAAGTACTGTTCCATCTTAAACATCTAAATACCCCCTCTTCCCAGTGTAGCAACGCAAACATAAACTCAATCAAAAGAATCAAAAAATTCAGGACACTTAATGAACTTAAGAAAATAAAGTTAATGCTGAAATGCTTTCATTTTTAAGATATTAAGAAACAACAATTTCCAACTTGGCAGGAGTAAATGCATCCAAAATCAGATGTTTGTTGTGAAGAAATGAGGTTCTAGTACCCACAGGTGAGAACCTGTGCCACACTAACAGTGCTGTGGTACACAACTCTTCTTTTGTTACCAAGGTTGTTTTGTTTCAAGTGTGTAACAGTGCTTATAGTCCCAAGGAGAACAGATTTTCTCTTTGGTATGTTTCTCACCTGTGATTAGGTAAAACAAGATTTAGATTTACATGGTGAAATTTAGGCTGTTAAAATAAGCATAATGTTGAAGAAAGTTTTTAAAGTCTGTGCTGTAATCCTTATTAAAGGTGTATTTTGTGATTTTTATTCTTTGGATCTTTTTCATTATTAGAAGTATTTCAGACCTAAAAAGAATGAACTTTCATACTCTACCTGTTTTCTGGAAGATATTGATCAGACAATGCTAGAAAATGGGATCAGAATGCTCAAAACTGTTCTTGCAACTACCTCATTGTGCAGAAACTGAGTAGCTCAAACTCTAAATAGATGTTTAAGCCATAATGTAGTTTGAAATATATACTAGCCTTTTGTGAAATAGCTCTAGGACATGTTTTTTCTTTTGCTCCTTAAAGAGAAACATGAAGGAAGGCAATAAGGTGGTGCTTCTAAAAGCCCAGTAGTCTGTATTCCTTGGTTGCTTCCTTCACACCCTACTACTTCAACACACTTGTGTTTAAATTATCTTTTAATGATTACATTTATGTCCTTGGAAAATAGCTTTTCATTGTCTACTTTGCTTTTCTAATATACATATTTATTTTTTATCCCGTATTGGCTTTAATGAACTAGATTGTTGTAGTGCAGTTTAGACCTATCGAATCTGTAATTTTATGTTATTGCTTTTAAATAAATGTTTCTTTATATTTTTTAACAAGTTCTTCTATTTTATGGAACTGTCTGTTTAATCAGGAAACTTGACAGTAACTTTTTCTGGTTCAAATTCTGTCTTCTACCGTGCTCTGAAAAGTTTATCTGGAAAGTCATGAATATGGTAATTTCTGTTTCTGAGCAGCTTTTTATGCTATTTTTGTTCCACAATAGTTAGATGTATAGTTCTAAGTGAGTAGGCACAGTGTGAGCACAAGATGGAGAAATGGCTTTCTTATAAAAAAGTAAGCTGTAAAATGAAAATCATTAAATGATAATAATACAGTAATCATGTTTCTAAATTTTGCAATATTAATTCAAGCATCTAATTCTAGTGCGACACAGTACTTCTTAACAAAGAATAATTTTTAAACAGAGTTAATCTTCTAATGGAGGATAGCTGTCACTTAAATTTTGTGGATGAACGATTTTCAAGGAAAGAAGAATTGTAAGAAAAAAGTGCTAAGTAGGAAAGGAGGGCAAGCAGTGTGAGTAGGGTGAAGGTCAGAACAGGATTTCAGAAATACTGATTCTTACTACAGCGCTTTTCAGAGATTCTTGCTTTTTAGACCAGGATAAAGAAAATCTGTCTAGCCAAGAAGAGAATATAGTAAAGACCTCAGCCAAACCTTCAGAATAAATATCATTTTATAGCAATGAGAAGGGCAAGAAATATTTTAAAGTATAATTATGACAAAATAATGAAATGAAAACATAACAACCCTTGTTGTATCATGTTATATACTAAGTATTCAGTGAAATTCATATGCTGACTAGTCATGAAAAGCATAGGAGAAATTGAGGGTAAATTTAATGTGACCTTTCCTTGTCATGGCTTTTAAGGCTCCAGCAAGAAGACTTTTAAGAACTTCTCAGTTAATAACAGTAGTCGCAATGACTATTCCATTCTTTTGTCATTTTTTATCACTTTTATTTTTCATGAGTTGTTTTTTTTTTTTTTTTTTTGGTCCTGTGTAGTCTTGACCTCACAACATCCCATGGCAACCAATGCCACAGTAAATTATATGGTAGGTAGGGGAAAAAGTCTCATCCCTTTGTTTTAAAATTGCTACTTGATATTTTCATGTGCTGTGCTATGGTTTGGTCCATTTCTCCATGGATATGTCTTTTCCAGAAATCACTCTGTATACATGACCATCCTTGCTGTCCTCTCCTCTAAAAGTTTCTTTTTGCTTTATATTTGAAGATTGGAGAACCATCACTGTGCACTTTATTCAAGAGTTAAGTGCAGTATATAAAAGCACAGTGATGCCCTTTTGTTTTCATGTCCTTTCCTAACAATTTCCAATGCTGAATTTGCAGTTTTGCCATTAATCACTGTGGTGATATTTTCTGATAGCTGACCCCTGAATCACTTGTAAATGGATGTAAGTAAGTCACTGTGAATAACTGTTCCTTTTTGTGCTCAGTATGCTAATAATGGATTTGTTATTTCAGCCTTCATATTCCTGTGTGTACTGCTGGACAAAACCCAACTGAGACATAATTACAGGATTCCTGGCTGAGAATTCTGATTCTTCGGGTTTTTTTGCAATATTATTTCATCATTTTGTTATTCAGTTTCTTAATTGTGAGAGTAGCTTGATGGTGGTAACTCTACAAATCTCACTTTAGGTTTATGAGTAACAGTAAGTTGATGTATATTTTTTAAGATTAAAAAGCTTGTCGACTTCTCATTGTAGAGGAAAAGCACAAAAACCAGATTCAACTATGATCAGGCAGATGATGCACATAGTACAGGTGAAAACCTAAACCCAGGAAACATCAGGTTACAGTGCACAGTGTTTGCCTTTTGTAAACATTAAATTAAAATTAATATTTAGCAAATTATTCGAGTGGAATTTTGTAAGGAATATGCAATTATAAAACTGCAGTACTATGACAGGGACTACTGTGTTTAATGAGTTTCTCCTAAAACATCCAGCTAGCACAGGGGAATGATTCTTGAGAGTAAACTCTCTGAGGCAGTGATGAAGGAAGAGCTTCTTGCTATGTTGGCATAGTTGAGCTGCAGCATAAGCAAACACATTCGTTACAATCAGAAGATAAAGAAATAAGGTTGATTATCACACCACAGTTTATTATTCAGTACTACGCAATACAATCTTACCCAGGTTGCAAAGATGTCTATCTGTATCTTAGGAGGTTTCTGTTTTTGTTTACATTGCTTCCTTGAAAAGGAGGTGACCTACTTGTCTGGGAGGCTGTGTTAAATTTGTTTGTTTGTTGGGCTTCACAGTCTCTACACCATGACTTGCTAGTCAAACAAACAGCTCATTTCAGCAGCTGTAGGAAGGCGAGAGGATTCTTTATTTCTACTGCCTGCTTGGTTGCTGATAGAAAAATGCCTCCAGACATAGTAAGGCCCTCTACCCATTTTTTTCCACTTTCTTGTCAGCCTGTGTCATGTTAGCAGAATATCAATATTGTGCATAGAAATGTGAACTATTTATCATGAATAATACAGCTAAGTTATAGAGAAAGATTAAATTGTAGCACATGTTAGTATTGCATGATATTGACATAGTGCAGGTTGCAAAATATGATAGACATGCATAACTTTGCCCTAAAGTACATAACAGTTGGTTCCAAACTTTTCCTGTCAAGAAGAATTAATTTTCTTAGGCAGTATAGCTTTATTTGGTCATTTTATCTGCAATGAAGATTATTATACTCCTTGAAGAGTTCATGAGGGTTTATGGGCATATAAATGGCAATACAAAACATAAAAATCTCGTGTAGGTCAGAGTAGGTTCGTTTAGCTTCTATATTGGCTTTGTCAAAGGTCAACACATTTCGAGAGGGTAATAAATAAGAGAAGCATATATTGAGATGTCCTAGAAAGGTTCTCTGATTCCTAGCAATTTACAATTCAAGGATTTCCCAAACAGGAGATAATGACATTGCATTTAGTTGTTATTTACATATTTTTAATCAATGAATTTTTAAAGGTAGGAGGTTTTAGGATGAATCTATATATTTAGAATCTGCAGCACTCTATTTTAAAAAAAATTATATCTTAACTGTGCAGTGTGTGAAGAAGATACTTCTTTCTCCACCTGCTAGTTTCATTACATGTCCTCTAGTATTACAGCTGGAAGTGCTACTGAGCTACTGTTGTCTAATTTTACATTTTGTCCCATTTTGCACAGAAATCCATTCCTTATCTTTGATCATGCTCCTTGCCCTTCTCTATCTTTCTTATATTTCTGCTATAAATTGAAACTGTAGACATTATTTGTCTTAACTTTTATTTTGTATTTATTTCTGTATCTATTGAGACAATTCTTTTTAAAATTTGTTTTCTAGGTTTTGGGCTTTTTAAAACTATCGTTCTCAAGCTCGTTTTCCTTTTAAGAAATAAATGGCTGTTTAAATTTGAAATCATCCATGTGTGTGTTCAGATACAGATATATAAGTGCAAATATAATAGGGCCTGTAGCAATAGGACAAGGCACAATGGTTTTGACCTGAAAGAAGACAGAGTCAGACAAGATACTTGGAAGGAATTTTTTATATTGAGCATATGAGACACTGGTACAGGTTGCCCAGCGAAGTGGTAGATGCCCCATCCCTGGAAACATCCGAGGTCAGCTCTGAACAATCTGATCAAGTTGAAGGTGTCCCTGCTCATTGCAGGGGGCTTGCACTGGATGACCTCTGAAGGTCCTTTCTAACACAGTCTGTTATACGACTCTATACTTTAAAAAAGCCATTAGTTAAAAACCCCCATTATTGTTTTATGGTTTAGGTTTTTTTTGTTTAGTACAGGTATTTTTTGCAAAGAAAAGGTGTGCTGAAGAGCAGATATTTTCATAAGTATTTCCTCTTTTTTCAGTCATTATTAAGGGTAAAGAGTAAGTCCCGTTTGCAACTTGATCTGTTTTACAGTGACTAGTTGACTCTTCAATGATGTTATTGAATGCTTCCTCCCTCAAGAGCATTTAAGTCATATGATCTATTTATTTATTTTGAGTGAGATTAGACTGTTTTACCTTTTCAATAACTCCAGAGACATGTTGAGAGATGGCACAGAAGTATACATTTTCATTACACATAAGGGTTCTCTGAAGCAAAAACATTGAGATTTGTTCTCCTTTGTGAGCTAAACTTCAATGTATTATATTGGTTTTGTCTGCTATAGGGATTATTTACGTTTTTCCTGAGGATGTGCACATAAGACTACAGACACAGCTTTTAAATATTTTTATTAAATTATATCTTTTAACATTTTTGTTAGACTAAAATGATAGTTGATTATTTCTACCTTCCTATTCTTATCTTTACCTGTGGGATCACAGACATATGGGTCTATGGTTTTTTGGAGTTTAGTGAAGCAGAATGCTTTGTCCTTTCAAAGCATCAGTCATGGATATACCAGGTGAGCACTGACAAAATAGGCTTCTAAGGTTATATAAATCTGTCGTGTCATTTACAGCTGCATCTCCAGTTTCATTGCTGTGACAAAAATATTTTGGGATATAAATAATTTTTTAAATGTATATTTTTAGTTTGGCCAGCACCTAAATAAAATCAAGCAAAAGTAGAAAAGGTTTTAGCCTTTTTAGTGAATGAATATGTGTGTTCAAATGGCAGGGCTTCTCTTTTATATAGTCAGAAAAAAAACCTGGCTTAAATTCACAAGCCTTTACGAGAATGAGGAGCTGCTGTTGGCATCTTTTTTCCAAAAGTCCC
This sequence comes from Callaeas wilsoni, assembly GCA_013398955.1. Lineage (NCBI taxonomy): Eukaryota > Metazoa > Chordata > Aves > Passeriformes > Callaeidae > Callaeas > Callaeas wilsoni. Next base: position 24,499 of record VWPU01008712.1, read on the forward strand.
TGAACCATATCCCAGAATGAGGGATGTGCATTCACTACTTTTCTGTGCAAAAGAGGTTTAACTGCCAATCACTGCCATCAGTTTCTTAACCCTTGTGTAACGGGAGGTGGAAATGACTTATCTTAAAATGGCTGAAATCTTGGGAGGATGGAGATCTGAGCCTCTACTTCCCCCATCCCTGGATATGTTACTCAGTCCCACTGATGGGTAAAACTATGCCTTCATTCACTACCCTATATAAAAATGTTGAAACAAAACTTTGAAGGATAATATAAGAGAATTACAGCTAGGAGTCAGTATTTTTACATTTCTGTAACTTTTTTTTGAGATTTGTGTTCTTGAAGCATGCAAATCATACTTTAAGCAAAATTGTATGCTGGTTTGCCACATTTTAACAATGTTTATATAATTATCAATACTTCATACTTTCCTTGTTAACCGAGGAGTTTATCTCATGGACCATTTAATGGAAAATGCCTTAAGTTACTAAAGTTAAACTCTTTCAAACCTTCCCTTTCTGTGTGTCCTAAAAGCAACAAATAGGAATCAGGTCTGTGTTAATTTTGTACAGACATTTTTCTGATGCTATGACTCTCAATGTATCATATAATGACCTACTTGAATAAAATTATGACTCTTTCATGAATGAAGGAGAAAGAAAAGAGAAGACAGGTTTTCCATGTTCCTTAGAAAATGTGGTTTTGTCCTCTGGGTGCTTTTTTTATTTTACAGGAAAGTGTCAGTTTCTCAAAAAACATTGTTAAACAGACCAGAATGTTTGTCAAACAGTGTGCCTTTCAAACTAAGTCTTTTTATAGAATTTCTTTTTTCAGTCAGTATGGCTGCCCCTACTGGTAGAAGCTGCCTGTGGATATAGGCTGCTTAGTGCCTTGGCCTTACTGTGAGTTGTCTTGCTTCACTCCTGGTTTAATTAATGAGAATATGAAAATTAAATTTCAAACTAAAATAATGAAAAGTAGAATGGTGGCTGAAAAAGGCAGAAACAAACTAGGACAAAGGAAGAAAAGATAGAAGAAATGAAAACATAAAACTGTACTGTCAGAGTTTTAAAAGGTTTTTTGAATTTAAAGGAAAAAATATTTCTACTATTTCATTATGCCTTATTCCTCTTCCATCCATTTTTGAAGGATATGTGACATATTGAAGAACAATTTTTAAATAGTAATTCCTCGTATATATTAGTATTTAGCTATAAATGTAATAATTTTGGATCTGAATCTAAGAAGCTTACTCAGCAAAGTATGTCCTAGAACATGCCACTTATAAAATACAATTAGAGTGGAAAAATGTCATTGTCCCCTTCGAAGATAGGTTAAATGTGATTTCAAATGTAAATTTTTAAAATACACAAGTGCCTGTTGAATGTAACAGCTGCTCAGGGAAGGAGAAGAAAATAAGAAATTTTTAAGTTGGTTTGCAAGAGTGTACAGGGTCCAGTCCAAAACGTTACTGTCAAGAAGGTACTCTCCAACTCTTTCGGTCACTGTAATGTAATTAGATTCAATATTCTGATAAGAATAGCAGGATTCATTACGTTACTGCCTAACTTGACAAAATCATCTATGTTAAAATGAGGAGTTCAAAGAACGTAAGTTGAAAGAACCATTCATAAGGGTAAAGTACATTCGGATGTAATGGGGATAATTTTAATTTTGAAACATCAAATTAGAGTTTCAGTGAAAATTCACACTACAATATCGAAACAGATTTCAGTGAGAAAATAAAAGGTGTCATTAAATTGAAGGGTCAAATGTATTACTACATAGGAAGTCAGTATTCAGAAGGTCCAGGAAAGGAAACCAGAAAAATGTACACACTCTGCCTAACTGTAAAAAATATTACGGCATTCCAATCAAATCTTGAAAAATAACTTGATAAAGGCATAAGAAAAAATGCTAAAAAGATTGTTCCCTGGGTATAAGCAACAGAAAGCCTCACAGAGGATCTACAGGACAAGTTGAGCTAGGTTTTTTGTTTGTTTTGTTTTTAAAGGAAGCTATATCATCAGAAAATTCTGCGCTTACAGTGGGATGAAAAGAAATTGTATCGATATGTCTCCTTAAACCTAGGCAATGTCATTTAGTATGGGAGAGCAAAGGCTGAAAAGACCTGCAGGGTAGTTCTTTCTAGAGGAACAGTAAAACCATCTTAATGCCTCCTGCTAAATGAGAATCAGGTGGATTTTTCACATTGCATGCAATATTCAAAGAACTGAAATGGCAACATTATCAAAAGTGCTGGAATTAACAAGCAAAACATAGTTCAAAGCATGGTGAGCAGGAGAAATTGGTAGAGAAGGGAGAGGTGCATGTTAGGGCTAACGGGAGCAGCAGGCAGAGGGGCCTTCCTCATACAAGTTAAATTCGTGGATCAAATGGTCTTTAAAACACTTTTCTACCAGTAAGACTTAAACATGGATTAAAATATTCTACAAAAGTAGAAAACATATAGCTGATTCACAAAGGAAAACCCTGTGAAATATCACTGAGGTAGTTATACTTAAGGAGGTCTTCACTGGCATGTTTATCTCTCTTTTCAGATACATCTTTTTGCCTTTAATTAAAACACCCAAACCCTACTTTTTAATACTTTGATTCATAATTGCAAATGGTGGAAAAATAGCTTGTATTACCAGAAAAACTAGAGTGGTTTCCAAGCTTTATGTGTAAGGATTATAACTACTGGGGTTTTTTCCAGTGACCTCCTTAAATCTAAATCTCATCCTCATTGCTGCTATCACAATCCCAGTAAAAAGAGGGAGTAGGTGAGGGAGAAGTTCCCTTTAGGGCAAAAGGGCAACAATGAAGAATTGCAGAAAAGTGTTGAATGAGTGGGTTATAAGGTATCAGTAGTCATAAATGTAAAGTAATGTACATGTAAAACATGGTCCTCCCATTATATCTTCAGTGGTGTGCCATGTTCCTGCTTTTATTGCTCCAGAAAGAGATCTGCGAATGATAATAAGTTGTGCTCTGAAAATGTCACTTGAGTGCTGAGTAGCTATCAAAACAGCAAATATGACATTAAGAATTATTAGGAAAGAAAAAGAGAACAAAAGCAAATATCATTATATCTCTGTATGAAACTATTGCCTTTATCTTGATTCCTGTATGCTGTTCCAGTGTCTCAAAAAGGACAAAGCAAAGCTAGAGAAGGTACAGAAAAAACCAGCATGAATGATCAAAGGTATGGAAGGGGTTTAGTACAAGGACATGTCTAAGTAGATCAGGACTCTTCAGCCTTGAAAAAAATGACTAATGAGGAGGAAGGCAGGAGATTAGATAGGAGGTTATAAAAGTGAGTGGCATGAAGGGACATAAAGAGGTTCAATGTTTCTCATTATTAAGGTATGAGGAGTGAAATTATCCTGTGGCAGATTCAGAACGTGCCAGGGGTGTACCTATCACAGTGCATATTGTCAACCTGCAGACGATACTGATTTTGGCCAAAGCTTAGAAGGATTCAAAAAACCTGTTTTACAAATTCATGAAAGATAAATCCAACAAGACAGGATGCAGGAAATTTACCTCTACCTCAGAAAGCCCTGGCTGAGAACATCAAGGGTATCTTAAAGGAAATATTGCTTTTTTAGTCTTCTCCAGGCATCTACAGGATACTAAGCTGGAGGTATATTTGCCCTACCTCAATGGAAAAGTTCTTAAGTTATGGACTTGACCTGTGCTGGCTCAGAAGTCGTGGGTGGAGGAGGAATACCCATCTCAGAAATTGGATATAAACCTGGTTACAGCTTCTGCCGTCTGTGCTAGGAGATGAGCACAAAGAATTATAATTTTCTGTTGTTCTATAAAATATCATTTGGCTAAATTGTCCAGCTTGAAAATTTTTAGAGAAGGAACAAAGCTGACTGCTTTGATTGTGTCTTACAGTCGGGTTTTCAGACCATGAAGGTTCCAAATCCTTATGGCTTTTCTAGATTTCCTTCCTTGGCTTTTACGAAGAGACTGCAAACAATTTGTTTCCATGGTGTGTGCAGTATTAAGAGTGCTTACATGGATCATGACTTGTGAAGATGCATTGGCTAATATTTAGTGATGTTTTCACCTTGGCTTGCTTCTCTGCCAAAAATCATGCATTTTAGAGCCAAAATAGTTTAAGTTTAAAATGTAGGTGGAAGAATATAGACAGAACCTCTGAGATAGAGTCTAAAAATAGGGACTAGTTGGTTTTCCTTTAGTCATGCACTGTGAGATTTAATACTTCAACCATATATGTATAAAGATTACTGTGAATTCAGTCCTTTGGCAGCTAAGGAAGGCTCACTGTCACTCAACAGACCTACTGTGGGACACACTCTGCAAGTAGAACTTGTCTTGCTTGACTTCTTTGTGCTGACCTGGGAATTTACTAGATGTTTGCTGCAGTGCTTTTTCTGAGGCAGTACAAGAGAAAGGCTCTTTTTTTTTGTGTGATATTTTTATTTTTTGGAACATGAGAAAGAAGAAAAAAAATAGAAGCAGCAGTTTATCCGAGACGGCTTCTCCTGTGCTTGTCTAGAGAAACACAGGGGACAAGGTGATTAAAATGAACAGTGATTTCCTTCACCACTTCAAAATACATTTTGCTGAATTTATGAATATTTGTGATGTTGGTCCCCTCAGGGGAACTTACAGTAAAATTGGAAGTGATTTCCCACCTTGTAGCCTATCAATGAATATGGGGTTGAGAACAAATTCATCTTAAGAGCACATGCAGTCAGGTATAGTAGTGCAAGAAAAACTTGGCTTTTCCTGTGTTTCGGGTTCTCTGTCCTGTAGCAGAGCTCTCCCTGCTCTGTGAGAACAAAGGATGAGTGGTGCCCATGGCTGTGCCCAGCTTTGGGGTTTGCAGTACAACACAGAGCCTGGCAAACTGGAACAAGTTCAGCTGAGAACAACCAGGTGTTTAAGGGTCTGGATTGCAGCTGAGAGCTGAGGGGCCTTTTTTTGCCTGAACAAGAGAGAGCTAAAGGGAAACTTGTACAACCTAAGGGCTGGTTAGAGAGAGATAGAGCAAGACTTGTGCATCCACCAAAGCTACAGCAAGGAAAATTCTGTGTCATCATAAGAAAACTTCTCAGCCCTCAGAGTGATCAAATGCTGGAATAGGTTGCCCAGAGAGACTGAAATCTTCATCCAGAGAGATTTTCAGAACTTGTCTGGACAAGCCCTGAGTGGCCTGACCTAACTTTGAAGACGGATTAATCTTTAAGGCTGGTTGTTCTTCCAGTAGGAGACTGGACTAGATAACTTCTGAAGGCTTCTGTCCGAGCATTAAAATTGTGTGAGCCCATCCAAAGCCCTTTTTGGCCTGCAGAGAGTATGCAGTTGTTCTGCAACTTTAAATCAATTTATAAAACTTTGTTTATTATTGGGGAAAAAACCTTTTATTATCTAACTTCTGCCTCTCCTTGGCAATTACAGTGTTTCTCTTGGTTAGTTTTAAAAGTGACTTCCCATAAATTATTACCATATTCTTGTATGTGTATTCTCTGTTGGACAATATTGACCCTGTTTATCTCTCCTGGCACATAAATGCCAGAAGCACATATTTTACTTTTGTGTTTTGTGAACTGCCATGCCTTCTCTATGCCACAGGCCATCTACCCTATAACATTTTTTTGTACCTGTTTGACAACCCAACATCTTCTGGTATTTTTAGTTTGTGTGGATTTGTTTTTCTTTTTAGGATTGTAGCTTGCAATAAGGGGGATCTATTCTGAAAATTATATGGATACTTCTAGTGTAAGTGAGGAGTTTATTGCAGAATCTTTCCATGAATCAAAATTAGGCTGATTGGTCTGTCATTCCATCAGCACTCCCTTTTTGTCAAGAGACAAATGCTGTATTTGCCCTTCTCTGGTCCCCTGGGACCTCCCTTGTCCTCCAGAAGCTCATAAAGATAATTTTTAGTGATTCAGAAATTGCTGTCTATTTTCTCTAAGGTGAATTTAATTGAGACCAGCCAATTTGAATATATCCATCTTACCTAAATATTCATTAACATATTCTTTATATACTTCAGCTTGCAATCCAGTTTTTTTCTCTTAAGTGGTTTTGAACGGCTTTACCATTCAAAAATTTACCATTTTTTGAAGGCTAGTGTGAAGGAGATATTTGATAATTACATTTTACCTTTCCATGCATTGTTTTCTCTCCCTTTCTGCTACCACTGACCTGCTTATTTCATTTACTTTTTTTAAAATTTATTGGGTATTTTAAAATTCTTCTTTTTGTTCATTTTTGTCTCTTGTAATTTGAAACTCACTTTATACTTCAGTTCTGTTTTATATCCTTTTTCTCTATATTATTCCTTTTTTATATGACCTTGGGTTTTTTGGTTGGTTGGTTTGGATTTTTTTTTGATAGGATTACTTTTTGACAGCCAATCATTGAAGGTTTCCAAGTGCAACAGACTACTCTTTCTGTTCTTTGGTACAATTTGTGTATTTAATGTAACCTTCCTGCATAAACTGCCAGCAAACTTGCACGTGTTTGTCTTCAAGTCATCTTTCTAAACAACCTTTAACCACTCTCCAGAGTTTGCTGAAATCAGTTGAGTTTGATGGTGATGGTGTGATTGAAGGGTGTTTCTGTTTTATTTTTGTTGCCGTTACATCTCATTTTCCTAAAAAATCAGTTTGACTGCATTCCCCAGAAGACATTGTTAATTCATTCTTTCCTCTTGGATCGCACCAAAATTAAAATAAGCTCTCCATAATATCTTCTTCACTCTGAAATGACAATTTGCTTCCAGTGTGTAAAGCCTTAGCATTAACACGTGGTATATAAGTATTTAAAGTCCCATCATGTCTCCTTCATGGGGATTTTCAGGTTTCTCATTCACAAAAACCAACACTTTCTGCCAAAAGAAAGAGATGTAGTCCTCACTTTCTGGCTCAGTTTAGCACATTTGCTCTTTTCCTTGTTTGGTTTGTACCCACTCCCCAAGAGTTTACACAAACTCATTTTTTCAATCTATTTCTCTATTTTATAGCATTTATACGTTTTCTTGAAACTAAAGACAACATTTCCCTTTTTTTCCACTGAGAGAGCTTGCTGAACAAGTGACTGATCCACACCAATATTCCAGTCCTGTGATTTGCCTTCTAAAGCTCTGCCATTCTTTCTGCATGCCCAAAGAAACGTAGTCATTGTGACACTTGACCAGTAAGTTGCATTCTTGCAGAGTCTTAAGTAACTTTCGCAGCCATTAGGACATCCCTGCAATACTACCAGGTAACAGATGTCAGGCATCTGATGTTGCTACATTAGGATCTTTGTTCTGCCATTCCTGTTGCTTACAATGTCAGCCTAGGTGTTCCTTGGCCATGCCATGCACAGTGAGCTTTTTGCAAAGTACCTTTTACTTCTGGACATAATATAATATTGATGTGCATTTAGCTGTAGCTCAACAGCTCTGGTCTTCCAATCATGGCCTCTACTTGTGCCTTTCAACTTTCCTGACCAAAAAGTCATTTTTGTACATCTTTGTACTTTTTCATCCATCAAAAACTTCGTTTTCTGCAAATTTTCAGTCTGAAAACTGAGTAGAACACTCTCCTAAAGAGAATGTCAAGAGTACACAAACATGGTTTTCTCTGAAGAAAGCTACCAGAACTCAATGCATCAGGCACAGTTCTTCAGCTGTCCTCCCGACAAGACAGCCCCTTGTAGGCTAAGAAATTTCACAGCTTTTACTGCTTGTTTAAAACTTTTGGGTCTCTGCAAGGCCAAATAGTCGATTCACTGGTTGGTTTGTTCTTTTCTCTGTTGTTGTTCCCTTTCTTCTTCTCTTCTGTGTCTGTAACATGTAGACACTTGACCTTCTCAGAGTTATTTCGATGTTCCCTTAAGGTGGCAGCAATGTTTCTAGGTTGTAAAATGGTAGGGTGCTTTCACTCAGCTCTCTGCAGTATTTATAGACTCCTTCCAAAGGTATAAGGCATCTACAAATATTTTCTCAGCTGTTTTGTTCTTTCCTAGTGAGTGCATGTTTTGGAATACTATGACATTAATACCATGAACTTCTATCCCATACTGATAAATATATGTCCAATACTTAAAAAAAATAAAACCTGGGCAGTAAGTTCTGCATTTCACACACTTAGTTTTCTTGATTTCATTTTCCCTCTGTTTAATTCTACTCCTTTCTCTTATTTTTTGTTCTCTTTTTTTTTCCCAGTGGTAATTAACTCTCACACTACCCCCACTTTTGTCCTTACAGACAATTAAAAATTGGCAAGCACCCATATATTTCTGGGCTGCTGATCCATTTATTTTCCACTATAACATTATCTTTTCCCCTTGAAGCACACCTAGTTCTGATGCATAAGAATTTTTTACTCTGTTAGGATTAGCTAAATGAACAAAGAACACTCAGTCTAAATAAAAGACTCTACCTGGCAAGTGAAAAATAAAGTGAAAAGAAGTAGCTGCAATTCTACATGAAAGGACAGAGAAATTGTAAGTTCTTTTCCATCTTCTAGCAGAATAGAACAGTGAATAAACTGGAGAAGTGAGGCCAGAGGCCCCTGCCAGAGAAGTTCTTCTACTATAGATGGCCTGATTAAATAGTGAGTGGGGCTTGGATATTGCTACAAAATCACAGAAAGATCTAAATGTGATTTCAGTCACAAACCAGAAGTTACTTAAGCTCAACAAACAGAATTTTATTTCAAAACAATGAAAGTACACATATAAAAACAATTCCTAATTCTACATCAGAATGCTTTGAGCAGTACGTGGCCACACTGGCAGGTCTATCTGCAGTGTAGGAACTACATGTATGATACTAAAATTATTGTTGTTGTGGGAAGAACAGTAATTCTCTCAGTAAATATTGTCAGAAAATTATTGTCTGGTATTAACAGTAAAATTTTTTTTCAGTTGCTGAAGTTATGCAATTAGGGGCTTTTCTCGTATGCCTTTCTGTTACATGAGTTAATTTACAGACATTAATGTAGATTAGATTTTGAATTCAAACAGATAATGCTGTTTTTTACCTTAGGTGTTAGAGTGTGCTAATTGCTGCAGAATAAAAATCCATGTGAAAAAATGAGAACATTAACAATTACTCATTTATCTATTTTTTTGCCAGATATCCTTCTGCTTGGTAGAAAAAGCAATTCATTTTTTATCAAACAGCCAAGGATCTTTAGTCTTGTGGTAATGCAACAGAGTCACAAGATTCATCAGACTGTCAGGCTTGTGAACCTCAGCTGCATTCAAAGAGCATTTAATAATTCAAAGAGGAAGTTTCCTGTATCTTTGCAGAAAAAGATGAGGTCCCTACTATTAAAGAAGTATTCAGTATGTGAAAGATTGAGTTTGAAATATCCCCTATTTAAACATTTATTGGATCAAAGCTACAAATAATTTTATTTTAATTTCTTCTACCAGTTATAATATGGAATCATATTTCTAACTATATCCTTTATTTGATGCATGTTAGGATTTTAGAAAATTTTCTGTATGTATCAGATAATCTTGCCAGTACATTAAGCAGCATGTTTCAGCCTCAGCTGCTTTTTGACACTAGAAATTGATAGTTTTTAGCACCTTCCCGCATTCCACTATCAATTATGCAGACGTGTTTTCCCAAAACAAAGCCAGTCACAGTGCATAATTTGTGAGACAGGAATAATTTCAGACAGAATCAGCAGCCTGCTATAAATAAAGCACTTTTTTGACAGCACTGTGATCAGCACTAGACTAAAAATGCTTTAAAGCAATGGAGTACCCTGCACTCCTTGCCTCAAATGAAGATGGTGTGACTGGGTCTGTGCTTTCATGAGCCTGTGGCAAATGTTCTGCTCTGAGTCTCAGAAGCTGAGAAGAAGAAAGTAAATATGGATTAACTCTGAATTTCTGCAGAAGAAATCGTGGTTTTCTGAGAAGGAAGTTTTAGTTATTTTCACTAATATGCATTAGTATTCATAAGGTAATACAGGTATTTGGGAGTTGAACTCTCTTAAACTGAAATAAACATGGAATAAGTGAATATGCCACTTCTGGGGAATATACAAGTAACACAAATACTTGTGTTGTTGGAGCTGCAAATACCTAATCAATACACGTCCCCTCTGGTATTCTTTCCTAACACACCATGAAAGTAGCTTGGCTGTTACACTTCAGAGGAGACGGATGGCTTGTCCATGTCAGGTTTGCTCAGTGCTGGAGAAGACAGAGGCAGGGGACAAAGCTGGATGAGTCACTCCAGTGACCTGCAGGTCCTTCCCAGCTACCCTTTTTCCTATGGGAGCGTTCTTCATGGGACTGGAAGCACATCTACCTTGGGATCAAACACAGACACTTTAATCAATGAGGCAGGTGGGCTGCAGGGGAGCTGGTGATGAGCCAGTGGGTGTTTGTGTGTCACAGCCCACGCTGAGATGAATACCTGCTTTGTAATAAACCCCTGGAAGTCTGTATTGTGACATGGAGAAATTGAAGTGTCTGCCCTGCATGGTTCATCCAGGTCATGCGGAGCTTGTTTTCCAAGGAATAATCATCCCTTAACCTCAGCTGGAGACCACATTGCAGCCCCAAGTAATCTTCTGCCAAAACTGGATGTGTTTCTCAAACATCAGAGGTACTGTGAATTCTTCAAAAGCCTTGGCACAGCTGTAGCAAACTACTTAATTTCTTTTATGGCTTATTTCCTCTTGGATCATGAAGGTACTAATTAATGTTTGGCACACTCATTCTTTTGCTTTCCAGTGTGCTAGTAGTACCTTTCCCCCCTCCAAATTCACAAAAGCCATGCATATTCCTGGCTTTCATGAACTTCGTTGTTCTATTAATGGAGGATGAACACAGACCTTTATTTTTTGAAGTATTCACTGTTCATTTGCTCTTACATAAATAAATAAATGTCTCAGATTTTTCTAAGAGATAAGATACCATAAAATCAGTAAACATAGTAATATCCCATTTGTGTGCTCTTATCTCTTCAATGACTGTGAAGTAGTTTAAACATCTGTAAGAAACTGGAGTTTTTAACCATGTAGGCATAAGATGCTGCCATGAATGAACTGAATATTTGAAGTTTATATTCTAGTTTTCTACTAAGTAGCATCTCTGTAACTACAGATGTATACAAATATTTGTTTTTTCAGGAGTAAAGGCATTAATTTTGCTGGGTATGTCTTAAGTACTTTTTTGACTTGTGTACATTTGATCTTCTTATAACTAACCTGATTTTCAACCTCCATACACTATATTGACAGGCCAAGTCACCATTTACTCCATGAGCATAATATATGAAGGCATGTTCAACAGTGTCCAGGAAACACTTGACCATAGCAGTTATGAGAGCTGTCAGAAAAGCCCCATGGAATGATGGTTTTGGATCCATTATATCCTCGAGGATATACAGAAAACAAGGCAGGGACAACTAACTAAATATGGTTAAAATAATATGGCCTCATTTCTTCTGTGAAGATGGTCTAGCTGTGCAATTAGGAACAAATAAGTAGTGACCTATGATATGGTAATGTCACTGTGGTATCACAGTATCCCCTAAACCCATATAACAGAAAAATATTGCAGGTACAATGCATACATATAGGGAGTGCATATATATTACATATAGAGAGAGTGCACATATGTATGTCTAATAATGTTCCTAGATTAACAGGTCAGTACTATAGATTTGTGTTTATAATTGTCTCTAATACTCTCTCTCAAAATATTTTTTCTTACCTTTAATCTCCATGCCATTCCATTATTTATTTTGCATGTTGTGAAACTGATTAGAAAATCTTAATAACTCTATAAACCATAGCTGGGTAGTTTTTCTTAAATACCTGTTTGTGCTGCAGTATCAGACAATAAAAGAAAATTATATTCTGTGTTTGTGTGCAAACAGACAAGTTATATATATGCATATATATATAAACAATTTTGAACTTCATTAAGACATCGCATCCCCTTTGTGGAACTTTTTTCCTTTTCTAGAAGTATTATAATTTTTTCAAGATCCCGAAATTCTGTTAATTTCTTCTCTCTAGGTAGACTTTCATTCTTTCTTATGCAAGTTAAACCCATTTTCCATTAAGTGAATTTAATCTATAAATTTCAAACAGAAGTAATTTTTTTCAGTGAACTTCCCTACCCTGAACCTAAGTAGTCACAAAACTTTTAGTGGATGGGAAGGAAAGCAAAAATTTAGGACTCACCTAAACACCAAAATCTGATTCTTATATTTGTGTGTATTTTTAAATTGATTGTTGGGGATATTGAAGACGCTCTGTTAAGGGAACACTCTGGTGATGTTTCCCTGTGTGACAAGGAAGGGCTCACCAGAGCGTGTTGGTTGTGATGGACAGGTTCACTGATACTCACTGGAAGCATTAAAGGGACAACGTGATTAAAGACAACGCAGGGATATGGATGTTTATCCTGGTGACTCTGTTACAGTGTGAAAATAGCTGGCTACACTTAAACCAGTTGCAGCAGCATGGAGCTCTGTGACATCAATTAGATCACTTTCCTAATGAGCTTGCATTGCTGTCGTACCTGCCTCACTTTATTTCAAGGCCAGCTTTAGTTTGCCTTCCCGGAGAGTGGAAACTAAAAGCAGCAGCAAGAAAAGATGCTGTTACATGGTTCTAAGCCAAACAGAAACCCAATTTTGACTCTGGCCTATTCTAACTGCTCATTAAGTTCAAGCAGTTTCCACTTCAGTGGCCCATACATGTTGAGTACTTGATAATCAGCTCTGTGACTAAGCCAGATAATTACTGAAGCAGTGATTTTAGGGTTGGAGTTTTTTAATTTCTGTGAATATTTTTTGCAGTGAAATAGTCTACTGCACGTAGAATTTTGGCACGGCCATATTACATTTTCTCTCATAAATTTTCTTTCACATATTTTTAGGATCAGTCCTAGTTCATTCATGAATTCATGAAAGATTGCAGTCTCCTTTATTTCAGCAAAATGAAGCAGCATTTAGTGGACTCAGGAGATCATCCATCCATCCATCAATCAATCAATCAGTCAATCAATCAATCCAGCTTCTGTTTGTGAAATAGAAGTAACTGTGTAGCAGGTTTATTTGTGTGTTTGTATGTATTGTTACCACTCTCTTCTGTAAGCAGTAGGAGCTAGCAGTGGTATCCTGATATGACACTGGCTATATATTCCTCGTTCCCGTTAAATTCGGAGACTTAACAGAGTACAGCATTTAACTTACACTAAACCGAAAAAAATTGTTAGCTAAAAATGTCTATTTCAAATTATGCTAAATGACTATGAATTTCTGACCTTAATAGTGAACTTTTTAATATAGGTAGTACCTTGCTTTAAAATCCATAGGTCATATCATAGCTGCAGGCAGCACACAGGCAGCTACTGTTCCTTTAATCACTTTCATTAAACATTTCTGAAATTAATTTGAAATATTTTATAGCATACTGAAGTTAAGAGGTGATTGTGGATGACCTTGTACCAGTAGTTTCATAGTAAATGAACTTAAAGTCGTCCATAGCAAAGCATAGATAAATTTGATTTTTACTCATAAAACAACTCCTTCCATTATCAAAGATAAAGCAGGGTGACAAGCCAGGAAGTCAATACTGATTTACCAGTATATGACAATAACAATAAAATAATTTTTAAAAGATTGATGTTGTGAGTCATTCTCTGTTTACAGGCATTGCTGATAATAAAAGTTGAAAGAAGTTGCTATTTTTTATAAAAAGAAAAATACTTCACATTTTCTCAAGACTGTTTTGATGTAGCCAAATACTTACTTCCTCCCACAGATTTGAATATTAGAATTTAATAGCTTCTTCTTTTTGATACACATCATTAGACTCTTTCACAGAAGTAATTTATCACTGTATATTTAAATAATGAGTCAGCAAGTCCCATAGGAGAAATGAACCTCTCTAATGGGATACTTTTTATCCATTTTTGGCTCGTCTGATATTCTGTATATCCAAATTTAGCATAATGAGATTTAGGTTCTCACAACAGATGCATTATGAAAGTACATACATGTGTGTTTATACTGATAATATATAAATTTATAATAATTTATATGTTATTTTAAAATAAATGTTTTAAGAGATCCTCCAGTAATTTCATTATTGAGTTACACTATAGATATAGGTTTAGCCAGATGTCTCAATCATCCAGATCCTATCACACAGGATAATCTACAAGACTAGTTCTAATTAACTGATTATAATGCAAACACTACTGTGTTTTCAGACGTTTTCACATTAGACATAATTTCCTAAAATGTAATTATTGAAGAAAATAAATCAACCATACTGCTTAGCTTTGCTTAGTTGGTGTAGCCATAATTAAATCCTTGATTATTTTCATGACTCTACAAAGTCTTTTTATTGATGAAACCTTTGAAACGTACTCAAATGAATAACTAATTTTCCTAGAAAAAATAGGTCTTGCTTTTCCAAAATAGCAACAATTTTCTCTTAAGCCTTTAAGAAACTATAAGAAAGAATTTCAGCCTTTGACTTCAAGCATGAAAGAGTAAGTAGTGCTATGAGGAGGTCAACTGATGAACTAGACTTGCTCTGTTCAAAATTAGACAACCTGAACATGGTTAGAAGCAAAGTAGTACCCAGCAAGAAGGGGTAGAGAATGGAAAGACTGAAAAGTGCTCAGTTCCTTAATTTGTTTTAAATGGGAGGGAAAATGGGTATGGAACATTGCTGCAGTCAGGAGAGATTTAGCCACAGATAATACAAATGTGGTCATGATTTTTCCTTTTTTTAAGGAGTGGTTCTGAATCCGGAGGGTTACAGACTGATCTGTGAATGCTTTTGTCACATATAATTCTTCAGGAATTAGATTTCATTCCATTTGCCTTCCGTCTTGATCATTTGCACACACACAGATGCAAAGCACTGGGAAGTAAAAAACCAACATAATTTGCCTTTGAGTGTTCTGTGCCATTTCTGTATCTGATTCATTTGCTGAACTGCAGAACACTTACTGCCTGCCTGCATATTCCTAAGTTCTTCCTATCAGGCTTGACAGCAGAAAGCTTCTTTCCCATTTTTCCCTGTGGGTCTGCAGCATAGTTGTATAACACAGCAAAGCTTCATTCAACATTTTGGTGAACTGTTTTGTATTTCAGGACTTTTATTATGGAAAATGGGATTAGAAAGAACTGTGGTAAAGTAAAAAAAAAGGACTCTGCAGTGATTTGGAATGCTAGAGCAGAGAATTAGTCTTCTAAACAGAATCCAATTCACTGGGGACAAGGAATCTATGAACTCTGATTCCAGCTGTTCAGAATTTTCAACTGACTTAGAAAGATCTTCTTGTGACAAGTCAGTTCTTCCTCTTAAAAGGCTTTGCTGCCACACTGTGGAAAAAAATATTTATTCTGTTTTAACTACTGTTACAAATAACACATCAGCTGAGTACCTATCTCTCCCCAGCATATAGCCCACCCCTCAAAAAAGACAGTGAAAGAATTGTAAAAAAAAATACCATGGTGGGATAGTTAACATTCTAGTTTCAGTTTCAGCTTTGACCTTAGCTGCATATTCTAAGGCAGGAAAACAATGGTTATAACATGAAAATCATTATTTTTATAAAGGACTGATAGAAATCAACAAAAGGATTCCTCCTATTTAAAAATGACAGGTCCAGAAAAACAATTATACAAAAGAAGATATATCCAAAGTCACTGTCATTGCAGATATTAACAAGCTAAAAATTAAAAAAAAAAAAAAAAATAGAACCAAAAGAAATTTTTAGATATGACTCTTGAGTCCAAAAGAAATTTTCAGATATGACTCTTGAATCGATGTTTCTATTTTTTTAGTCTGGATTGATTTCTGCTTTTAATGAGCCAAGACACTTATTTCTTTACGAGCAACGTAAAGCATGTCTGAAAGGCATGAATTCACCATGGGTTGTGTTGTGGGGTTTTTTTTGTAATTTGTTTTGTTTCTTGTTTTATTTTCTTTACTGTCATTTCATTTTCAAAACTTTAATTCAATGCCCAGAATGCTAGCCTGGTGTAATGCACCAGGGTAGTGCTTGAATCAGATTTCGCTACAAAAGGCACTCAACTCATAAAGTATTGAATGAAAATGCCATTTATTGGTGCTAACACTAGAAAGGAAAAGACCATAGTGTAATACCCTTGCAACCCTTGAGATGGACTGACGGGCAAAATTCACCACATCATTCATGCCTTAAAGCACTTGGGTGGAATTTTTCTAGCAGGGAGCAATTCCATGCACCATTTCTGGTGGCAGCAAATGTTCTCATGAGTACACACTGCTTCACACCAAGGTAAGCATAAGCACAGGCAGGTGGTGTAATTGCTGGTGGGAGGCAGGTGGGAGCTGCCTGCAGGCTGCTGGGTGTGATCAGCTGGCGGAGGGCATGGGATGGAACAGCCCTGCACCCTGCTCAGGTCACGCGCTGTCGTCATCTCTCCATGGCGGTGTTCTCCCTTCAGCACACCCGCAGCTGGGAGCTGGGATGTAAGCACTGAATCATCTTACCAGTCTAGCTCAAGATGTTCTCTGTTTCCCTGATTTAAAAATACTGTCTTCATTTTACATGGGAAGTTGATGGAGCAAAGTTATGTGACAGGACCTTAGGCAGTGCAGCAACTCCTGCCATGAATAACTATTAGCGTTTAAACTTATGAAAAAAAGATTGTTCTCAATACATTTTTCTTGTTGCCTTTATCACGTCTTTCATTTCACATGTCATTATTTCTTTACTTTCTACAGATACTATTTTCTGTCTTCTGGTTTCTTTAATAGTCATTTTTAAAATTGAACTTCCTGGCTTAGCAAAAGAGGAGAGGAAAAGTGCACTTCAGGCTATATGATGTTCCTCAGTGCATGACATGAAAGTGGAGATTAATAAAGAATAGCTTTCAGGCTTCCAGCAAAGATTGGCTCCATTAATCATAGACTGAGACACAGTAAACAGGTGAAGCTGAAGATTACACAGCTGAGTTGTATTAATTCATAACACTTTTAAGACATTGGTATCTACACTGTCCTAGGAGTTCTTAATAGAGGCATTAAATACATGAAAACACAGAAGAATAATGCAAAACCATGATGTGGTTTTGGGTTATAAATAATGAGATAAATGTCTGGATTCTCAAACCTGGTGAATCTAGGCACATTGTAAACACCTTGGTATAGAAAGAGATAAATATACAATTAAATAGCTGGGGTTTTATACACTTAAATAATAATGTATTTTATTTCTGGGATTGGAAATGCTGGAACCAGATTAGACCACTTAAATTAAAAAATCTCATAGCTAATTAAAATGACATTTGTAAAAATACCCATCTTACCTCATTTTTCTTTCCTTTCCTTTTTTTTTAAACTAGAATTTTCACAAAGCTCCTTGGCGTCCATGTTTAAAAATAGAATAAATTTAAGTATGTCCTTAAGGAAATAAACTTAAGAAAACTGTTTTACAGAAAAAATTGTCCACTGTTTTACTAAACATAAAACTTACTTGCTATCTAGTGTAATATTAAGTGATAATATTAAGAATAGAGAAAGAGTTCATAAGAAATTTTTTTAAATGCAGATTTTTGAAGAGAAAGGTAAAAGCTAAGGGAAACATTTGGAGTAGTAATTTGTGTATCTCAGTATGCATGCTCATTAAAAAGCAAAAAGCAAAAAAAATTGAAGTGGTGTTAATTTAGCTACCAGAAGGATTAAACTCACTTCTCTGTAGTTAGAAAAGGTAAAAATAACATTAATCTTTGTTTTCTGTGAGCATGTGGGAAACACTAGAATTCAATAAATGCACTTTTCACATGCTTCTCTCAAGGTTAGATTTTTTATGGAAAGAGGTTTGCAACAGAAGGTATTTGTCAGTTAATCAGCTGTTGTTTTGATAAATTTTTCTCGTTCTCTGTCTCGTGACTAGTTCATATGATAATCACACTTATAAGGTATATAGAAACACATTGTCCTACCTGCAAAGACATGGGTAACGTTAGTTTTGGAAATAAGACAAGTTTTACATGGGAAAAAACCCTAGAAATTTGGTGGGATTTTCTGGGAAAAAGGAATCTTTTGCCATGAATTCGTTCTTCTAATACCATGTAGGGGGAAGAAAGTCAATTGCTCAGTTATTAGCTGGCATTACTGAAATAAATAATAAAATCAAAACTATGTAGTTGGACAAATTGTAACCTTGTCATTAGAGCATGTCATATTTAATCATTGTTTTAATTGTCTTAATAACTCATTCCAGAAATAGTCATGTACATCCTGTAATGTGAAAGTACAAGGTAATTCCCAAACCCTTTTGAAGCATTTTAGTCAGTCAGTCTGCGATTAATCTCCAGTACGAGAACAATGACAGTGTTCTGCTTTACTGTTCTTCCACCAGGTGGAAGAAGTGGAGAGAAGAAAACTCAGCTCTTCTAAGTAATTCCACTCAAAGGCCTCATTAGCAGTTTATGAATATGTAGTTATAGAGCATCTGCGTGACCCTTTAATTAACAGTGGGCAAATAAATAAAAGAAGCACAGCAGAAGCTTTTTCCTTCAGTCCACACACATTGATGAAGTTTGCTTGAAACTTATTTCGAAAACAGGATTAGTTTGCATTTCCTAAAGCTCCTGGTGCTTAGGGTAGCCTGTGTAATTAGAGTATTCAGTGCTGGTTACCTGTGAGTGTTTGTATGGCTGCATATTCCAGCTGCACATTTCTCTTAGTTCAGCTTTCTTTTTTTTTTTTTTTTGACTTCCTTGATTTATTCCACTTCCTCACCAAATGAGTTGCCAAAGATGTCAACTGTGTTGTACTCAGATTTTGCTCGAGTAACTCGGAGTTCACTTGCAAGTTGTATAGCAGCACGAGGAGAGTATTGAAGGGATTTGGTGTTCTTCTTTCCTGGAGAAGGTTCCATTTATCTCTAATATGGAGAAATCCTGTTGGCACATGCTCTGTGTACTCATTCCTGTCTACCATTGCTGCATTGCCTGTTTTTGGCCTGAAGACTGCCATTACCTAGCGTTTTTTGGAAACGCAGGAGGTGATGACTAGAGAGAATTTAACACAATCAACAAGATTCATGGAGAGAAGAGCCTGACTGAGAATATTTGCATCTGAAATATCTCTGAACTGACTTTGAAGTGGCAAGAAAGGTATTAATCATCTCCTGTATTAATCAACATAATCAATACTGTGCTTAATTTCTCATTCCACTTTCTTGAAATTAAGCTGTGCTGAGTACATTAAACAAACTGTGATTAAAGAACCAATTTAAACCACATTTAACGCAAGTGATTAAATTCATGCTAAACCAAAAATGCACAATTTAATGCTCTGTTTAAAAACTTAACGTTGGTGCAGTTTCAGGACTGTACTGTACTCTGTACAGAGCTGTGGAAAGGATGTGAGAGTGCACGAAAGTTCAACAGTAGATAAATTTTTTCTGAGGAATTTAACATAAATAGAACTTCATCTTACAGTTGTATTGGGGACTTATGCAAATTTGTGACAAACTTCTTAACATGGATTTGAGTGTTTTATAAGACACATACATTCCTTCCTACTGCTTTCCCCATCAGTGTCACAGCCTTATCATTCCTTGAGTTCGTAGCAGAAAGTTTGTGGGTCCTGAGGTGAAGATCAGCATAATCACCAGTTAGGCACTCACTGAACCCTGGGTATACAGCTGAGCCGTCAGAGCTTAAAAGAATGCAGCTGATGTTTGCAAGAGTGATAATCATACTTCTTACAGCAGTGCCTGGGAGCTGAGACCAGGATTCAGTCTTTGCAGGTATAGGGGAACTGGGGAAAGAGCTACCACTATAAATAGGCAAAGAGAGAAGAAAAGCAGTCAGTTAGCTTGCAAAAAAATCTCACTTTTTTCCCTTGGTTTTCAGGGCTCTGGAGGTGATATCTTTATCCTATCTCTGGCTCGTGGAAATTAAAATTCCAAACTGACAGTGTTGTTTGTATAAAAGAAATGCAAATTATCTTAAAAACGTAGAATTCCAAGGGCAATCTAAAATGAAAATTATGCATAATCCTTTTTCTCAAGGAAAGAAAAATACCCACTGATGAAAGCAAAAAACCTTTATGAAGTATGAGCATTTCATTCATTGGTTAAATTGGTGCTATCACCACCATTCACTCTGAATCACATTTTCAGAACATAGACTTTCTCTTATATCTATGAACATGGCTGTTTCTTCTTTTCCTGTTCTTTTTGTATGACTTACTTCTGCCCTTCACAAATTCCTAATAATAATGTTTAAATTTCTCTGGATCATGAACATTACTTATACCTCCAGTATAAATTCTAGATTTTATAACTATTTTAAAAGTGGAAAAAAAACTTATGCAGAGAATAAAATCCTAAGAAGACCAAAGTAGACATTGGATAAGTTCACAGTCCAATTCTGTAAATTCACAATGACATAAAATATGAAAAACTACTGATGATTTTGAAACCCCCTCCAAAAGTACTTAATTGCTCCTTATGGGCTTTAAACAAAGAAATAAATGAACAAACAAACAAATCCCAACAAACCAACCCCAGAACATATTGGTAGAAATAGCTTAAAAAAACTAAGAAAAGCTCTTTTGGGGTGGTTAGGTGGCTAATGGCAGCGAGAAATAATGAAAAATCAAGAGTTGCTACAACAGAAGCTCACATCCAGAATAATCCATTTAATGTCCTTTGGCTCCATTTTCTTTGGGAAAGACAAAACAGAAAAACATCAGAGAAGTTAGCTGGGCATTTTTTCCCCTAACCAACCTACAGCTGAAAAGTTTAATTATTTTTCTGAGAAAAACTTCATAAACCAGCTGGTTTATTCAAACCTTCCAACATGGACCTTAACTTACTGTTTTACATTCCCCTGTGAACTTTTACAGAGTTATCCAGGCAGATAATATGACACAGTAGCACATCTTGATTTGCTTTTTTGCATAGTATTTTCACATGCTTTCTTAGGCTGAATCTAGAATGCTCATTTGATTTAAATAAAATGTAGGTGAATTTAACTTGCCCAGGAATTGATGCTGGGTAGTAAATAGCTCCTCTGCATATCACAG
>VWPU01008713.1:0-16684 GCA_013398955.1 Callaeas wilsoni
CGGCGCTGCCGGCGCGTCCCGGCCCGCGGCGGGGGAACCGCCTGGTCGCGCCGAGGACACGCGTGGGAGCGGCGGCCGCGGTCCTCGGGGCGCGTCGCCCCGCGGGTGAGGGGCTGGGGGTGCTCCCACCCGAGCCCAGCGCTGCTCGCCCCGGCGGGCTGGCTTGATGTGTTACCTGGAAGCCGGAGCTGGTAACACAAAAGTGATTTTCAGGAGGCTGAAACCCGGCTGGGTTGCGGTTCGCTTTATTCAACAGCTCTAACACACGGCGAATTGCAGGGGAAATGCTGTTTTGTCAGGTTCTGTACCTCCCCATCCCCAGGAGGAACACCTCGCCTTCCCAGAGGGCTGCAACCCGCGTTCCCCCTTCTCTGAAGTCAGAAGGAGGCAAAACTTCAGATGGAAAAGCAGGCGAAGATAAACCGCGTCCTGGGCCTCCCTGGGAACCCGGGGGACTTTGTGGGGCCCTTCGGAGGCGGCATAGGCACGCAGCGGTGTCCGTGCTGCGCTGGGACATCTACCCCATTTATGGGTTAACACCCCCCACCCCCGGTCGCCCCTGCAGCCGGTGCCGGCCTCCAGAACAAGGCAGAGTGGAGCTGTGGGTGTTCCTGGGGGGCCCAGTCCCCAGCTGGCAGCATCACCCCCTCAGGTGTGTGTGTCCTTGAGTTCCACTCAGGCAGGTGGGCACACGGGAACAGTTCCACCCATCCCTCCCCTTGCTCTTCAGCACCCTCCCCTTTCAGCAGCAGTAGGAGGTGGGAAATGCCCAGCTTTCCCCTGGCACAGAGCAGTGCCGGGGTGCACACACGGGTTCAGGGCTCACCCAGGTGCCCCGATGCCTGTACCCAGCCCGTCGGGGCTGCCCGACCAGCTCAGCGGCGCTGCCAGCCCTCCCACCTCTCCCACTGGCGATCCACTGAAGTGTTCCCTGTCACATTATCCTCCAGGAAGAAAGGGGGTGAAGCAGTCCACTCCTTAAACCCCCATTTAGCTCTTTTATCCGGCATGCTGGGCTGCTGGCCAGCTCCAGCGACCTGTGTATTTCCACAGCCAGCACCACCTCTGCCATCCCTGCCCACCCCTCCGACCAACCCTGCAGCCACTCCGCGGGGATTTTCCGAAAACCCTCCCTTACTCTGAGCAAGATCTGACACTACAGAAACAATTTGGGAAGTTAACTTTTAAAGAACTATGTGGTGGAGTTTTTCTTTCTGTTTCCCACTTCCCCCCCCCCCGCCTTTTGAGTTATTAAAAAAATATTTCCCATGACACTGGCGAAGGCCAGCGAATCCATGAGTCACCAGGAACAAGGAGTCATGCACGCGCCGATCCATCACCCGTGGCCAGCACATTGTGAGGGGCCCTTCCCTGGGAGGAGCTGCCGCTGATAAGGTCCCTCCAGCCGGGCAGGAGACGCTTTCCCTTCTCGGTTCCCTCCCAGGGCTGGGCGAGGCCGGCCGGGCTCCCCGGACACCCGCGGCGTGTGTGGTTTGGGGGGGCCAGCCCTGCTTGCTCCGTGCCGGAACATCCAGCCGCAGTCTGGCTTGTTCCGAGGCTTGGGGGGTGTTGATTCTTAGCCCACCCCCTGTGCTATTCAGCTGGCGTGCGGGTGTGTAGGGAAGGATGCTTCATCCGATGTGGATGAAGGAATTAACCCGGTGGTGTGCGGCAGTCCCGGGTACTGCTCTGCTCGCCCGCGCGGATGGACCGTGGGGAGAAGAGGGAGTCACACCAGTGCCTGGGAGCCCCACACCTTCTCCCCGCTGTGCTGCACAGGGACACAGGGACACTCCCCTGTCCCCTCCTATCCCAGGAGCACCCACTCCGCAGGCCCGGAGCGCTGCCGGAGGGGAGAACACCCCGGGGGAGCGGGCACCTGGCTCCAGCCCCGGGTGAGCTGGTGAGGATGACTCAGCCTCTACTGGATCCAGACCCAAATCTAAGATGCAATTATGACTTATAAATATTTGTATTTTGTTTTTCTCTTTTGCAATCAACTTCTTTTCTCCAGGCTGTCCTCCCAATCGGAGTTTCCATCTCTGGCGGTGCCGGCCCATTGCTGGAAGGCAAACACCCACAGCACTGTGCCTTTCAACACGCCAGACCAAGTCCACGACACAACCTCTTTTTCTTCTTCTAAGACGATGCCAATGTGCAAATCTAAAATTACAAACAGACGCTCTCTAAACCCAGACTCTTATCTTTTGGGCTCAGATGCTGGAATGTGCCCTCACAGGGCTGACATTAAACATGCAGTGGTGGTGATACTGCGATTTAAGAACATTTAAGCAACCCAGCACACCGCAGGACACTCCTGGCTCAGACATGAGGTCCGGAGCCCGACTGACAGCCCCTGGCCACCCACCTCCCTTTGCCTCCTGCCTCACTCCAAATATTTATCTTTAAGCAGCCTAATGCACAATTATTACTTTTTTCACCCAACCAGGGATTTCAGTCTCTCGTCCGAAACTTATTTTCTTGATATGATTCTTCACTTTTAAATAGTGCTGATAAAACCCACCTCAGAGAGAGGAAGAGGGTTATAGAAACTGAAAACCAGGTACTTTCAATTTGAACAAAAGTAGCACTGAGTATTTCCAGTGGCTTGGTTATTACAGGACGTCTTGAAATGATGCTTTAAAAAGAAATGAAGACATGCTTAGGTATTTCTGCATTTTCTTGCTGACCTTTACATGAGTTTCATCAGGAACAAGAAGAATGAGAGTTACTGTGGGCAGATGCTGTCATGCTCATGAGTAAGTAAGTAAGTACGTGGCTCCTTCCCCCTCCAGGTGTGCAGATCAAACTGCTCCACAGGGCTCCTGAAATCCTCCTGCGAGGTAAGAGGGTGCTTGTTGGGTCCAGTATTTGATCCTAGCCCTGACCTCCGCAAAGTAACTGTGGATTTACAACAAAAAATCTATTCATCTCCAGCCAGCTTTATTTTTAAGCATCCCCTTGGCATGCCTGAATAAGTTTTGTCTGTTGGATTCTGTTCCTGAGGCTGCACTTTGTTCACTACGAATTCCGAATATAGTTGCAGGAATTACTACTATTAATAATATAATGGTTGTGTTTGAGGTGCTGGACAGACAGAGAGGCAGCCACGGCTCTTGCCCTGAGATTTTACGATCATTGAACTTTACAGCCCTGCAAATAGTGAGTGTGAGATGAGAAATGATCAGCACCATCAGCCCCGTTAGGGAAGCTGCAGTTTCAAGCTCAGGAGCTGATTTACTAAGGGGGATTGACCAGAATAACCCTGCAGCACAAGCCATTTGGCAATATTTCATGCTAGAAATGCTCATTCTGGCCATTCTCTCCCACACTGAGCAGCAGGGCTGCAGCAGCTGAGCAGCAATCGGCACCATCCTGCAGGTTATAGGACAAAAAGGGGCAGCTGAGAAGAAATTACCAGGAGGGCTCAGGACCTGCTGTGTCCTTCAGTGTGGTGACAATCTGCTGTGCAAAAGGGGCCCTTAGCCCCAGCCAGGAAGTGTCATTGCAAAATTCCCTGGGGGAAGGGGCTGCAGGGAAACCACTGACTCGGTGACATGCAAATATTTAATAAGGAGGCACTGAGTTCAACAGCTGTGGGCTGAAATTATCTGCATGGTCAATAAAGGCACAACATTTCCTGTCAGGTTTCTGACTGATAAAATATGCTTTGATACAATCTGAATTAAGTATCTTGGAATAGCTCATGTGGGCAAAAATCTGACACGTTTTGCTTCCTGCCTCAGCTCAGCATGAAAGCCACACACAAGATGTTGGCATCTCCCAGCGTGGAAATTCTGCTTTTTGGCCAGTCTTAGTATCCATAGAAAAGAGCAATTCAGAAAAACTCAGGGAAGCTCATCCAGATGAGATTTATAGCCCTGCTTCTGGCTTGATTTGGTAGCAGAGCAGTAGAGGATGGCTGGCTGGTGCAGAGCTCTGGTAGCCACATCCAGGAGACCCTGCCCTAGGGCTGTGACGTTCCCTCCCTGCCAGCACCCAGCTGCTTGCTGGCCTGCCTGCAGCCTGAGCAAGCAGAGCTGGAGCAGACACGAGGGTGTTTCCCCTTAATCATCCAGTCTTGGTCCTTCGAGCGAGGGATGGGCGAAGGAGGCCGAAGTCTGGATCTAAAAAACCATATGATGTTTGGATCCAAGCTCAGTTTAAAACAAGTTAAGTGAGGGGGGGAGGTAGGGATGAGAATTGCTTGCAGCTTTTCTCAAAATCTGCCCTTCCTGCCCGGGCCTGACACTGGGGGATATCTGCTTCAGCCACCAAAGGAGCCAGCACAGCATCACGAGTAGCTGCTCCGTGGGAGCCGCAGCCGTGGGGACCCTCTCCTGCACAGACCCCAGCAGCCGCAGTGCGGCCCTTCGGCTGCAGCGTGGGCCCGCCCAGCGATGGACAAGAGCTGCCCTCGGGGAGCCAGGGGGATGTGACCCCACAAGCTCCACACCAGCAGCACAGCTCCAGCACGGCTCCTGCCCGTGCGGCCAGAGCTGAGGCACAAATAACAGCAGGAAACGTCTGGAGCTGATTCCTGGAGCCGCGGGAGCGGCTTTGCCGGCGAGAGCTCGACGGTGCCTGTCGTACTCTGGACTTTGGCTCATGGCAGGGTGAATTTATAAGCTCGGGATGGCTTTTGCAGAAGTAGCAGCCAAAGGAAAGGCAGCAGGAACAAGCCTTGGAGCCAGGGACACTTGGATTGTAGCTTGGGCAAGACATGAGATGTCTCAGGCCGTTGCTGATGCCTTCCATGGCCCCAGTCCATGCACTGCGACTGGCTGAACTTGACACAGCAGTGGCAGCTCAGAGGCTGGGCAGCCTCTGGCAAGAAATATGGAGATGTCCAGGGTGCAGGTTCTACAAAAAAGGAATGCTGTGCAAATAAGACTTCAGTACAGCACGGTGCTAAGGACACAGCTCCTTGCCTGGAGCTGGAGATAGGGAGAAGTGAGAGCCCTTCAACCCTTCCACCCACAGCTCCCCCATTTGGGACCTGAGCTCCTCCTGTACAATGAGAGACATTAGCCAGGCAACAGATGTTTTTAAAAAGCAGAGCAGATGTGACCCAAAGCAGGTTTACCTTGTACCCACCAGCCAGAAAGGCTGGACTGAAACCATGGAGCAGCCTGTCAGCTTCTGTGTTCCAACCCCCTGCTCTGCATCGCTGAGTCCTCACCTGGACTGTGGTTTCCCAGGGATGGCAAGAAGGGTGCAAGGGGCATCAAGGCCACACCAGGGCCTCCAGGCAGTAAATGAAACCAGGGAAGCTGCGAGGAGGGAAGTGAGTGCTGCAAGAGGTTTGGGATTGCACAAGACAAATCTTGCGTGTGCTGGTGAGGAGCAGGCTCTGAGCCGGTGGTGTGGAGCACATGCAGCACCACAGCCCTCACTTATCACGAGCTCAGAAGTGTGGTGTGTGATGGCTTTGGCTCCTCATGGCTTAGGGGGATGATGTGCGTGGCACAGCTGTCTGGGTGTACCCGGGGCTCCCAAGGCAGGGAAAATTCCTTCCCCAGCTTGTTACATCTGTTGGCTGAAAAAATCATCGCCAAAGATTACAGAGGGACACCCTTCTTCATCCTGGATGCTCCTGCACCTGTTCCTTCTTTGTATCAGCCCTTGATAACAGCAGGTAATGCCCACTGGCAGGTAAACTGTGTCTGCAAGGACTAAACAACTGCAGTGGACATGAGTCTACAGGCTGCAAGCAACAGGAGGGGTCATGGGAGTGATTTATGGCGACAGAAAAGCCACAAATTGGGAAGAATCATCATGAAATGGGAAAATCAGCTGAATTTCAAGGGAGAGGCAGGAAGCCAATTTCATTGCCCTGCAATTGCCAGCCCCAAGCAAGAGACATTTGGAGCAGCTACTGCACAGTGGCCTGGGTACCGAAAGCCAGAGAACACCCCCACAAACTGCCGCTCAAAAGCCACAAACTGCCAGAGAAGAGCTGGACCTTGGACCTGCAGTGACTGTCAACTGGAGGAGGAATGCAAACACTGATTACAGCCCACATCTGTGGCCAGGGAGAAAGGGAATGCTTCCCAAACAAATAATCCCTCATGCTTGCATGAAGAAGAGGAGGGTCAGATCCCCTCCAAGTGCCAAGGCCAGCAGTCAAGCTAATCATCAAACACACAGCAATGCTCTGGACTCCAGCACTCTCCGTTCATCCTCCCATTTTCTCACTGCAGTCAGCCTCTGATGCCTCATGAGATTAATAAACAAACAACTAAATCAATACAGTCATCTCAATCCCCGCAGGCCATAGGCTGTGAACAACACAACTTCTGCCTGAAAGAAGTATCAGTGTGGAAGAGAAGCTCCCAGGAGAGAAGTCCAGCACCCCAGCTCCCATCTGTCCAAAAAGAACACATGCACACAGGGGAATGGTTGAGCAGTGCCCTGGCAAACAGAGATACTGAGCAGGTCCTCCTCTCCTACAGCTTCCTTATTGTCTCCTCAAGCATTGCCAGATAGCCTGACCCTCCCTAAACCCAGGCACTGAAGGAGCATTTCCATTCTTCATGACAGGCTGGGAAATAATCTGAGCTTATTGACTCGACAAGGGGGCTGCTCTGCAAACATCAGTGCCTGGTGGGGCTGAGGGCCTCGGGCTCTCCAGGGCTGTCAGCAGGGAACCTCACCAGAATCTCTCTGAAGCAGAGAGAGGCGTGTGTATGAGAATGAAAGTAAATTAGGTCTGAACAAGATTAACAGGGATTTAATTGAACTATGTGAACTGGAACTCCAGTCACGAGCTACTTATTAGCCCGTCTCAAGGGATTGTGCTGCTGGCACTGGGGGAGCACAAGGATGCATTGTGAGGGTGGGACAGCTCCAGGGGACAGCCACGGCCACGGCTTTCGAGATGAGCGTGGCCAGAGTTGCAGAGCTGCTTGAATGTGATCAGAACCAGGGGAAAGAACTCCCAACTCCCAGCCATGTTTCTTCAGAGCTGAGGCATGTCCTGCTGAGGGACAGGAACTCCGTGACACGCATTGGTAGAGGAAATGCAGCCCTCAGCCAGCTCCTGGCTTTGGGTGGCAGAGCAAGGTGTGCCTGCAGAGGTGCTGCCTACTGGCAGGTACCTGGAGACAGACCTTTGAAAACCTCCCCTTCAATAAAATTGACTTAATGAGGTCTTCAGCTCCCTTTGGGATGTTAATTACAAAACAGCCTGGAGAAAAGTGCTTGGGAATTAAAGGAGTTGCCACACTAGTCCTTCTCTCTGTTTTGGTTTTCTGGTGAGAGAACCAGCAGACGCTTGCCAGAGCTTGGCTACCAAGAACCAACAAACACTTGCCAGAGCTTGGCTACCACACTGGTCTCACTGTAGCCAAGAAGATCCACCAGACAGCCCCACGCTCCAGCCATGCAAACCTGAGCTCCAGCTGCACACCGAGGGACTCCTGAAAATCCCTTTTACCAGCCTACTGAATCCCCATCTAATCCCCTGCTTGCATTAACAACTGATGCCTTTATTAGGGCTACCTTCATGGGGGCTCTTGGGGGCTCCAAAAATCTCTCATGGGGGGCAAATTGATTTAGTCACTGGATGGTTTCCTCCTTCCTTCCAGGAAGCTGTGTTGGGAGATAGTTTGCTACTTGTAAGTCAAACACAGATACAGATGCACACATGCCTGACAGTATTAACTAACCAATTTCTCACAGATTAAAGGATCTGAAAGGATTTCCCTTAATGGATCATTTTAATGAATAGGTTATTTATGTCCCTGTGTTCCTATAGTCTGGGACTTCTGGCAGCTTTTACAGTGAATGTGAGGGAACAGGCAGCACAACTTTAAACACAGATTTCTTTTTAAACAAAGATTCTGATGGAATTTATTACACATTTCAAGATAAACTAAAATACATGGCTTATTGGTAATCTCTACATACTCTAAGTTCAGCAAACAAGAGCATGCAAATAGGTATAAAGCTGTCAGGAACAGACTTTTATCTTCATCCCTCCTCCCCCCAACAAAACCAAACCCCAACATCCGTGATTTCTACTGAGCAACGAGTGAGCCAGCCTGCAAAGAGCTGGATGTGGATATTGATGTAGCAGCTGCTACTTCAGGTAAGAGCCACACAGTGCCCACTGGTTCTGAGCTGCAGAAGTGACTCTGTATTTTGGATAACCCGTGTCCTGTGATTCCATTAAAGCATTAACCCCCTGCTTTAGGTAACCTGCAGAAAGCTGGAATTTACGTAAAACCGTCCTCAGGCATTAAAATGGAAAGAGTGATCTGCAGTACCTACTCAGGGCTTTTCTTTGCCCTGCAGATCAGAGACAGAGCACAGGTCCATCATGGAAACTCATGGCACAACACTGTTCTTTGTCATTCGCGTGGGAACTTTTTGTAATGTTTCTTTTTACCGAGAACTTAAAGGAACTTTAGAGTGCTCGTGTCTCCTATGCTTTGTTCTGTCCTTCTGGTATTGCCTTCATGTAGTTCAAAAAAAATTTTTTTAAAAAAGCAGAATTTAAAGCAGAACTCCAAGCTGGATTTTAAGAAGTGCAACTTGGTGTCAGCATTCTGGCTAAGCGCATCAGAGAGCCTGGAGCAGGGAAGTCAACCTGGTACTGGGTGGGATCCATCTGTCACCCCCAGCAAAAGCGAGAGTGAGCAGAGGACGTGGCTGTTCTCAGCACTGATGGTTTCTGTAAACGTGCTGTTCACCTCCTGTTAAAGAACACACACCTGGGCTCACCAGGCATTTGTGACTCGAGGATGGGAGTCTGTGTATGCAAAGAGGATCACAGACTTGCAGCCCTGCCAGGGAGAACCCTTCCTTCAAAGCCGCTCTGAACCCTGGGTGCGCCTCAGAGAGCAGGTTCTCCTCCCATTGACTCATTCCTGATCAAACAAACCAAGATGTGAGCTGGCATCAGGAAGCTCGAGCTGCCCTACAGAGACTCCGTGGCTACGTCACCACCTATCTCCTTCAGTCCTGTCTAGCCATATTTAAATCCAATACTGAATTGTCCCTGGGCCCGGAGAGCCAGAGCCTGAAGGAACACAGTGTCTGTGTCTCCTGCCATACAGTCATGGTACACAGCCGGCCTGCCACCCCTTGGATCTTAAAATACCACATCTCCTCAGGCTGAGAACATATTTACCCTCGGGAGG
Source organism: Callaeas wilsoni (assembly GCA_013398955.1). Lineage (NCBI taxonomy): Eukaryota > Metazoa > Chordata > Aves > Passeriformes > Callaeidae > Callaeas > Callaeas wilsoni. Next base: position 9,147 of record VWPU01008713.1, read on the forward strand.
AACTCAGCCAGAGGAGATGGAGCAGGCTGTGGCAGGGAAGGCTGGGAGGGCATTTGCAAGTGCAATGAACCCCAGCTGTGTTGAAAGAGGGCCCATGGTCAGGGATCAGCCAGCTGGCAGGAGGGTTTATCCATGGCACAGCGAGGCAGTGCTGGCTGATGCACCACCAGTGCACCATTCCCAGACTCCCACCCCAGCAGCTCCTCTCCAGCATGCACTGCCTGGTCTTCCCAAGTTTCTAAGAACAACTCCGCTAGCACAGGCATTAAATTCTGCACCTTCCAGAGTCAAGGTGTTTCCTGATTCTTGTAGTCATTGCAATCCCCACCACAGCCTCAGTTCCCTGAAATGTACCTGCTTTCAAAGGTGGGAATAGAAAGGAAGAGTGCATGGGTGGGGAACAAGAGACAGCGACGCTGGGGAAATGAAAGCTTTCATCTCCAGTAGTCTGGAATCTAGTGAGTTATTACCTAAAGAATTAAAGAATATGACAAAGGCATTATGATTAAGCCATAAAATGCAGCTATGTATTTCAGAGTAGATGACAACAGAGATGAATACAAAGCTGTGTAGTGAGGTGTTCTGGATCCATTTGATCCCTCTGCCTTAAAAAACACAACACAAACCGGTATCCAAAGCAGCAAACCCATGCTCTACTTTCCACAGGCATTTTACTACAAATCCCAGCCAGCATGGAGGAGCCAGGACAGCAGCCCTCTCTACCCATCAGAACTGGAAGAAGTCACTTCAGTGGTGACTGACACATTAATCAAGTCAAATGAAGTCCTGGATATATGAAGTTCTCTTTGCATGTAAGAAATCTATGGCAGAACCCCAACCTTTCCACTCTTCTAAGTTTCTTCTCTCTTGCCCCTGAAAAGTAAAAGATGGCAATGCCGGAAAACCATTAACAGAGTTAGTTGCCTTTGATGTTGTCTCTGAGGAAGCGTGATTATAGGTGTTTATTTGGTCTTTGGAGGCTCATCAGTCACACCTCTATCGTTTCTTTTTGGTTTCCTTCTTGGGTTTCTTGCTTATCTGTGGAGCAGTTGCCTTTGGCTTCTTCACCGTCTCTGAATTCTTAGGCTCAAAACTGTCCGAGTCCTACAAGAATCAATTAAGAAACAGTCAGTAACTATTTTTTTACCATTTGCTGACAGGTTGCTTTGGGGATTCGAGTATAAGCCCCAGGAAACAAGTGCTGGAACACATTGATGTCAAACTGAGGCCACATTTAATGAGACTCGAGCAGCCTCATCTCTGCTCCTTCTGCACATGCTTTTTGATGAGTGTGAGTTTCTGCACAGAAATAGCTTTGAGATTGAGTTTTTTGAGTTACCAGAGATGCCATTAAAAGCTTAAGTATCTAAAACAGGCTCTGGAGAAGAAAAATTTTGAAGGCAAGAAAAAAATCAACACTAAATGAAAACTATTTGAATTAGGAAAAGATAACATGTAATCACCAGGGTGCATGGAAACTGTCAGGCATTTCTGCCAAACATTAATCACTATCATGTGCAAGACAAAAAAATATTCCCCAAAGCAGCAGTAAGAATATAAAGTTCAGAGCCTCTAAACCAAGCCCAAAATCCAAGGAGGGAAATGCAGGCAAAGCTTTCTTCACCTGGACTAACAAAATACTGAGATGTGATGCTTGTTTCCTTCAGAGAAGATGAGAGATAATATTGCAGCCATGGGAAATAAAGTCTAGTTATCTGGTGAAAACACAAGGGAACAGCGCCAGTCTCCTCTGAGAAAGCACACACATGCAGATTGCCTCCTTTCATTAAATGCATTTGAGTATAAATATTGCTTTAGCATCTTGGGTTCTCTCAGCCTGAGTGTGCCAACTGGAAAAGGACACACAAAAAATGGCTGAGCAAGACGTGCGAGTTTCGAGCTTCCAAGCCAGCGCTCCAGATAATGGAGGGGGAGGCAGCATCTGACAGTATCCTTTTAATCAAAGAGCTTGGTTCAAACGTCTCTCAAGTTACTGGGCTATTACAGCTCACATCTGTGTGGCTTTCCAAGGAAGGAGACTTGGCTGGCTTTCCAAAGGCTGTGATCAGTGCGCAGGGAGCTGGCAGGCTCCAGGGAGATGGTTATTACTCAGGGATGCAGAGTGCTGCTGCCATAACGTGAACACTGCTGCCTTCTAATGTCCAAACCAAGGTAGACTTCAAAGTTTGAGGCTCCAAGACAGCAAAGTTCCTCAATACCCTATCCAGACTCAAGCACTGTTCCCAAGACCTGGAGGAGTAGCTTATGGTGTTTATGGTCTTGTAAACAAGTCATATGGACAGCACATCAAGAGGACAGTTTATATATGGAGAAAATAAAAACTAGACTATGCAAACATCAAGGCATGCTACAAATGTAAGCAGTAAAAGGTCCTTGAGCTTTATCATTTTAATTAGGGGCTGGTCTCCAGTTTCCCACTCCAGACCACAGCTATCACTCTTTACAACTTTCAAGAATGGGGTTTCTTGGTATTTCTCAAAAATTTACTGGAGAAATGATGGACTCTGACAGACGGCGCTGGTGGCTGCAGAGTAACGGTGCAAAGGTTGGGCTCAATGGTCTTGGAGGTCTTTTCCAACCTGAATGACTCTAAGATTCTACGAGTTGCAATGCTACTGCATGGTATCCAGCAACTGCCTGTTCATCTCCCTGCTGGGAGCTGCAGCTCCTGTGGCAGGACAAGCAGAGGGAGCGTGACCCATGGCAGGACAGCATCACATCACACCAGCAGCTGAATGTGGAAAAATTGGGTCATGAACTTTATCCTTCACTCTGTACCTCATCTTGAGGCATTCCCTTCCCCCAATAGGCTGAAAATTTCCATGCTTCCTCTGCACAGCAGGGAGCAAACATGGCAATAAAGAGTCTGAAAACAAAACTCCCCATGCTGAGTTGTTACTGAAAATATACCATATGCCTTCAGACAACATCTGTATCAAAGCACCAAACTTGCAGCCTGATCACCTTGCAGCACTGAAACACCTGTAGCCAGCACCAAGGACATTTTTCTCCTTAATGAAACAAGCCAGGCAGAAGCAGGACATCCCTCATTCTAGAGGAACAGCTCACCTCAACCCTTCTCCTTCATCTTCCCCTGTGCCAGCTGCATCAAAGGACCCTCGGGCACTGGACGCGATGTCAGCCCTGAAAACTGCTTTCCTCACCTTTAGGATATACTGGAAATTTCACCTGCACCTTGCTTCCAAAAATCACACACAATCTAGAGCCCAGAGTCATTTTCTGAAAGGCATGTCCTGCAAAGGGGATGCCCTGCCTGGCAATTAATAAAGCAAATCAGCAGCAGGATGACAATATGGGTCAGGACAAAGCCTTCTCTTGCAGCCAGGAACTGCACGCACATTTAGCACCTTGTTGGTGCTTCAGGTTGTTTTTTTCACTGATATTAAGAGAGATCCTGGCTCCAGATATTTGTTCCTGACTTTCCTATCTGGTGGTAAGTCACAAGACAAAAGCTGGAGGTGGGAAAGCCAGAGGGAAGGAAAGAGAATGAACAATGAAACTGTCATCAATCCCAGGGGCAGCAGTGTCTCCATTAGCTACTCAACATTCCCTCCCATCCTGTTTTCCCTGACTCTGCCCATCTATATCAATACTAAAGAGCAGTACTTACTGTCTTGTGGGACTTTGACACGGGCAGGATTATGGCGAGCACACAGATCAGCTGGAAAATGGCTCCAAAGAAGAGTCCGTAGCGTAGCACATTCTCCATGAACGTGGGCTCAGGGATTTCTGGGGGGGAGAAATCCAACTCTGCAGCCATTGTCAGTGCAGCCTTCTCCTCTACTGCTCTCAAGCAGACTGGTTACTGCAAGGGGGAAAAAACAGAGCAATGTTTTGCATCGTCCTTTCTGGCATTTGCTTTTTGTTATCCAAAAATGACAGACTCCCTCATGGAGTTTTGAAGATACTCTTGAACTACGGGAGCAATAACAAAAAGGAAAATGAAAGCTGTGTTTAATTTGGGTGTTTGTCTTTTGTCATCTGCCTACAAAAATAGCCCTCAACTGCTGGTATTGGGCCATTTGTGGGTGAGGAGCAGACAAACAAAATATGAACCATGTTCATGAAACAATAAGGGAAAAGCTTAATAAGCAAGAATACATTTCTTCCTGAAGTTGATCACACATGCAAGGTGATTACTATTTATTTTTACTTATACTGTCTGTGTGGTCACAGCCTTGTTGTAGATGCTATAGAAACCCAACTACTTAAACCACACAGAAGCAGAGCCATTGAAGACAGAGGAACGAGTTATGTGTATAAATTTATCCGTGGCTTTAGTGGCTGGTTATAAGCCCCACATAACTTAAAACAGTCACACAGGTAGTTTGTGGCAGAGCTAAATATTGATCTCCTGGGTCCCAAGCTTCTCAGCCATGAGACCATCCTTCCTTCCTCCCTTTATCTTTTGCTAATGGAGCTGTCAATTCATTCTATGAATGACTAATGGCTTTTTACAACGAGGGAGAACTCTCCTGCCAGAATTGCTGGAGTATGCCTCAGGAAGTCCCCAAAGGGAAATCCAATTAATCTGAGATGCCATCACACTCAGCTGTGATTACTGCCCCACTCGGTTTTCCTGACCTGGATGATCCCAGTGTGCATTCCCTGGATCAGCACTGCTCCCTGACAGTTACAATTCTCTGTATCGCTAAAGCTTGGGTGTGAGCTGACTTTGTATGCTGAGTTTGCCTCCTAGAAATTATCTCCAAAGCAGACTCTGCATTTCTCAGGCTGGGAGGAGGTTTTTACAACCTGCAGACATCACCCAGTCCAGAAGGGTGGTAAACTTGGCATATAATTCCAGTAAAGCTATAGCTGATAAATTTGAGAATCAATAACTCAATGCCATTGCATATAAGAGGCAAATATCACTTGGTGACATACACTAATAGGAGAGGTATATTAATTAAAAAAAATAATTATTCTGTTTTCATTCAACTGAAGTACAGAATGTTATTTTGAATTTTAAGACAGGAGAACATTTGCAACTGCACAGACTGCCAACCACTGGAATAGAGAGACTGTGGAATTCCTGCTACTGGTGATTCAGAAGAGCAGATCAGATAAGCACTGGCCTGGGATGGGGTGTGGGTGTACACAATTCTGCCTTTGAACCAGGAGATAAGAACAGGTGACCTCTCGAGGTCCTGTCCAGGTCAGTACTTCAGTGAAAGAAAACGTTTCAAATTCTGATTCAAACTCAGTCAGCAAGGGCTGTGTGGGACATGAAGGCAGAACACACACTGACCCCGCAGGCTCAGCCAGTCCCAAAGGCTGCACAATGCTGTGAACAATCCTGCATGCATGTGGCTCATCCCAACTGCTTTTGCCTTTTAAAACACCCCCTCTCCCAACCCACAAAGGCAGCAGTTCCTAAGCAAGAAACAGAATCACCTCCGAGTTGCATTTATCTCATCTGGATATCTTTTGAAAACATTATTGTTGCCTGCCCCTGTCCTCAAACACAGGAAGGGATGTTCCTTCATTCCTCACCTGGAGTTTTCTCAGGACAAACTCCTGCAGATAATCCCGATTCACACACCTGAAACACAACACACAGAGATAAACGAGAAAGGGAAACAGATACAATGAAAACAAAAAATCTCAGTCCTCATCTTCTACAACTCTCCCCTACTTTCCCCTTTTTTAGCTCATCTCCCTTGAAGGCATTAGTGCTTCTCTAACAAACCCAAGTGACATGACCAGCACCAAGAGCTCTCTTGCAGGCTGGCACCAGCTGCCACCACCATTTGAAGCAGTATCCCCTGAAATATGCTCAGAGGAGAGCTGGCATTGTGCTCCAGCTAATTACAGCAATGTCCTTGCTTGCACAGGCTACCCACACTAGGACCATTGGTTTTCCTGCCATCAGTGGAGCCAAACTCTCAGCAAAATTCCTCAGTTTTAAAAACTCCAGTGGTTCACACAGTGCCCAAAGCCTCTGGCTCGCACCTAAGCCAAGAGGTCCCTGGATGATGGAGCCTTCCTCCCTGTTCCATAGAGTCCATAGCATAGTTCACCACCCATTGCTCGGATAACATCTCTTTTCCTCCACAGGCTGTCAACTGCCTGTTTCCTCAGCCTGCCTCACCATGGCCACAGTTAAAGCAGTTCTTCTTAAATTGCATTTAAAGATCAATACTCCTATGTCAGACCCTGAGAGGAAGCTGCCCTTGACCCCTCCAGCTTATTCATGTGGTTTAATACCCAGTGAATAAGCTGGAGGAGCAGAAAGATCCCTCCTCTCCCCACAGAACCAGCCAGGGGCTCCTCGGGGCTGCAGCTCCTGCTTTGCTCAGTGGCAGCACCAAAGAGGATGTGGCTGTTCCCCGTGGCTCAGGACTGGGCCCTGTGATAAATAATCAATGTATTTCCAGGATCAGGGCCATGCACCAGCCAGGAGAGACTCGAACCTTTCTTCTTGCTGTGCTGTGTTTCCCAGCTGACATCTTCAACACCTGGCACTATATAAATAATTAGCACAAGACAAAGCCATGGAAACAGCTCAAGTAATATATATTAGCTTCTCCTTGGGGCGGAAATAAAACACAATGAAAGATTCCGTCAAAGGACGAGGCAAAAAAGCCCAAGTTGGAATTTTTACACGTCTTAGCAGGTGTCGGGATGGAGCCTGAGCAATTTCTACTGGCTACGCCTATCCACACAGCTGAACCCACGGCCATCAGCGCGGCCGAGGAGCCCAGCTGGGCGACGAGGGGCCAGGGGCTGGCAGCTGTGCCCGGGCTGTGGGACAAGCACTGTGCGGCCCCAGGGCGGGGACACCGGCGTCCTCCTCCCTCCCTCCATCCCTCCCGGGCCAGTCCCCGCGGTGCCGCCCGGCCTCGGCAGGACCAGCCAGGGCCCCCTGGCTCTGCACTCGCCTCCCGGGGCGACGCTGAAGCCGCCGCTGCCCCTCGCCAGCGCCCCTGGCCCGCAGAACCCCGCACGGCCCCGCTCACCGCCCGCTCCGCTCCCCGGGCCGCGCCGCCCCGGAACCGCTTCCCGCCCGCTGGAAGTGCTTCCGGCCGCATCCCTAGCGACCGACCGCTCCCAGCAACCGTCCCTAGAAACCACCCCAGCAACCGCCCCAGCAACCACCCCTAGCAACCATCCCTAGCAACCGACTGTCGCAGCAACCGCGCCAGCAACCGTCCCTAGCAACCACCCCAGCAACCATCCCTAGCAACCGCCCCAGCAACCGTCCTTAGAAACCGCCCCAGCAACCGGCCCTAGCAACCGCCTCTAGCAACCGTCCCTAGCAACCGACCGCTCCTAGCAACCGCCCCAGCAACCGTCCTTAGAAACCGCCCCAGCAACCGTCTGTAGCAACTGTCCGTAGCAACTGTCCCTAGAAACTGCCCCACAACCGTCCTTAGAAACCGCCCCAGCAACCGGCCCTAGCAACCGCCTCTAGCAACCGTCCCTAGCAACCGACCGCTCCTAGCAACCGCCCCAGCAACCGTCCCTAGAAACCACCCCAGCAACCATCCCTA
>VWPU01008713.1:16748-80441 GCA_013398955.1 Callaeas wilsoni
CCCCAGCAACCATCCCTAGAAACCGCCCCAGCAACCATCCCTAGAAAGTGCCCCAGTAACCATCCTTAGAAACCGCCCCAGCAACCGTCTGTAGCAACCGTCCCTAGCAACTGCCCCAGCAACCATCCCTAGAAACCACCCCAGTAACCGCCCCAGCAGCTGCCCTTAGCAACCACTCCAGCAACCATCCCTAGCAACCATCCCTAGCAAGCGACTGCTCCAGCAACCGCCCCAGCAATCGTCCTTAGAAAATGCCCTAGCAACCGTCTGTAGCAACTGTCCATAGCAACCATCCATAGCAACCGCCCCAGCAGCTGTCCTTAGTAACCGCCCCAGCAACCGTCCATAACAACCATCCCTAGCAACCGTCCCTAGAAACTGCCTCACAACCGTCCCTAGCAACCGCCCCAGCAACCGGCCCTAGCAACCGTCCCTAGCAACCGCCCCCAACACCCACCCCTGGAAAGTGCCCCTGCAACCATCGCTAGCAACCAACCTCTCCTAGCAACCACCCCAGCAACCATCTCTAGAAATCGCCCCAGCAACCACCCCAAGAATTGTCCCTAGCAACCACCTCTGGCAACCATCCCTAGCAACCACCCCGGTAACCATCCCTAGCAACCACCCCGGTAACCATCCCTAGCAGCCACCCCTGGCAACCATCCCCAGCATCCGCCCCAGGAATCGCCCCTAGCAACCATCCCAACAAGTGTCCCTGGAAACTGCCTAGCAACCATCCCTAGCAACCATCCCTAGCAAGTGCCCCAGCAACCTCCCCTGGCAGCCATGCTGAGCAGCCCCCTGTGGCACCGCGTTGCGAGGGGTGGCCTAAGGGCGGTCCAGGGCCTGGGAGGCCTGGGGGAGTGGGGGGCTGGGGGGCTCCACGGCCATGTTCCTCCAAAACCCCCGAGGCCAATCAGCTTCATGTGCCGTGGGCCTCACCCCAGCTGTGGGAGCCTGTGGGTGCCGACCCTCTGGTGGGTCACAGAATCACTGAATCAATAAGGTTGGAAAAGGTCCCTGAGGTCCCCAAGTCCAACCTATGACCCAACACCACCTTGTCAACCAGAGCAGAGCACTAAGTGCCATGTCCAGTCTTTCCTTAAACACCTCCAGGGATGATGTCTCCACCACGTTCCTGGGCAGCCCATTCCAATGTCTAATCACCCCTTCGCTGAAGAAATTCCTCCTTAATGTCCACCCTAAACCTCCCTTGGTGCAGCAAAAGGCTGAGTCCTCTCATATTGGCTGGGTGCCCATGGCAGAAGCACCCCAGGCCTTTACACCTCAGGGTTAACATACTCACCCCCTAAATCCTTGTGAGGGTTTTAATCCTCCCATCAATTATGTGGCCTTTCATAAGGATTTCTCTTTATCCACAAGGTTTTCATCTGCTCCCTTGACATACTCTGGCAGCAACAATTAAGATGTGCTTCTGGCGTTGCTCTTGACAGGAACTGTATTTTTAATGTCCCGTCCAGTTTCTGGCTCTGAACTGGAGATGTCTCGAGAAGATGACCTACAAAGGGAAAAATGGCTTGGGCTCTGTTTTGCTGATTTGTGGCATTTAAAGAATCTGATTTGTTTTGCCCTTTTCCTAACCCTAAATTATCAGAAGTGCCAGGTTGGTTTCTCTGCAGAGCTTTATTACCAGAGAGCCTAAATACTTTGGGGAAAACCTAATCAGTTACTTATCTACTGAGGAAGTAGGGTATGGCATTTGTAATAAAAGGATTTTCTAGGCTGTTACCAAGAATTTGAATCAAGTGGATATGAATGATAACAATTTCAAAGATTTTCAGCAATTGGATTATAAATCTTTCATGTTTTTTAGTGCAGAAGACTTTACAGACAACTGGAGAACATTGCTGAATGAGTGGCAGAAGCCAGAGACACTTATACACAGAAACTCTTCTGGCATAAAAATCCTAAGAGAAAAATTACTCTTAAATAGAGCTTTCTCTGCCCCTGGTGAGTGGCTAAGGCATAATGCCAGAGCTCAGGAAAGCAGTAAATTCTGCCCTTTCACCTTCTTACCTCCCAAACTCTGGATGTTTAGGATGAAAAAAAACCACTGAGGAGGAAGAAATAGTTCTTGAAAATGTCAGGAGGGATCTTATCAGAATGGATTAACAGACAGATGAAATTCTTCCCAGTATTACCAGTACACTGAACGTGCTGGTGCTGCTGTCCACACACATTCTCACAGGCTCCAGTCCTCACAGATGGAGTTTGCAGGCAAAAGGGGAAAGACACTCATTACTATATATTTTATTATTTTTCTTCTCTACCTAACAAAAAGGGCACTAGTCGCTCTAAGTAGAATTAGGCAGGTGAAATGTGCAGTTTTTAGGCAGCTCCTGCCCCTTCTCTCTCCCTCTATTTCACCCTAAGGATGCCAAACCCTCCAGGCCAGGTCAGGAGTGCCCCAGCCTGGGAGCCACAAGCAGGTGGTGCCATCAGCCCACTGTGGCTCCCCACCTTCCACCAGCATCACACTGACCCACTCCTTGCACCTGACTGTGAAATGACTAAAAAAAGGAAGCTATTTATTTTTAAAAAGGGAAGATTTTCCCAAAGCCTAACAGATGCAAGTGGGTTTCGAAGCTAAAATTCATTCAACAAGTGGACATGGCAATTTTGTCCGCACTCAGTTCTAAGCATGGACAATTCTCAGGCAAGAAGTCTTTCTCCAAATCCAAATAACCCTTGGCTTTTTTTAGTCCTTTCTACATTTCTTCTTCGGTTTGCGTTGCGGTATTTCCTGCATGTCTTTGCAGTGAGGCTCTTTATTACCACTCACTGTACGTGTGATCCTTGTGCTCCAAGGTCCTGTCATCCTCAGGCTGCACATTCATATTCAGCCAGGAAAAAAATTACTAACAACTGCTCTCATTTCTCATCCCTTACTGGAAACACAGCCTTCTTCATTCCCTCTCCATAAACCATGCTTTGCCTTCTGGATGCCAGTAAAATCTCACTTATATTCTGGTTTTTATCAGAGGCTCTTCAAAGGATTGAAGCTGCCTCTCCCTGTTCACTGATTCTGGCTGTAACATGCTGTGTAACCTTCTAGCCAAGGCTCCTTTCCAAACTGAAATGAGAGTGGTAAGACCAAAGATGAGCTCCTTAATTACTGACATTCACTGCTGGCATCTCAGCTCTGTCTGCCAGGGTTGGAGGAGGAAGGAGATGGTATTTAGAGAGCCAGAAATTCAGGAGTCAGTAACTCTCAAGCCTATAGCTGAGTGTAACGTGCTGATGCCTGGCTGAAACTCTTGCCAGTTCACTTGGGCAATGCTGAAATGCTCCAGAGCTCTGCTGGGAAATGAACAGAGCCAGAGAGGTACAGTTCTATAAATGGATCCCACCTGCAGAGCCCATCGGGCCTCCTGACAGATGCACATCTCACGGGCTGCTGCCATTTGCTCTCCTGTACAGGCTCAGGGATAGTTAATGTTTGAAGATTAAGTAGGCTTTTCAAGCAGGCTTTTCACACCATGAGACAGTCCTTCCTGACAGCACTTCTTGCACATTTCGAATTTCTGATTTATTTTGTCTATTTTTAATCTGATCCCCTGCTTCAGACTCATTCTCAGAGTGCAAAGAGTGCTCTCATCCAGAGAGTCTCCTTCCTTGAGATTATTTTGATAAATGTTTGTATTTGGCTTCCTACCAATTTGAGTTCCTCCAGGGAAAATTCTCCTCAGGAAATCTATTGATGTTCAAAGGGTTGAGTCTGGAGGATCTGAAGATCCAAGTCTCAGCACTTTATCCTTCCAAGAAGCAGAAATCAAGTCTCATATGATTTTCTAATAGCAAGTCTCACCACACCTGCTGGGTTGAAGTTTTGGGTTTTTTGCTTCTTCCTTAGAAGGAACTGGTAGCACAGGCTAAATCTTGTCTTTCTCATCTCATTTTAGTTTGCTTGCCTTCCACAGAAATGACTTGATTTTTACAAAGAACTTAGAAATGAAAATTACTGTGAACGCAGCAGTAATGGACGCTGCAATTAAATGATTATGAATTTATTATAATGTGCCTGAGTTCTGCCATTTGGGATAAGACACTTAAATCAAAATGAGTTCCATCCTACCTCTGTGATGGCAAACCCAGGCAAAAACCCATAACTTTTAGTCTTAGGCAGGTCTGTTTAATTCACCATTAGGGCATTTGCCACAAGTCAGCCACCACCCCACCTCTCACTCCAGTAAAAGCAAACCAGAGGGAACAGCTGTGTCCCCAGGGCTCTCTTGGAATTGGTAGAGGCTGGAGAAACCACCCTGTGTGACATTTTGGAGAAGTGCAGAAAAGCTTTTGATGGCTGAGGACACAGGATGGATTTTTGCCATCTGATGAGTTACTCCTGACTGTCATTAGTTCCAACCCCACGAGGAGAGCAGGACCGTTTCCCACGCTGCTCAGCTTCTCTGAAGCCGTTGTCGTGCGCCCGGAATAGTCAGGGGTGATTTTGTAAAGCATGGCACGGAGACCGGGGCAGGTAAAGCTGAGAGGAAATCAATGCCTGGGGAACTGCTTCAGGATCCTAACTCTGTGTCCTGTGTCAGTGAAGCACTGAAATAAGAGCAGCTGGCATGTGCTTCACCCAAGGGCCGTGGGGAGGGTAGGTCTGCTTGGACGTGACTCCGAAATCTGGCAGTTCCAGGTGCTGAAGATGCCCGTGGCAGCTCGTACCTGGCTGTAGATTCCATCAAGCTTGCACTGCTGTAGGCTTGGGTTTAGAGGGCAAACAGAGAGCTACCCACTGCTCGTTCTAACATGATGATCTGTGAGAGGCAGTGAGTGTTACAGACCTCTGCTTTGGGAGCCAGTGGATGCTGACAGCACTTGCTGTGGGAGGGAGGAGAGAAACTGGGAAGGTTCTAGGGACAAACCAAGAGATACTCTAACCAGAAAAAGCTGTTCATTTTGCAAATCACGTTTGTCATCTGTTGTGCCAAATTATTATTGATGCTAACCCTAAAGTGAAGTTCTTGTGAGGAATGCTGTCACACAGCCAGTATGTTTAGACTTTGAATGCCACTAATAGTCCTTGGGGCAGCTCTGGGGCTGTGGAGAGCATGGAACTGCAGCCAGAGCCCCCTTGGCACGTGCAGGGGGCACCAGCTCTACACGTGTGACAGCCCTACTGAAAAAATGGCCATGAGAACAGAGCCTGCAGCTGCCAGCTCAAACACACGCTGCAACACCAACGGGGCAGATGCAAAACTGCCTCCAAACAACTCTGGATCCTGTCACAGTCCATAGCATCTTCATCCAGGCAGCAGTGGGGGTCACAGACATTTCTGCTGCAGAAGCAGCTGCATGAACCAGAGGGAGAGCTTGTGGAGCCTGGTGGAGGAACTCCAAAAATGACCCTTTTGAGTCCTGGGAAGATGGGAAGGTTTTGACTGAAGCTGGGACAGGAAATCGCAGGGATAGAAAAGCTGCTCTATTTATGCTATTGCAGAACTCCTAAGCTGGATACACCCAACAGAGCCTGCAGGGGTTTTAGAAATTTCTGCTGCCTCCTGCAATTAACCCAAAGCCATTGTTGTGGGTCTAGCTGGGTTCAGCTGGGCATGGCAGGAACTCAAACCAGGCAGCACAAGGAAACTCCTGGGACGATGGAGCTTTATAGAGCCTTCTGTGAAAGCAGCTCACTTGAGATATGAACATGGATCACAGCCCTCCTAACCCGAGCTGGGCAGCAGGCAGCTATAAACAAGTCAGTTATAGACTGATTCTCCTTGATCTACTGATTCTCCTTGATCTGAGAAATATTGCCTGGTATCATATGCCGCTCTGTGTAAGGCAAGGGGCCAGCTGGATGGAGAACCAGCTCAAGACCAGGCTATAAGATAATACCTTGATATAGCGTTGGCTCTTGACTGGTTTAACGGCACGATCTGATTCATCTGTTCAGCCAGTGCAGCACCAAGACAGTGGAAGAAAAATAAATCATGCTGAAAAATTAGTGCAACCGGCCTCACACATGAGAGAACATGAACAGATTCAAAAAAGCTAACAAAAATCCCTTTCCAGTTTGTCAGGACCGCATGCAGCTGTGTGCACCAGGACAAGGATTTTGGAAAACCTGCTCTGTGCTACCCAGAAATCCCTGTCTCCAGTGGATGACACAGATGATATACCTGCCTGATTTGCAAGAAGCAGTGAGAGGCAATAGTAGAGTTAGACCATCACTGGATGCTTCTGACCCCCTGCACACACAGACACCCACGTGCACCCCGGCTGCACCCTCCTCCCTACGATCCCTCTCTGCCACCGACAGCTGTGATGCTGCTGTGGTGCCAGGTGAAGGTATTCGGCAGTAGACAGACATGAGTCATCTCACCTGCTGAAACTTCTTCCCATCATCGAGTCATGCAAGCCCTGAGACAGCACGGTCTGGGTCCCCATCAATTCTAGGCACTGTAAAGTCAGTATGAAAAATCTGGCAGGTGGAGCTCATGCTGGCACCTCATTTTGAACTCCTCCGAACTGTTGTGGTCTTCTTGGCACCAAGGCTCTGTGTTCGTTTTAATGGGGCTTTCATAAACCTTGTTCCTATTGAATGGACACAGCTGCCAGCTCACGCAGCACCCCAGGGAAGACCCTGCCTTTTTCCAGAGCACATGAATGGAGCAGGGCTCTCCAGCTGCTTTGTGGGCTTGGTGTGAAGCTGTGATGTTTGCAGGGACTGAAGCATGAACTGCCCCCCTAATGCAGGTGTGAGTAACAAAGGAAAAGGAGGAAAAGGCTGATAATCAAAGAAAAATAAAATAGCAAAAAGATCAACCCTCCTGTTCAGGCAGTGTGAGAAAGAACTAATGGTTAACTCACTCTCATTGTGGAGTAGAAGGAAAAAATGCAATTGCAGAGGAAAAGCGAAGTTTCCCTTGCAAAGTGAATTTGTCATCCACTCTGCCAGATGATTGCTGTTATTTGCTCTTCACTCTTTGAGGGGTAAAGAGAAAGTCGTGCAAATGACCCTGGACTACGGGCACAACGCCCTCCCCGCCACCTCCCCGCGCACACACGCAGAAAGAGGATGCAAACACAGCCTTTGAAATTCAGGAGGATAATTGATTCTCTGACGCGTGGAAGCCCACAGGACTCCTGAGGGAGCTCAGGTATAAAAGGCGGAGATGCACCTCCCTGGCAGCCAGAGGACACCGGGGGAGAGCCGCGAGTGTCCTCCCTGCTCTGCACGAGTGCGGGTCCTGCCCGGCGCCGCGCGGGGCACGGACCCAGCGGGCTCGCGGGGGCTGCTCCAGAGGAGAAGTTGGATTTGCAACAGGGGGAGGAACATCTGGGCAGGAGCTGATCTAGGAAGCACTTGTTTTCTACAGGAAAGGTAAGTGGGAGCCTCTCTCTGTGCATTTAACAAGATAATGTCTATTTGGAAGTTGGAGACAATTAAATTCCACTGAAATGCAATCAAAGCTGGCATCAGGAATTAGCTTTGCCAGGTACAACAGCCTTTGTACCATCTCAAGATTTGTACCAATATGCTTTTGCACCAAGTTATAGAATGAAACAATAATTGAACTACATTTTAAGTGCAAACCAATGGAATTATGCTATAGATGAACTTTATAAAGCACATTAGATGTGTACCAGCTGTAGCAGAGTTTTTCTCTTTTGCTGTGTTGGTGTGAGTTTCTTTTGCCCTGGCAAATGAGTGGTGTTTTACTCACCCAGCAGTGAAACTGTGTTTGAGCCAAAGCAAAGTGTGAGGAGAAACACAACTCTGTGTTACAGGTAATGCAAAGCCAGCCACGACAAGGTACAGGCAGGCACTTAAAAGGATTTCTGCTTTTCTAATGTAGCACTTCAGGGAATAAAAGTTTCAGCTTTATAAAACAGCAGGCATGGCAAAAGCTCCATTTCATCTACACAAAGGTATTTTTAAGACTGCTCAGGTTGAGGTTTCAGAAATGGCAAGAGGCAGTTACCCAGCTCTCCAACATCACTGTGACAATGCTGCTGTTCCCACTGCACAGGATGGAACGAAGCTATTAGGCTTCATCTGCCAGAACGGTGCTAAAAGCTCTTCATCTTAAGGGGAATTTATTTATTAATCATTTTTTCACATGCTGCCAGAATGGAAAGTGAAGGTGTCCCTCACCTCAGGAGAATTTCGAAGGTGACAATGTTTTGCAGAGCTGTCAAGCTGCCTGCACACAGAGTGACACTTAAATTTCCCAGCTTCTCCTCTGAAATAGCAGACACATCTGGAAAGAGATGTAGGACTTTAATTTCTGATTTATTCACAAGGGAAAAAGGGGGACAGACATACCCAAAAGTCTGGAAGGGGGCTGTGGCTAAGGGAGAGAAGACAAAGCAGGACAGGGGAAGAAGGACAAACAAACAAAAAAAATTGCGAAGAAACTAATAGTAGAGAAATAAAAAAAAAGATCTCAAATGTTCAAAAAGCAATTCTAGAGAAAAACCCAACATTCAAAGAAGAGAAGCCAGGGAAAGAAAGAAAGTGGTAATCTGGGTGGTATCCTAGGAAGAGGTAAGGAAAGCAGACAAGGTTTGGCTGGGTTTTCATTCACACTGGCACTTCTCAGCTCACATTGAAGCTTCTCTAGTACTGATTAAATCTTCTGGTTGGCACTTTCTATAGATGCTGGTGCCACAGTCTGCTGGTACCCACTGATAGGTGCCTTAGGTAATTTCCTCTATCTAGAAAGATCTGACTTGGGGTTTTCTTGAAGATATTTAGGGAAGAGGCACAGAAGAAGCATGTTTTTCCAAGTTCCAACGAAAAAGGAAAAAAGAAAGGGAAGCAGGGGATTTGTTCTAAAAGCAGAAGTCATGTGTGTCTATCAAAGTCCCCTTTTTCTTTCTTTTAAGCATTCCTTGGGTCTCTGAAGGACCAAAGTGATTCTGTAATAGAGCAGGAGGTAGGAGATGCCGCCCACGAGCACGAGAAGCTCTGTAGGACTCCAGAGCTACTGTGCTGTTCCCAGGGGAAATGCTGGGGAAGCTGCTGGTCCTACCTGGGAGCACAAGTAACTGGAAACAGAGACTGGGCTGAGAACGACTTTGTGATGAGAAACCCCATTTGTCAGAGTGACACCTTTTCCCGTGTCTGTCCGTGCACTTCTGACACTGCCACTAATTCCGTTATTGACTTCCCCGGTGTCAGTATCAGACCCATTTGCAAGACCACAGGTCCTTGATCAGCCTCCCCTTCCCTGTGTTGATCTGCTCTGTCCAAGCACAAAAGACACCTCACTGATGATGTTTTCCATCAGAAAGCTCCCCTGGCCCCCCCCCCAATCGGTAAAACTCACTGCTTGAAAGTTCACTTGAGCAATCAGAAGTCCAACCAAACCCTTTCCATCTGGAAGCTGCTCCTTTTACAATAAAGTATTGTTATACAGTTGGAAGAGGGTTTCTTTCCTCCCCCCTTTCAGGGAGATCAAACATCTTGCTGCTTTTTCCCTGTTCCCTATCTTATTTTACACAAGAAAACTTGGTATTTTAAAGGTTTCTATCCACATTCTTAAGGAATCTTCTTTGAGCAAAAGATCAGTCGCTTTCAATGGAAACTCAGTAAGAGCAGCATTCACTGAAATACCTTCCTAGTTTCCTACTGTTGCTCGCTTCCAAGAACAAAAGCTCGGCCTTCATCTCCCGAGGGTGTGTGACCTCGGGCGGCTCTGCCCTGAGTCATTCTCAGCTCTTCAGCCCAGCCCGGGACGCGGAGCTCCGCAGCCGGGGCTGCCCGGGCGGCTCAGCCCGGCTCGCCGTGCACCGAAGCCGCTGCTCAGGGAGCACACGGCGCAATTCCGCCCTTCCAAAGGGACATATTTCAGTCCAGCCCCCTCTCCGCTGAAGGAAGGGTCTGTGTTTTGTTTGGCAAACCAAGCTCAGCACTTGCCTTCAATAACTGCCTTTGCCAGGGTTACCTCTGTGCCGGTATTACCCCTCCGCCCAGGAATTTTATTTGGATTTCCCCATTTCTCCCCAGCCCCTGGACAGCCAGCCAGGGCAGCTGGCAGGCACAGAGCTGTGCCGTGCAGGTACAGCCATGTGAGCACACACGTTCCCGGGAGAGCAGGCAGGAGAGGTCCCAGGGCTGGCTGCAGATGGTTCTGGGCAGGCAGTGAGGTTCTTTTCACTCGCCTGCCGATTGCTGCTCCCATCCAGGTGCTTTTACAGCCCGTGCAGGGGTCCCTGGGGCTCACAGCAGCCCGAGAGAGCTCTCCTCCAGCCACAGCAGTGGGACAGGTCAGTCCCACAGCATCAAACCCTGATCTGCCCTGCCTCCCCACCCGAGGGAGACACCAGCTCCCAGGGCATCACACACAGCCACTGCCTCCGGGAACTGCACTCCATGGGGGACACTGCCTGTGCCGCTTTGGACACAAATCCAGGAGGAAACAACCTGAGAGGGGCGTCTGACTCTCCCTCTCCTGCCTGCCAGGCAAGCAGGCCCCAGCAGCTGCTCCCCCACCGGTTAGGGAAAATAATTTCTTGAGTGAAAGTGAAAAAAACTATTTATTTAACAAACAGAGTCCTCTGCTGTCACAGGGCAAAAAAAAAAAGAAATACTGAAACCCCCTTCCCTGTCCCCTAAAAGAGGACTAGGGATTTTAGAGTTCTTTCTGTAGGTAAAACCTGCAGTCCTGAGCTGGGCCGGGCCAGGCAGGGTCCGACGCTCCCCCTTGGAGGGTCCTGCCGAGCAGGTCCGGAGATGGGAGCTGGTCTGGGATGAAAAGCAAGCCAAAAACAGTCCAAAAAGGAACAGAAGCCGCTGAGGCAGATCACAGTCCCTTCTCCGCTGAAAGTCGAAGAGACTCGAGAGCAAAAGTCCTCTAACCAACAAATGTTGTCAGAAACGGGAGAGAAAAGAATGCAAAACATTCTAGATGCAAGGTCAAGCTGGCCACTTTGAAGAGGTCTCTCGGCTTCTCTCTCCCCCCTTTGCAATTTAAAGGTACACTAGAGATCAAGCAGGCAATGGGGAATACAGAATTGTCATAGAATCACCCCAAGACACTGCCACGCCAAGATGTCTCTGCCTCGGGAAGCACCACAACCACAGAGGCACATTTCCAGTCCCTTTGTGCTGAGAAATGAGCAGGGGGACTGAGAACACGGAGCTGGCACTTGGCCTCCCCTCCCGGCCCAGAGCACCTCACTGCCCTGACTCAGGCTGCTCTGCATTTTAGGTGACTCCAAGGGGTGGAAGATGCTGGATAAGGCCACCCTGCTCCTGTTCCTGCATTTAGTCACGTGCTCCATCTCCTCTCCTCTCTACCCAGCTCTCAGGTAAGTGCCGAGTGCTTTATGTACACTCTCACTGCCTCATCTCTGACCTTGTGCAAAACAGCAGGTTCCAAACTAAAGCTGCCAGCATTTCTGAAAGCCAGATGAACTCTAAATGTGTTGCTAGGCCTAGTTCTTTGCCCTGTCTTATTTTTTTGGGTACACTGCTGGCCTAGGGCTGATTTCTGAAGAAGGCAGGCACCTGATGGAATATTTCAGCCCAAACAGTTGGGTTTAGAATTGAAAGCTGGGTTCTATAAAGGGAAATCTGGCAACCTCCAGAGCAGGCAGCACCTCCAGCTCAAACACTGATTAAAATTTGTGGCTGCAGGGCACCTGCACTGAAGTCAGAACTGCAGATATTCTGGTACATGAAATCTACAGATACCTACTAATATTTCAAGTATTTCCTTGTTGGCTCTTAGAGGTTGTAATACTGCTTTGTACCTCTACAAATCAACAGAAACCCAAAATCAAGCATTCACTTCTCTAATGTGGATTTGCAATGTCGCATAGAAAATGCTTTATCCTTGTGCCAAAGCCATGGCACAACGATAGCAGAAACACTGGGATTTTGCTCAAGGATTCTGGGAGCTCAGCGAGAGGGACGTGTATTTGAGGCAGCTCTATAAACCATCTTTTCACTGCTGGAGGAGCTTCAGGGCTTTTTCTAGCTGGGGAGAGTGACAGGCAGTACTCGTGTGACTGCTAAGGTGGGATGACAAATGGAGAAAGAAAAAGCAGGAAAATAGGGAATAATGGTTAAGGAGACTGAGCTCCAACTGGCATCTGAGCATGTTTCACAGTGTGCCTGGGGTTTCTCTTGCAGGTACAGTCCAGGGCCGGTTGCTGGCAAGGCCATGAACTTGCAGCTGCAGCACAGCAGCTCATTGCAGAGCCATAACCCCTTGGCAGAGGAGCAGGAGGAGGAGGGTTTGTTAACAGACCCCACTGAGAAAAGGTTTGTACCTCACCTGCCAGCTCTGCTGCTGCAGAGTGCACTGGTTACAGTCTCCCCCCAGCCCACAGCAGACCAGCAGCTCCGTTAGACCCAAACCACCACCCATGTCCAGAGCCCTGTCCTGCTGCCCCCCACCAGCAAGGACACACTGACAGGGGCAGGCTCATAGGCTCAGGGCTCTTGCAGGGAACAAAATTTTCCACTGAGCTCTGGGAATCTATCTTCATGGATGCTAGAGCCTCTCCTCTCCACCTCTGCAGGGAGATAGAGGATGATTATTTGTCTGAAGCACAGAGAACTTGTCCTTACAACAGTGGGACAAGCCACGGGGTTTGTGCTTTCCTTCCCTGTGGATTTCCTAGAGCCTGGGTCTAACTACAGGCTAGAGATCTGCTGGAGGCTCCTGTCACCCTGTCCCAGACACAGCCCTCCCAGGAGGTGATGGTGCTGCTGCAGAGCACTGGAATATCCCAGCCCAGCTCTGCCCTAGACATTTTATTTTGCCTGCTGCCTGTGTGTCAGGACTGAGCTCCCTCAAATCCTTTTAACCTCTAACACTAATGCAGTCCAATAGTACAAGGTGTTTGCTGTGGTTATCTGCCCAGATATCAGCCCTGTTACACCTGGGGTGTTTTGTTCTTTCTCACCTGGAGGGTTCACTGGTAGCTCAGAGAGCACACTGTTCTTCCTTTCACCCAGGATGCAGCGCCATGCTGATGCCATATTCACTGACAACTACCGGAAATTCCTGGGGCAGATTTCCGCCCGAAAATTCCTACAGACCATCATAGGCAAGAGGCTCGGGTAAGCTCCAGCATCCTGCTGTCCTAGGGCTAGTTTTAGTTTATTACCCTGGGCAGCGTCCTCCATGCACCTGGCAGAAATAGCTGCTTTTCACTGCAACAGAAGCAATCTCTCCTGCTGTTCCACATCCCAAAGGGCATCCTGCATCCCTACAGCCTTGGACCTCCCTAATCACAGTTATCATTAAGCAGCCTAATTAATCCTTTCCTCCAAGGCTGTAAGCATCAGATCAGCTGAGAGTTCTGCCGCAATACCAACAAGCAATAATATTTGCAATAATATCTGCAATGATCCTTCACTGGTAGGGAACAGTTATCCCTGGCCTGGTTCAAACACAGAAACGAGCCTCTCCATTACCCTTGGCTAGTTAGATCACTGACTGCCACTAAATAAGACCAACTGGTCAGATGCAAGCCAGCCCCAATCCATCTTCTAACAAGGGAGCAAATACAGCCACCAATTCCTTGCTGAAATTGAGCAGAATGGCCCTAGGCTCAGTCCTAGCAGGCTCCCTTTCTGTGCTGCTCAGCCTGAGCCAAACTTTGAGCGGGGGACAAAAAAGCATCTCAGAGACAAAGATGTTTCTCATCTTCGCCTAACAGAAGCAGCGAGAGCAGCCCAGGCGAAGGGGTGCAGGAATTCCTGACCAGGCGCCAGTCTGACAGCATCCTGATGGACAGCCAGTACCACCAGCAGATGGTCCTGAGGGACTTCCTGGGAGCCGTCCTGCAGAACCAAAGGTGGGTGGGAACCAGTTCATTCTCTGCTCACCGCAGGAACACGCCCAGGTCCTTATTGCTGGCTGGCTTCCAGATGTGAACCTGCTGAATTGTCATTTCAGGAACAGTCAGGGAAAGAATAAGGCTGACCCCAAGCAGGGTGCAGATAAGAAGAGGCTGTCCTGAGCCAGCCTGCACCACACACAGCAGCACATCACTCTGCTGTCTTCTCAACCTCGTAATCCAGTAAAATAGTAGCAGAAAAGAGAATTTCTCTCTTGATCTCATTTATGCCATCCCTGTTCTTTTCCTTGACAGGCCTCAGGACATCGACAGCAGTCGGTTAGAAGGCTTTCCTAGCACCCTGGCTAAGCTCATGTAAATACTTCTCCCTTTTCCATCTCCCCACGCTCTGGTGAGTACCATTCCCTGCTCAATCCTGTTCATAACTCACTGCTGCTGCACTGCTCAAGGTTTGATGGCTCTCCTTTAGTGATGCCAGCTGCCACTGCTGTCCATGAAAGAGATGCTTGCTGCAATTTCTGGAGGAAAAAAACTCCCAATCAATTTTGTCAAGCACCTAAAACCCTGCTAGTTTGAACAGACAGACCACAAGCGCTGTGAAGCTGCATGTGGATGTCTGGGAACAGGCTTGCAGCAACCCAAAGCAGCCTTGCAAAGCTGTATGAGACAGAGTGCCTGAGTGTCTAAGCCAGGCTAAAAGCAGACAAAAGTCTTCCTCCAGCAGCAGAACCTGTCTCTAGGTCCCTGGGACATGTCAGGTTTTCCCTGCACTGGACAGCAGAGGAAACTGTTTTCTGTATTCCTCACTCTTGAAAACACTCAGCTGAAACTTGAATTATGCTCTGAATCCTGCAGCCCTGAGGGACTGAGAGCCAGCAAACAATCCAGTCTTGTAAATACCTTCACTTGTACAATGATCAGTTGAGCTGTGTGAAGCAACCCCATCTTACTGCCCTGTCACACAGAAATTAAGCCTGTCCAATCCTGCCAGCACAATATAAAGGGGTGTGGAGAGATCTGTGTGCACACTGAACTAAAGAGGGGCTGGGGAAGAGGGGCAAGATCTGAACTCTACATAAATCACACTTATGGATTCAGCTGGGAGAGCATGGCATTCCAGCATGTCTCTTGTCATGCTTGACTTGGTTACCTTTCCACAAATAAGGTCAGTCAGGAAAAGTTTCCAAAGGATGAAAAAAATTCTGTGTGTGCTTATGAAGTTTTCTGATAATTCTCTTTTTCTCCTCTTTCTGTCTAGAATAATTCAGAGCTCATGGACCAAAGTGTACAGTGAGCCCTTCACAGCAGTGAAGACACTCCCAGATGTGAGCAGCTGGAAACTGATGCATACACTCCTCAGATCTGATCAAAGGAATGCAGAGCTGATGCACTGCTTCATTTACTCCAGTATTTACAATTTAACTCCCCTCTTGAAATACTGCTCTGTACTGAATCAGAAAAGAAACACCTCTGTGGTTTAACCTCAGGCTGCTTTACACACAGAGACTAAAACAACCGATACACTTGTAATCCTGGGGACATTCTGCCTACTAATTAAGGTTTCAAATCACAAAGTGTAGCAAAATTTCTGCCAAGGCATCATTCTGTTTGAGGGCCTGATTAATAAATATGAGGCCATCAAAAGGCACCTTTAGGCAACTTAGTAAATTGATTACAGTGTCGTCTAAACTGATGCTGATGGCACAACCACACAGAGCAAGGATCAGGGTGAGGTGAGACATGAATCCACACATCTCCCATTCATTGGAAACACTGCCCTGGGCTGCTGCTGCCTGGCTTCCTGACACAGAGCCCTGGCAGCAGAACAAACTCTGAAAAGCCCAGCTACGGTTACCCCTCAGCCTTGAGGAGCTCAAACAGAAGTTGCAGCTCTGCCAGAGCTGAAGGAGATCCCTGTGCATCAGATTGGGCTGTCACTGTTTCAACTCAGCGTCCTGTTGAGTGCCATCCCGTGGCTCTGAGCCCCACCGTGGCTACAGTTACAGCTGTAAATGTTTTAAAAGGAGTAAGTTATTAGCCCAGTGATCTCATACAGCTACTTCCTCCCTCTCACCCCAACCCCCCTATTGTGTAATAATTACGTCTTCAGAAATGTAAATAACACCAGGATGGGGTCTGCTTTCCCATCAGCAGCAGGAAATAAGAGTTGTTCTAAATAAACCTGTCCAACAGCAGGTCAAGATGGCTCTTTTGTTGAGACCTTTGTTTCCTGATTCTGGGCCCAGAATGGAAGATGCTCCTCAAAGACAGTGTTCAGGTGCACGAAGGACGACTCAAACCTGGGCTAACAAAGGCAGCAGCTCCAGTACCAATAACACCACCAGGCTGGAAACACAGTGATATATGAATGTGTGTTAAGGCCTCTGAAGTCTTCCCTCCTTGCACTCCACCCATTCCTTGGTAGTCTGCCGTATCTCATTTTTTCCTCAGGTGACATGTTTTAGGGTAGGAGGCTCCCGTGTGCATGGAAATTAGTTCATACTTGCACCAAATCCCTACCTGTTACAGCCCCCCTGTTCAGGTTTTACAGTTCCAGCACTAGGGAAATATTACAAACCACCCAGCAGGATGGGAATCAGTGAGGGGAGGTTAAAGGAGATCAGGGAAGCTGTGACAGCAGCAGGAGCACGAATGGATAACTGCTGCTGTTCCGTGGGCAGGCAGCTGTCAGAGCCATCAGCCATCCTTCAGAAACACACAGAAGAAGAATCACCTGAGTAGCCTGGTTCAAGTTGGGTTTGTAAACCTGCTCTGTAACAACACAAAGTCGTTAGGACTTATTTGCTCCAAGGAAAGGAATTACAAAAAACGAAGCTTCCTGAAGTAGTAAATAGACAGGGTAGCAAAAAAAAATTAAACTCTGTTAAGTGGCATAAAAGGTATATGCAAACACTGGATTGGATACTCCCAATAAAATCAAAGACCTATCAAAAACATTCCAGAAAGTGTTTGGGTGATTAAGTCTGTGTGATTAAATGGCTGGGCAAGTGCAGCTATTTGGAATAAGAGAGACTCCTTTGGAAGATCAGTTTGCTTCAAAATGAGGAAACAAATGCTCAAACTCTGTGAGATTAAATATAAAAAAATAAAGCAAATCAGAAAATATCTGAGGAACAAAAGACCAAAATAATAAAAACAACCTTTCCTAATGCATACCCAAGGAAGTAGAAAAATCCATAGCAACACACAGAGCTTAGAGAAGATACATGATAGGTGCACTCCATGGTTTTCCTTTTGCATCTGTGCTCTCCTTGGATAACATACTGCAGGTCTACAGGCACAGGGAAAGTTCTGTCCCAGCATGAAGCGCCAACAGAAAGAAAAAGTTACAAAACAAAGCTGCTAAGTGAGCAGTAACAAAATCTGAGGCTAAAAAAGAAAACATTCCAGAGTAAATTACTATGAATAGTAGCTTAGTTATTTCTTGCCTAAAACTCCTTTAGTCCCAAAGGACTTGAATGCAGCCTGAGATTTGGTGTTTGAAGGAGTGCAGAGGAGGTGAAAGAAGTTCATTAAACCTCTGTGGGTCCATCAACCCTGAACAAGCAAAGCAGGAACAGTGAGCTAAGTGTGAGCAACAGCATGGGGAAGAGACAAGGTGGATTTAATAAACTGGGGTCATGTCTCACACACATGAAATGCTTTGGAGGATTCAGCTCCTCACCCTTTATCCACATGCTTGGTTGCTGATGTAATTTCCCTGGATTTCCAGAAGACGTTTGGTAAAGTTCCTTTGCCAAAAAGCCTTTAAAGCAACTCCTCCTGACATAGGATGAACAGGAGCCAACACGTGGATGCAGGGGAAGGAGCAACTGTTAAGTTTCCCACGTAGAAGTTGCTCATCAGGAGGAGATGTAGGCCTTTGGTTATTTCTGTCTGTGAGTCCTGCAGTAACACCCAGACCCGCTGCCTCAGCACTGCTTGGTGGTCCTGAAGGCAGTAATTAGGCGGGAAATTAGAGTGTGAGTAACTCAAACATGGCCACATGGCAACCAACAGATGCCTGGCTTTTGGTTTCATAGACGATCAGAGGCAACAACCTCCATCAAACTTGTATTTGGAGTGACAAGGTTACTTCCAGAGGCTGGCAAGACAGTGAAGCCCCCACAGGACACCCAAAGCTGCAGGGTCAGACACAGCCAGGCACACCAGCACCACAGCTGGCTCCCCACAAGGGCCTGACCCCGAGGCCCAGGGCAGCTGGGCACAGCCTGGAGGGGTAGAGAAGAGCCCTGAGTGGAGAAAGGCAGCCACAGCCTCAGGCAAGGGACAGGCAGGAGGGAAGTCTCCCTCCAATAAACACAGCCCCCTGGGAAAGGACATGAAAGAACAGGAAGCTTCACGCTCAGCAATGACTCACACACAGAATTACCCACCAGAAAAATCTCTTTTCATTCTCATGGGAGCCCAGCTTCCTATCACTGCCTCTGAGACAGCCAAAACACAACACTCAGGACCATTCTTTCCTCTTTATTCACAAATATTTAGGATGAGGAAAGGGCATCTGGGGAAAAGCAGATTTGTATTTTCTTCTTCCTTTTTCTCGAAAGGAAATTCAAATGTCTTGGGAGAATGGGGGAGGATCCAGGGAAGAAAAGATTTTCCAGATTCATATGAAAAGCACTCCAGTAGCATGAACACAATGATGAAAATAAAGATTTTAAAAAAAGTTTAACTGGCACCCTTTTGACTTAATATATAAAAAACAATCATCTTCTGCCTTCCTTCTTCTGGTCTTTCAGTTATTTATTTGCTTCTGTTCTGAAGGCATTTGCTTTGTTTTTCCACCTTTCTTCCATTCTTCTGGTACTAGTGTGTCCTGGAAAGAAAAATCAAAAAAATTAACTCTTCCAGGCAACAAAGCACTTCCTTATGGAGTACAAGTGTCCCCAGACCCCTGATTCTCTCTCAAAGGAAGCTCGTTGGACAAGCTTCACCAAAGCAGCTAATCTGAGTGATAAAACCAGCACTGCTCTGGAATGGGAGAGGGAATTCAAGGAGCATGGAAATGGTCAGACAAAATGGAGATTAATTTCTGGTGCAAAAGGGATGAATGTGCCTATTAAATTACAGAACTGAACAAAAAACCCCAGGCTGAAGGCACAGCCTGCAAGTACCTTAACTTCTCCTTTTAACAGGGCTGATCCATCCACTGAGAATCATTGGTCCATGTTAACACAAAGATCTTCATGTCCCCAAGAAGATCAAGCAGGGTTAGCACAGGAGACCCAACTTTTTGGGGTCCTTCTGCCTTTCGCAATGGCAGGACACTCTTGCTGGGGCATCAGAAAACCCAGCAATGAGGAAAAATGCTTGTGACTGCACATGGCAGAAAAATCCAACTTAGGGTTTGTGGATATTAAGTAATTTGCAAGATCTTAGGGCCACAGACATGCTCTGAGAGCTGGAGCCCCTCTGCTCTGAGGGAGTCGGGGATGCCCAGCCTGCAGAAGAGAAGGCCCCAGGGAGGCTTCGCTGGGGCCATGCAGGACTTGAAGGGGGCTTATAAAAAGGAGTGAGAGGGATGTTTTATAGATGCAGATGGGGCAGTGGTTTTAAACTGAAATAGGGCAGGTTTAGATTAGATGTTAGATAATTAGATAAATTTTTAACTCACGAGTTGGTGAGGCACTGGCACAGTTGCCCAGAGAGGTTGTTGATCCCCCGTTTCTGGAATTTGTTAAAGGCCAGGGTGGATGTGGCCCTGAGCAACCAGGTCTCATGGAAGGTGCCCCTATGACAGGGGGTTGGAACTAGAGGACCTTAAGGTCCCTTCCAACCCAACCCAGTCTGTGATTCCATGATCCTCTAGGATTACTTACAGCCCATAAGGAACGAAGGACTTAAAATACCAGGCTGAGAAACAGGAAACATGCAGGCTGTGGAGAGCACCTCATGAGGCACTTGGTAACAGGCCACTAAAAAGCTGCAAACCACTGGCCCAAAGTGATGTTAAAGAGAAGCATCCAGGAGCCTGAACAGCAAACACAGCAGTCACCTACAAGGACAAGTGACAGCCATCTCCAGTTCCTCTCCAGTAACTTCCTGTAGCCTGTTCTGTGCTCAAGAGCCTCAAAACACTCCAGGGAGAGGAGACAGCAAAAGGGTGTTTTTCTGAGGGACATGATGCCAAATTCTCCACAGGTAATTTCCATGCAACCCTCCTGCACAATCCCTGATCTGCAGACAGGAGCTCTCACCACAGTGCACACCATTTGTGTGGCACAACCTCCCAGTGCTGGTGTTGATTTGCACCACAAAAACTGGGCTCCATCCAACTCCCCATGCGCCTGGAGCACTGACTATGGATGTGAGAGGAGCAGATGCTCAGATGGACCTGTGCAGCACATTGTACAGTGATTTGTGTCATCACAGGACCCACCCCAGAAGCTCTCCCTCTTCCCCACAACAAACCAGTGCCCTGAACGAGGAATGAAGTCCCCCTGCAAACACACTCGGAACTGGGCGGTCCTGCCTCCTACACCACTGTGCACAGAGCAAACTGGGACCTTACCTCTTGGAATAAAAGGAAACAAAGGGCTTTCTGCTGGCAAATGGCAATGGAGACCCATCACACAACCGTATGGAATGGAGGGGGCTGGGAGCTGCTGCTGCCTGAGCCATCATGACCAGTTCAGTGATGGGAGGGTGACCTGGGACTGGGTCGTGTTCTCAGCTGAGAGAGGTGGTGCTGACCTGGCTCTGCTGCACAGAGCTCTCCAAATGAGGATGTAATTCTGCAGGCAGCTGAACAGCCAGAATACTGCAGGTGGGGACAGGGAGTACCAGCACCAGGGTGGGAACGGCCCCAGTATCAGCCACTTTTATCATGGTCTCCTCCAGCCGACATTACTAATGATTTATTTCTAGGAGCAATAACATTGTTTAAACTAGGTTTATTTCATCACCTGAGAGCTGCTTGGTGCCCACAACAGTGCATTTACATGTGCACAAATCACCATACAGACTTCAGACAATGAAGGAAATCACACAAACGCAGTTTAGTCTCAGAGAACATGTACTGCTAATATGCCAACCCAGCAGCAGCCAGGGCACCCAAGGACTGACTTAAAGCCCAATAAGCAATGTTGAGGGAAGCAGCTCCAGCTCACATATTTTTTGTAAAAGGAGTGAGTGATGAGGTGAAATGAAACAGGCAGCATGCCCAGGGAAAGGCAAAATCCAAAAAGGCCCTTACTTCCTGAAGAGCTGGTCACTAGCAAACCCCCTTTTACCGCAGCGTTCTATACTTTGCCAACCTACTGCTCTGCTCTGCAGCGATCCTGCCAAAAGGAGAGAGGGAGAAAGGTTCAGAGAAGACAGGAAGGAAGAAAGCAGCCCTGTTCCAGGAACCAGACCCAGTGACAGAAATGCAAAAAGCAAAACCAGGACTTCTGGTAACTTCTGTAACAAGATGGTTTATACAGACAGCCCCCTTCCCTCCCCACGCCTGCTGTTGGCCTCCACAGCTTTGCCTCAAAGTGCAATCTGGTTAATTGTCACTGCACTTCAGCATCTGAGACAGGCAGGCAGCGCCTTCACAAGAAGACGTCTTTTTGAACTTTAAAGTCGTGTACAAAGGGTTTAACTTTAGCCTCAGAGAGAAGTTTTACTTTCAAATTTGCCATTGTAGTTGCAGCTTCGTGTCATTTACAGTGAAAAAGCACACGGACACCCCCTGCAGTGGTTTGAAGCAGGAACCAACCCACCTGCATTTATGTGCTAACAGAAGCCCTGGTTGAGCTATGACATTTAGAAATTTGCTTCATTGTATTATTTTCCCCCAAATCTGTATCGCAGGCAATCTGCACTTAATAACAATGTCTCATTACTCTTTAAATGAAAAAGAAAACATTATTAAATAACATAACAGCCCCAGGGGCAACAAAATTCTCATAGGAAGTTATGCTAACATGATAAAGTGCCACAGTGGAGAGGGCTGGGCATCTGAGAGAGCAAGGCTGAGAAAGCTCAGAGGACAGTCTGGAAACGGTTAATTACATTTATCGTCCTCCCTGCTACAGCCATGAAAGTAGAGATGTTTTAAATAAAACAAATCAATGCAATCCTCCTGAAAATTATATTCCTATTTTTTTTTTACAGCTCTTGTCCTGGTTTTAATAGAGTGTAATCACAAAAGTGAGACCCCAGGGATATCTATGCAGATAGGTATTCAGGGATAAGCTCCCAGTGGCTCAAAAAGGGGAAAGTAAGGAAAGCACAGGTGTGATGGCAAAGCAGGTCCATAAGATCATCTTCAAAGTCAAATGCTACATTAGTACAAAAGCTTAAGTCTCACACGGAAACTGTGTGTGGCAGAAGAGAAGGAGAGGGAATGGTGTGACCTCTAACCAACGCACTGCACTGGCAGTTTGGGTCAGCAGCTGCTGGCTGCCCAAGCCAGGGCAGTCACAAGGACAGTGCAGAGTGAATCCAATGCCAGGACAGAAATGAATACTGTATCCCTAATATCTAGCAGGATTTCCCTGGGTTTGCCAGTGTTTGTTGCCTCTCCTCTGTTGCTGCACAGTTGGTAAGCAGCTGCTTCCCTTTACTCCACAATCTCCCCTTAGCTAGAAGAACACAGCAGTAATTGACTCCCACCTTACCTTCCCTCCTCTTAAAACCTTTATCACAAGCAGAGCTCCCCAAGAGTTGAGCCTCTCCTGCCTTTAGAGTGGCTTTCATAATCCAACACTATTCTAAAAGCTTCCTTCAGCACATGCCACATGGCCAATTCTCTCTGCAGGAGCTGTGCCTCGGGGCAGCCCCTCACTGCCCTGCTCAGTTCAAGAGGCAGGGAAGTGGGGCTCAGCAGCCCCCACACGAGGTCCAAGAGCCCAAAGCAGTGTTCACTGGCACACAGCAGCACCCTGTGACCTCCTCCCCACTGATGTTAAAGCTGTGCCCCCCCTTACCGCTTCACAGCTTTCTGAGCCAGCATCCTGTTGCCTGCCAGGAATGTGATGCCACCTAAAATGGCCAAATACTTCAGAGTCTGGAACATGTTGAGCTGAGTCCAGTACACATACATGAGTCCCAACATCGCTGGGGGAAAAAAAAAAAAAAAAGACAGAGCCCATGGATGAAACTGCATTTCAAAGACCAACCATTTGTTATCCTCAGAACAGCTGCACTGCCAGGCCTAAGCATTTGGTTTCTATCTCATCTCTGAAGCTCTGAGTGGCAGATCTAAAGACCACACATTATTGCCAGGGAATGAAGACATCTGGGTCCCCGTTCTGGAAAGAAAATGTGACACTGACAGCTTGCAACCAACCCTCCTGTGGCAGAATTATGGACATATTACAGACATTAAGGGCTATTAAAAAGAGGAGGATACTCTGGATTTCAACAGGGATATTAACCTCACACATCTGTAAGGGCTTACAGCTTTATAAAGCTTCCAGGGAAACTGACTTGGACTGAGAAACATCGTGACATTTGGAAATCAATAGATCCAATGTTCTCCCAACCTGCTACGTTTTTGAAATTATACCAAGACAGTAAATAACTGTGTAACCAAGAGCACAATAAAATTGATGAAAAAATTTGGTTCAGCCAAAGAATCAGAAATGCTTTCATGGGAAGAGCTTTAAAGAAAAGACATAGCCTTTCACTGTTAACAGAGTCCTGCAGGTTTCAATCCCCACAGAACCTCCCCGCTCTCAGTGGACAAACATGCAATAAAGAAAGTGTGACCTCTGGAAATAAGAAGTTCTATTAAGTATAGATAAATGGAGTGAGAGAGGGGCCTGGATAATGATGGCTGTTATAAGCTGATGGCCAAAACAGGTTTATCACCATATTAACAATCATGAAAAGCAGGAAGGCAGATGGAAACAAGAGAACAAATGTTACGCTGTTATGTCATTAGAGTTAATAGACCACAAGCCCATTAACCACAGGCTCTCATCTGTAACTCCCAGGTGAGGAGGTCAAACAGCAGAAAGCCTCTGACACTTACCAGCATGTCCCATGTGAAAAACAATGGTGCTGGGAGCAAAGCTGAAGCTGGAAATGTTGGCACCTATCTTGATCCACTAAAAAGGAAAAGAAACAAAATTGGAGTTAAACAGCCCTGTAAACACAAGCTTTTATTTTAAACTTCAATATCTTTCAAGCCTGTTTGCTTTAAGATCTTCAGTGAATCCAGCGTATTCTCTACAGAAGCACTTGTTTACTACTGCAAGAGGAGAGAGTAGTAATTTTGCTAAAGGCAGCACTGTTGAGCTCCTTTAGTGAAAATTTCTCCTGCTACTTCTGACTGCCCTAATGCAGTTCCTCAAATATCTTAAACTGATGAGAGAGGACTGCTCCAAATTTAAATAGTGGGAAAAAAGGAGACATTGCTATTTCTATCCAGTTGAATTAATTTCCATTTAAAAAAAACCAAACCAAAAAAAAAAAAAAAAAAGAAAAAAAAAAAGGGAAAGAAACGTAATGCTCTGTAATGCTCTCATTTTGGTCTCATCCAAAGAACAGCTATAGATAAAAGATGTTTGCTTGTAGTAACACTTTTAATTTTTGACTACAAAAGATAAAAGGCATGAAGGGTGGAAAAGAGGAGCAGCAACAATGAGTTTTTTCATTGAAGTGTCATCAGCTTGTATATTGTGAACTCCATAGACCAGAGGACACAGCTGCTTGAATGCCAGCTTTCACTGAGACTGGCTAATGGGAAATTACTGCTGGGATCGGTTTCAACTTCCAAATAAGGAATAATTTAACTTGCCTCAGTGAGACTTTTTACTGCATTAAGTCCAAAGCACTGACCTGATGATACAGTGAGTAGCAGTGGATGTTTCAACTACAGACACTCAGGTGTCCATAAATGGGAATTCAATCTGATAGGATTAAGTAACACAGATTTTGTGATGGATTTATTACATGTGAGGCAGAATAACTGCTTTTTCCTGTGGAAGTCTAATGTTATTATAACTAAATGTGCCACTGTTCTTCACCATCCCCAGCTGAAGCACACTGAAGCAACTCATGCACCTGCTTCAGCTTGGCAGCAGCATCATTCTGCTTTGACTATAACCTCAGAAAACCAAACCAGACCAATGCTCTGCACTGACATCTGCCAGCTGTGACTCCAGCACTACCGTGCCAGTCACAATTAACCAAGAGTTTTAGCAAGAAGTTGAGCTGTCCAAGCTCCTCAGTGACTCTGGACTGGATGGGAAAAAGTGTTGCTCTTCTGTGACGCGGTTCACTCACCAGGATGAGCAGCAAAAGCAGCGGGGACAGAACCAACGCTGTGAAAGTGTTGGAGACCACTGTGGGAGGCCTCTTCTCAGGTTCCCTGAAGAGGTGCTGCAAACGAACAAAACCAACTCATGAGCAGGAGGGTTCCAACAGAGCAGCTCCCCTGCTCCCCAGATGACGAGCTGCAGCCCTGGTGCTGTTCTCAGAGGTTCCTCTGGGTGACAGCCATTCTTCCTAAGGCAAAGACTGACTCTTTAAAGCAGTGTCTGTCCAGTCTCTGCACATTTAACTTCTCCTTGCACTCACAGAAGCACTTGTTAGTTTGACATCAGCCCAGATGGCTGGAATGAAACAGAGACCTTTCTGTGGTGCTTGCCTGGCCAAATTTTCATCTTCGAGTCTTCTCACTGACACCAGTTGCTCTCTCACAGGTAGAACACACAGCTTTTTTATTCATACACCAGAGAACTCCAACAAATTTCTTTCCATTAAGCAGTAACTCTGGTCTTCCTCTAATTACATTACTTACAAATAAATGATGATGAGAACAAATAACACTAGGCCCTCATCTCCACACAATTTTGACTGTACCTGGATTTCAGGTTTGGGAACAAAGAGGTTCTTGGACTGGACTGTGGATGGTGCATCCTCTTCTGGGAATGTGATCACAACATCAGCCTGAAATGAAATCATACAGCTTCATGCATTTAGATCTAAATGTATTAATAAAAGGTATTCCATTACTGTGCTCTATTTCCTTATTTGCCAACCTGCGATTTACATGATTTTTAAAGGAAATTGAGAAAAAGACACCAGATTTTTAAGAAGCAACCTCTCTGAAACAGAGACAGTAATGCCATTCACCCATCACTGGACACCAAAATTGGACATATTTCCAGCAGAGAAAGAACAGAGAGGTTAAACCTTGAGAGCTTGCTGTGAAATTACAATCAAACCCATAAACATTCTGAAGTTTCTGCACCACCACATGATGTATGTTCATTTCTGTCTAGCTTTGATATTTACTTAAAACTTGCAAAGAACAGCAAACCTCAGAGCCCATAAATGGCCAAAAGGATCCTGGTTCACTAAAGAACAAAACATTTGAGCTTTTTTGAGCCCTCCTGTCAGACTGTCAGTAATGACAAAACCACATCACCCCGCTTCCAGCTACATACCACATTCCACAGGATCGGATTTTCCAGAGTGGCATCTCCAATGATCAGGTAGAGAGTGTAGGTCCCAGAGGCAGAGTCAAATTCAGTCTTTCTTTCAGAGGTATCCAGTTCAAATTTGTACACATTCTTGCTGTCTGGTTCTGCAACAAACACCACCTCCTGGCCAGTTTTTTGATTGTGAAGTCGGACAAAAGTCTGCAAGTAAGATTGTAACATTCAAGAACTTTTCAGCCAGCAATCTACATTACCAAAAAAAAAAAACAACCAGAAATGTGCTTTTACAGTGCAGGCTATGTGCACTCAATTTATGGAGTTCAATACAACACAATACCAGAGCCAGGAGAGGTTTCATCTAACAGACAGACAAAACAAATGAAGTGAATCTTCCAGCTACTGAGATCAGTGATCTTCACAGTACATGGCAGAAACATAAGGCTTCTCAAACCCTATTACATCTTTTCAAGAACAACTGTCACCTCAGACGCTTCATGATGGAACATTTTGGTAACACAGCAATGACAAAAATTGTCCTAACCTGGTGAGGGATGAGTTCAGCTCCACTGTTCACATCTATCAGCTGGAAGGATAAAGCAAAGTTCTGATGGCTGTCAGCAGTGAATGAGCCCTTGGCTTTGGCTGGGTAAGCTACCCTAGGAGGAAAAAAAACCACACAGAACTGAGGTGATTTTCCAAGAGAAGGCCTGGTGCTCAGAGAAACCCTAGAGTCAGGGCTGCCCTTACAGGATCACACACCCCATGCCGTTTTACCTGGTTGTTTTTGGCGCAATGCTCTGATCTTTATCCACGGTAGAAAGATCTACATTAGTAATCCCCACTTCTGTGGAAACTTTTACTTTCAGCTGCAACAAAACACAATAGAAAATTCCTCAGAGCACTCTAGATACACCAATTATGGTCAAGTTCACTGCAGATGCTTTAGCTCTTCTGTCCCTCTTCCCCAAAGAGGGTCTTACAACTAAGCCCAAGTCAGAGCCTAACCTGAACAGAAGGATCTACAGCAATTTACCTTCTGGCAAAGCTCCCGCACCAGTCACTAACCCTGAGCCATTCCCTTCCGCCCTTCCAAGCAGCCAGCTCTGCAGACACCAGCTTCTCAGGCACACTGGAATTAGCTGCCGTTGAGAGAGCTGTTTTTAATGAAACAGTCCAACTACCCAGATCCAGCTAGTTTTCCTTTTGAACTAGCAGAAACTAGCTGTTAAGGATTACATCATATATGATACAACTTAACACTGCCTGTGCATATGTCCTTCTACTTTCTGGACAGCAATTTGAGACAGGAGGTCTCCGGACAGCAACCAGTTCTGCCTCTATTGGCTCCTAAAGCCCAACACGTTTCCGTTGATTTTATTACCAGCAGGCAAACACCAAAGCATTCCTGCAGACCTGCACTTTGTCCAGCAAGCTTTCCTTCAGAGTCACAGCATTTATCCCTCAGTGCAGGGCAGCCAATAAGGCCCTGCCATTTATCACACTCGTCTGTGCTAAGTGCAGTATAAACCCCAAGCAGAGAAATGATTTCCTGCCCTTTCCCCAGCCCCAAACCACAGCCCATCCAGGCACTGAGCCGAGCGGGTTTGACTGATTTCAATTCTTCTCTCAAACATAAGCAGTTACTGCAGTCTGTAGTTTTTAATTAGCACATTTGTTCTCACAGCTTACAAATGCTCCCCTAGAGAACTAAAGTTTCATTGCCAAGATATTTTTCATCTTATACTACAATTTGTTATTACAGGTTTGTTCATGTGAACCAGCCCCACACCCTCACCCGAAAAATAATTCACAGAGAACCTGTGGGAAAAATATGTAAAAACATTAACTAAACTATTCAGGTCAGACTTCAAACACAATCATCTTGGCAGTTCCTTTACAACAAATAGTGTAATTTAAGAGAGACTACCCCTGGAAAATGGATCCATTAACATGCAGATGATTCAGGCTAACTTTAGCAAAGCCTTAATTTGTTCCGAGACAGGGGCAAAGAAAGATGGACTAATGAAATATTAATTTTAAAAAAGTTGTGTGAAGGCAACTCAGAGCTGCTGCACACAGTCCCTCCAACTGCACAGTACACAAACATCTCTCAAATATTTTAATGCCAGGAAATGTAGTCTCTGGCTGAGTAATAACCCACTGGTTTAGCTCATTACTGTCAAAACGATGGTGCATTAAGGACAATTAATGCTAATAACAGTAAGGAAAAAAGCAGCTCCCCAGCAGTCCTCCCCCGTAACAATGTGTCTTATTAGCAGCGGTTCCCACAAAGCTGCCCGAGCTAATACATTCCTGCCGGTGCCTCCCCGTGCCAGCCCCAGCTTAAGCAGGACAATCCAGCCCCTTCTCACACCCCTGAGCCATTACTGCTCCACCGACAGAGTCAATTTGATATTCAGAGTAAAGGTCAGCTGTTGTAAGTGTCCTCCTCTACTCCAAGCTAAATAGGTTCGAAGACTTGAAATGCTAATTGTTTCCTTAAATAGGTGATTGAGGGCAAAAATTAACCCTGGGAATGGACCTCTTTGGAGAAGAGCATTCTCAGCTGTTGGCACTGGGGTGACTACACGAACAGTCAGAGAGGTCACATTCCTCTCACTGTAACAAACTGGAGGAAAGAAAAACTCCAAATGTTTATATAAAACTGCTCTTCAGAAAGGTGTGGTCTAACAGCTCTTGCTGCCAAAAAAGGGCTGTGTATGCAGGAAAGGAAGACTGCATCTGCTTGGGTCACTGCTTCTCCACTACAAAATCTTCACCATATACATGGTTTGAAAATGGCAAGAAACCCCCTTAACTCTCTTCTAAGGCTCTAGAGCTTATACAAACAGACAACAACAAATGCTCAGCTTCCACACATCAGGCAATCCCCACACAACTGATAGCCAAGCCTCGAGATTTATGGGCTCAAGTCTGGAATGCTCTGAAGAACTAACACTTGGTAAAAACTTTTGCATATCGACTTAGGGCTGCCATATAAACACTTCCACTGTTACCCTTTGTTCATATGCTGTCAGATCAGCATCTAAGTGATAAGACAGGTTTGAAATTTACACAAATCCCTTTTGATCATATATTAATCTGGTTACTGGCCATAATCCTGAATCAAAATCCAATGCATTACAGAAAAGCATGTGATAAAAATTCCATACAACTGGCAACATATTTCACAAGTATAAATAAAAAAGTGTTTCAGTGAATAGGCACAGAATGAAAATACATCAAAGAGTACACTCACCTCCACTTTGTTAGCAATAAATCGCTTATCTCCGTCTACACTGATAGAGAAATCATAATATCCACTTGCAGGTTTCACATTCATGAAGTTCAGCTCAAAGAAATCTCTGTAACAAAAAACGCCAAGGTGTTAAGAAGCCTTCAAATGTGCTACATTAAACAGGTAAGCAAACACAGCACAAAACTAACATTAGGAAAAGAATTCTTCGAACCTGACCAAAGTCAAAAGAACATTGGAATTTCCCGCTCCCAGTCAAAAGAAACAATAACAGAAATTGTTATTTCTGTTATAACATCAGAAATAACATCACCACGAAGTGTGCTCAGTCACTCGACACCAATAAAACACAACCACAGCATTTTGAGTTTTCTATCACAGAAACATTTCTCTGGTGGAATAACACTTATGAAAAGCAAGTCCAACATTGTTTAAATAACACCTGTTTTGCCTTACTCTAAAAAGAACCTTATTTTCTTACCCAGAGAGAGTAAACGGTAGCTGTTGAAGGACAGTGGCTTTGCTAGACACAGACTTGGCTTGGTCAAGCTTTACAGAAACTTGAGTCAGTAGCTGGGACATAACATTGGTCACTTGCAGCTATGAGAGAAAAAACAGCATTTCTGTGAAACTTGTTGTCCCAGAAGGAATGCAGGAGCACAGACAACTCGGTACCCCTCTGTGTTATGCACCCAAAGCTCTCCCCTGCTCAGCATTCCAGACTCCCTTGTTCTTTCTAAAACAATAGGGAAGGTGAAGAGCTGACTTCCACACCATGCCTTCTTGAGGCAGTGTCTGGTAAGCCAGGGTTCCTGAGAATCACTTCACAAAAGCACTAAAATCCCAGATCTACTGGAACCTGAATCACAGAGCTGAGAGTGAAAGACATCAGCTTACACTTTCAGTCAGCCCAGAGCTACACCACCACAGACTGAGCCAAGATTTGGGGCTAAGGCCTTACCCTGAGTACGGGCTGATGATGAGACACAGCCGCGGGCCCGTCAGGGACAACGATGACGGGCAAGTGGAAGCGGTTCTGGGATAAGGAACCTGCAGCACGAGCAACGCTGAAGGCCTCCGAGAGTGTCTCAAAGTTTTTCTTGCTAAAAATCGCATTCATCAGCTGGATAACTTGATCCTGAAAGAGGAAAAGCCAATCACACATAAGCACCAGCAGCTTACCACAACATTGCAAACTGGCTCAGTATTATGTTATCAATGAAAACATCATTCATAAAAGACTGTTTAATTTTCCATTTGCTTCAAAAATAGTTCAAGTTATGAGGCAACCCCAAATGATCTACCTTTGGAATTTCACATGTGCATTCTTATTCTTGGCTGGGAGATTCCAACCACAATGGCTGGAACTGTGCTAAGAACTTGGAAAAGCAGGATTTGGATCCACCTCTGCAAATGACATGTTTTGGAGCGGAAGATGTCATCAACTCAACTACCCAGACTGCATGTAGCTGCAAAAATACAATTTGGCAGCAAGAGCTGCACGATTGTCTTCATACAGCGGAGCAGGACCAGGCTTGATGTCCTGGCTACCTGCCAGGCTGGGAAGGCCATGGAGCAAAGCATCCCAGTGGCTCTGGAAGGAGCCAGTCTAGGCCCAGGCAGGCTTATCCCCTTAGGCTCAGCAGTGTCCTCAAGCTAAGAGGATTAGCTTTAAAGCAGTACCACCAGGAGCACAGAGGCAGCTCTGGCTTTGGGATGTGCCAAAGCTAATTTGTTCTCTCCAAGGCAGGAGTGGGACTGCATCCCCCCAGCTGGTTTTGCAGGCTGACTCAGTAGGGTTAGGGCATCTCCACTACTCTCTGCAGATTATTCATTACCCATCATTATTCATCTTCTTTCATCACTCCCTGTTAGTCTGGAAAACACAGGAATTGGCTACCTGTACTTTGATCCAAACAAAGGATTTTGGGCTAAATTCTAATGAG
Organism: Callaeas wilsoni; assembly: GCA_013398955.1. Lineage (NCBI taxonomy): Eukaryota > Metazoa > Chordata > Aves > Passeriformes > Callaeidae > Callaeas > Callaeas wilsoni. The sequence goes on from VWPU01008713.1 coordinate 48,152, forward strand.
AATGAGAACAATCAAATACAATCCCAAATAAAGCAACTGGGATACAACTCAGTGACCTACAAGAACACTTTTAAATGACACCCACCGCATCTCAAATTTTCACTCTCCTGCTTGTACCAGTGAGCACCAAACAAAATCACAACTAGAGAAAGCGTCCAGACAAATGCTACAAACTCCTGCACAATGCAAATCCTGCAGTGTTTTTCATGTCTGTGGAGGGCATGGCACTGCTCCAGATCCTAATCAGCAACTGACATTCCCACTGAAGTTGTGGGGGGAAAAAAAAGGGAGCTGTTTTTTCAAATACTACATGTTACTTTTTAAAGACGGTTTTGTGGCATTCCAAAGGCACTCTCACCATTCACCAGAGATAAAGCCTTAAGCCCCAAGAGCAGCACTTCTGACAGCACAATTCTGAAAAAAAATGAAACGATTTTCCTTAATTGGGCTTTTTTTTTAAGCATCATTTGGACACTGACAGTTTGAATTGTGCGTGGCAGAATCACCACCTCAAAAATGACATCAAAATTACTTTGCATTAGTCTGTTTGGCAGCAGCGTGGAAAAGAGCCAGGACTGAACTCAGATGTCTTACACTGGCTTCAGTCTTAACCCTGCCACTTTGGCTCACGCTTTAGGGAGCTGCCCTTCTCACTCCAAAGTACATCTAACTCCACTAACTTGTGGGGAAAAAAAAATCAAGTGGATTGCTGGCAGTAATGATTTCTAGCTTAACCAAGACCAAAAGAAATTTCCAGCAGTCTTTCATCTTAGACAATGAGTTTTTTCATCTGGATTCCTGCAGGCACATGGTAATGCTGTCTCTCTTTTGGGCACCCCAAACTTGGGTGCCTGCATTCCTCACAGATAAATAACATTTGCAAAACACCTTGAAATGCTGGAAAGTGCTACACAAGTGCCAAATACCAGAGCAACCTCTGAAACAAGCAGGTTTTTTTCAACACCTTGTCTCAATAAACAAAGAAAAACTAAGCCTCACTTGCAATTTCCTTCTGTGCACTTGAAAAAGGAAAAAACCCAACAAATCCAGCCTGTGATCTTTAAGTTGGAATTTCCTCTTAGATTCTGTTTCCTAACATTCCCTCCCAATGACCCTTTTCACTGAGTGTGCTCAATACTTTTTCCAGTAGAAATTCTACCCAGCTACACTGGGCTCTTGCAGTGCACCACAGGACTGGGCAGATCCTTTTTGGGAGCTGGAGTGTGCAATGGAGAAAAAGGCAGGTGCAGACCTCCTTTATTGCTGGCTCTGTACCCACGTGGTCTGACAGCTTATAGGCAGCAGCAACAAACAGGGCAGTAGTCTCAATTCCTTCTTCAAACTGCAGGTAAACTCCACCCAGGTCATCCAAGCGAGCGACAAGATCCTGACAGAAAGAGTTATTAAAATTTAAATTGCATTCTAGTGGATCCACAGAAGTTAACTCTGCTGTTAGGCCTGTAATCGAGAATTATCTGTATGGGATCAATGATATATTTTGGAATAGTCATTTAGAAACAGGATGAAAGAGAAATCTCCAGCCTTTAGTGGATTTAATTATATGTAAATGTCATGACTTTCTCTATTTCAGTCTGCTGTGAAACAGATAAAAGTCCAAGGAATTATCTGCTTGAAAGCCAAGCCACATCATGCAGGCAGACAATTAGCCAGGCTGGTTTTTCATGTTGTTTTTCACATTAATACATCTTTTAGTTCTGAAGCGATCTAGCAAATTTCTGAAGAATTAGAGAGCACGGTGTGCTCCTACCTCGATCTCCTCAACAATGCCACTTAGATCCGCCTGCTGGGACAGGTGAGATGCCGTCTCCAAAGCCTGGATAGTCCTTAAACAAGAACAAACAAAACCAAACAAGTGTATGATTATGCCTTCCTTAAAAGCCAAACATCATTTTAATCAAAGCAACTGCATTTTCTATTCTGAATGAAGTGTAAAACAGCTGTTCCTGCCTTCAGTTCACTCAGGAGAACGAATCTGAAGTGATTTAGTGTGAACTTAGCATTCATTACAGAATGTCACTTTAGCTGCATCACCGCTGCAAGAACTCAGACTCAAAGGCAGAGAAGAGAACAAACTGATCCCTGCAGAGCACAGATCCCAGACTTGCTACTGAGGCTTCCAGGAATCCACTTTTTTTAGTCAATAAAGCAAGTTTTAAAGCTTCCCTTTCTTCCTCAGCCTTTAAGGGGACATTCTCTTCTCTTGTTTCACAGTGAAATTAAATTTTTTGGTGATAAATGCCAAGATTCCTTCAGCATACTGGCACATTTTCCAGCTCACAGTGCAGGCACTTCAAACTACAAACAACTGGGCTAAGACAGAGCATCAAGTCTGCTGCAACCATAAATGACACAGAATCATGGCTGGGTATAAAGGAAAAATTCTGTTCTCAATCCTTTTAAGTGGATGCTTTTTTGGGATACCATACCTTTACTGACCATTATCCTTCAGCTAAACTGAATATATAAGTTAATTTACAAAATCATACAAAACCAGCCCCAAAACATGTATTTCATTACCCCAGGGAATGATAATGAACTGGACACATACATCAAATGAAAACACAGCACCTACTCTACTGCATCTGTATTACAAATATTAAGCATTAAAATACTCTTTAATTCAAAATCCAGTTGCCTGGAGGATAAACATGTGAATCCCTCCTGCCTAGACTTACGCCAGCACACTCTCTTCCTTGCTGAGACGAGCAGTGAGAGCACTCAGTGCTTCCTGGGATGCCAAAGGAAGGCCAAAGCCACTCAGGGCACCAACAGCGTGGAAGATCTGGGTGACTGAGGAATCCTCACTGACAGCTGCCAGCAGCAGCTCCCTGGTCTCATTTGAAATGGTGACCTGAGGAAGAGCACAGGGAACACAGGGGTTCACACTGGAAAAAACACGGCCTTCAAATCACCACTGATTCCTTCCTGGAGCAACACTAGACTGGTGAACTACTACAAGCTTCTGGGAAAAATCCATTTATCATTCATTACTTTTTAGTTTAATTAATTAAATCTCTATGTTTTGCTGTCAACCATCAATTAGTCAGGATAATCCATGATCCAGGTTTATCCTGGTAAACTGCTACTGCTTTTCATGTGCCATCACATCATTGTGTAGTAGCCAGAGGTACTGATGACGAAGAGGGCTTGGATAACCCACCCCAGTTCAGCAGGGGTGGTCTGCATCTGTATCCAGCAGTGTTCCAACACCCAAACAGTCTCATTTGCTCAAAGAGTTTCCAATTGACACAGTCCTGAGAATTCTAATAAAATGTACTGACTTTTTTCTTAGCCACCAGTGTTTAATTAAAAAACATCCCCTCAGAATTACTCTGGACCAAATACTTGTGTTATATGTTTATACTTTGCCTTGTGTAGAGCACGCCCAAACATTCATTTACCTAAGGCACAACAGAGAACAATCCACTAAAAGAAACTAAAAAGGTAATATCAAGGCAAGTATTTCCTTGGTAATATCTGCACAACTCAGGGCTCCACACTCACCTCACAGCCAGACAGGACCTGGATGGATTGGGCAGCATAAAAGAGGGATTCAACACTGCTGGAGTCTACATGAGATTTGATGAACTTGCATGCAGCCTGTGGAGAAATAGAAACCTAAACCACTGGGAATATATTTAAACGATACTCTAATACAATTCCATGAACACTGTGCATTTTTATACCTCCCAGATCCTATTCTGCCAAGTGCTGCACAGAAACAAGGGTGGCTCCCCCTAAAAGATTTAAGGAATTCTCACATAAACTCTACTGCAACAGTAATTCAAAGCTAAATTGAGTATAAATATAAAGCCTATCAAAATTAAAGTCTCACAGGTATATTTGGTAGGGAAAAACTTCCAGGACAGAGAACAAATTAATAGAAATTCTGTGGGTGAGCTTCCCTTCCAGCTGTGTATCACACCATCATTAATGGATACAAACACAGAATTTCAAAGAATGCAGAGAGAAAAGTGAGTCAAGCAGGTACAGCAGGAAGGCAAGCAATGGGACTGCTCACTAATTTGTATTAAGGGACAGATGGATAGATGGATCACAGGGGTACATTTTAACCAAAAAATAACCAAGAATTTAACTGCTCATACATAAATCACGGGGCTTTGAGTATGTGGAGCACAGGCCTTTACAAGCAGGACAAGACTACATTATCTAGGAATATTCCTAGACTGTCTCTTGGTTGAGGAGGATCAGGTTAGAGATCACTTAATCAAACCTGACACCCTCAAATCCACAAGCCCCAATGGGATTCAGCCACAAGTGCTCTGGGAGCTGGTAAATGTTACTGCTAAACCACTCTCCATCATCTCTGGATGAAGCTCATGGAAAATAGGAGGTGCCTGAGGACTGGAGGAAAGCCAGAGTCACTCCAGTCTTCCCAAAGGGCAAGGAAGAGGATGCCAGGAACCACAGGCCAATCAGCCTCACCTGCAGCCCTGGAAAGGTGTTGGAACAGCTCACCCTGGCTCTCATCTCAAAATACATGGAGGAAAAGAGGGTGATGAGGAGTAGCCAACACCGATTCACCAAGGGGAAATCAAACTTAACCAATGGGATAGCCTTCCAGGAGATGACCTTCTCTCTGGAGAAGGAGCTTCCTTGAGCCAGCAGAGTGTCCTTGGGGGCCAAGAAGGCCAGTGGTATCCTGGGGTGCACTGGGAACAGCACTGCCAGCAAGTCAGGGACATGATCCTGCCCCTCTACTCAGCCCTGCTGAGGCACATCTGGAGTGCTGTGTTTGTGTGGTTTCCTCACTCCAAGACAGACAAGGACATACTGGAGGGCTGCGATGATGATGATGAGGGACTGGGGCATCTCTCAGGAGGGAAGGCTGGAACTCTTCAGCCTCAAGGAGAGCTGATCAGTGCACACAGGCATCTTAAGGGTGGGTCATTCCATGAGAGATGTTCAAGTGTTATACCTAGCTATTATTTTTACTACATCTACCTTTTAAATAGCCCCACTCTCTGAAGAGGTGCACTGTGCACAAAAAGGTCTCATCACAAACCTCGAGAAATAAATAAATAAATCATTGCTGTTTACCTGCAGAAGCAAAGGCCGTGCTATCACTGCCAGAGCTAGGAACTAATAACAAATCCAGCCACAGTGACACAAAGGAAAGCAGCAATTCCCCGTGAAGCCCACAGATGACCAGTAACTGGCCACAGCAAGGAGTGCACCGAGATGAACCCCACCTTCAGGAGCCTCACAGATAAGAGCTTATGTGCAGCACCCAAAGAGAAACCAAGACCAAAAGGTTCAGAACCCCTGTACTGGATGAATCTATGGGGAAAGAACAAACTCCTATTCACAGTTCCCATGCACAGGTAAACAGCGACATGCATGTGAGCAGCTGTGCCTGTGTTACAAGCACAACCTGCAATATTTAAACTAGAAACAGAGACACAGCACAGTACGAATTATGTTGATACCACCAGCTTTAAAATTATATAATTAATTATATATAAAAACAGCACTGCCTGAATTCAGTACTTGAACTGAAACAAACTAATGAGAACTTTATTTAACAGCACAGTGCACCAAATGTGCCACACACAGGGAACTTATTCACAAGGCAGTTAAACAAACTGATATCCACAGTAACATCACAACGGGCCTTGGAGGAGCGAGCCCTGAAGCCACCATTTACAGGCAGTGAGTGTAAGCGAGCCAGGGCCACGTTACTGCCCTGACAAACATGCAATTTATCCAAATAACACATGAGACTCGGTAATTACCAGTGATACTCCGGTACTTACTAAGGATATAACGCATGCACGTTTTACATTTCCCACACGGCCCTGTCCAAGCAGAGCTCGCTCTATAAACTCATGTTATATTAACAACTCGTCTTTCGCTGCTATGCAGCGGCCCCTCACACCAGCAAAGTGGCCTCGGGAGGCGGCAGCCGGGCCCTCCCCCGCTCACCTTTTCGTCCGCCACCCGCACCCCGAGGCTGCTGAGCCCCACGATGGAGTAGTAGGCGGCCCGCACGTCGGTGAAGGGCCGCTCCAGCACAGCCCGCAGCCGTGCCAGGTCGCGGGCAGCGAGACGGTGGCTGGGGACGAGGGCCTGGGCACCGGCGAGGAGAAGCAGGAAGATGAACGCCGCCTCCAGACACAGCCTCGGGCCTGCGGAGAGATAAACGCGTTAGCCCAGGTCCCTCCATCCCCGCGGTACCGATACCGGCCCCGGCCCCGCCGCCTTTGCCTCACCCGGCGCCGCCATGATGCCGCCCCCTCCCGCGCCACGGCGCCGCTTCCGCCCCGCGCCCCGCCCCGCCCCGGCAGGCGCTATCACGTCATGGGAGGGGGTGAGAGGAAGGGCGTATTATGCCAGGGCCCTTCAGCTCCACTGCTGCCCGCTACGACAACCGAGAAACTGAGAAAGAGAGTAAAGAGAGAGCGGCGGGCGAGGGAGAGGGCGGAGGACGGGCAGCGGCGGGGCCGCCAGGCGACGAGCGGAAGTGACTCCCCCGTTTGGCGAGAGTGGTACGGGCCTCCCGGCGGGCCTCGGGGGCGGCCCCGGCGGGGATGTGGGCTGCGCTGATTGGCCAGCGCGCCTTAAAGGGGCCGCGGCGGGAAAGCGCCCGGGGATTGTGGCTGTGTCGCGTTGTGTCGCGCTATGTCGCGCTGTGTCGCGCTGTGTCGCACCCCAGTATTTTCACACCGTGTGCAGCCGTGCAGAGCCGTGCCACGCTGTGTCACAGTGTCACGCTGTCTGACGCCGTGCCATGCCATGCCATGCCCCTCTCCTGTGGATGCTGAAATGCTGTTAGCAGGGAAATTTTCTCTTCTTGCATTCATTCTGTGAGAACTTTTCCTTTGTTGTGTAAGCTATGTAAACAACAGATAGCGTTTTCGTAAATAGCATTCATATCTGGTATCTTCTGACCTTGTGTCCATTATGTTAGGAAAAAACATTTCTAAGTGAGTGTCTGAGACTTTGACCAATCACCCTAGGAGAAGTGTGAACACTGTTCAATCGCTTTATAGAACTAAAATATATAAATGGTATTGTAAATTTAATAAATAATTCATTTCCTCGCTCTGACTCCTGCCTCGCTGCATCTCTGAACCCCTGCTTGGAAGCCCACGATGCCCTGCCTGCTGTGTCACGCTGACACCGAGCCCCCCGAGGTCTGAGTGGGGGTTGAGTCCAGCGTGCAGGTTTCTCAGTAGCTGATCGGCGGCTGACGCGATATGCGGTGTGATTGCGCAGATGATGGGTGAAGCCCTTGCTCTGTGAACTCGGTTCACTCTGCTGCTGTGCTGATCGGGTGGTGTTCAGGTGGGATTCCAGGAAAAAAGGGTGGTCGAGCACTGAATGGGCTCCGCAGGGAATGGGCACAGCAGCGGCCTGACAGAGCTCAAGGAACGTTTGCACAACGTTTGGACGATGCTCTGAGGCACAGGGTGGGATTGTTGGGGTGACCTGTGCAGGGCCAGGAGCTGGACTCCACGGGTCGCTTCGAACTCACAGTATTCTGATCTATATTCTGTTCTAATGCTGTGATTCTAGTCTTTTGTTTTAAGGAGGAGAGGAATGGGCTGTCTGGCCAAGAGCTACCAGGAGTGAAGTCAGGGAACTGAGCAGTAACTGAGGAGAAGGTAATTTGGGAAGTGGGAGATCACAACCACTGACTCATTGACCGCCTACTCCAAACAGACCCCAGACTCAAATGGAGGCAAGGACTCTGCCTGTGGAGTAATTAGCATGAGACACGACAGATAAAACTAGCAAGCAGGGGATTGAGTACTAATGAACACAAAAGTTCTGTAATTTGCAACCAATGAATGCTAATACTTTTGTTAAAATGTATAAATAGTGGTAAGTCTTGATGATCGGGGAGCCAGCCTTTTGTGAGTTATCACCCAGCTCCCTACTTTGTGCAAATTAGAAAAAAAACCAAAAATACCTCCCCTTGGTGTGTGAATTGGTGCTGAATGACAGGGAATGAGCCCACATTTGGGACAACAGTCCCATGCCACGGGCCATGCAGTGCTGAGTCTTGTTTTCCATCTGTTCATTTCTTCCCCCTTGTTTTTCCTTAAGTACCAAATAAAAAGAGACAAAAAAGCAAGTGTAATGTGAAGCCCAGCTGTGCTGTGCAAAACCCAACCTCTTGGTTAACCAAGCTGGATTTCCTGTGGGAATAAATAGCAGTTGTTATTTCAGGTAACTCTTGGGAATGGCCATGGCCGAGCTGTCAGGGTCCCCGAGTTCCTTCAGCAAAGCAATGTACAAGTCAAGGTGCAAAATGGCTTTTTCCCTGTGAGCCCCTGGGGAGGGGCAGATGGGTCTCTGTGTCCCTGTCCCCACTGAGGACACAGCAAGCCGTGGGTGACAGACACCCATGCTGCTGCTCGCTGTCCTCCTGGAAGGCCCCAAAATTTGGGGAAAAGGGCTGTGCTTCCTCCTGCAGAGGGCACTGGGAACTTGTGCTTTTTGCTTTCTGGGAAAGATTCCCTGGAGCCGGTGCAGCTCCCACTTGCACACCCGTCCCACTGCCTCTGTTCACCCCCGTGTTGGGGCACTTGGGGTGACATGGACAGGGCTCTTGGCCTCGCTGGGGGAAAGCAAGGAGCCATGGAGCTGTTCAACGTGGAAAAGCCTCTGCTGAGAAATCAGCCTGCCCTGCTCTGCTCCTGCTTCTCCTTCTGTGCCAGAGGGATGATGAGATGGCACCTCTGGAAGGGCTTCCTGGTAGTTTATAAACCCCAGCCAAGATGTGCTGCCCACAGGTTGATTTCCACAGTGCTGAACCATCAAAATCACCTAAATCCCCCAGTTACTGAGCCTGAGCATGTTTGAGACAACAGGGGATGCTCACAGCTTTGAGCATCTGCCATACTGAGGATGCTCCCTTGCACTGGGTTACTTCTGTCCTGTTCTCCCTTGGGAGATGTAGCTCCTCTGAAGTGCAGAATCCTGTCGCTGTAGCTTTCCTGGGGGAAGCAAAAAAATGTCCTGTATCAGTGTGCCTGATTTTACTGTTCTGTCTGAGAAAACGCTTTTGCTTTGCCAAGTTGGGTTTGCGTCACCTCACATTTTGCAGTAACCAAATGACACATTTTGGCCATCTGAGATGGCATTTCCCATTCCATTGCCCTTCCTGGTGGGAAACTGGGCTGGGAGGAAGATGATTTGCCCAGAACTGGAGGAAAGGCAAACTAAAATGAACTCAAAATCCTTTGTGAGATGGCATTTCTCTTCTGTTCAAGATCTATCTCTGTTCTCCTCTATCAGATGAGACTTTGACCTCACCCTGTTCTAGTCCATATCAGGAAATGGCCACACAATCCCCAGGGATGCTGGGACCCCTCCAGGAGGTTGCAGGGTGGCTGACCCCACCACTGCCCTGGGGAAAGGATGCTGAGGGGCCATGGGAAGCCTGGCTGGGTCCAGTCCCTTCTCCCAGGGCTGAAACATCCCACATGCACCAGCCCAGCCGCAAGAGGAGGCTGGAGACTCTCAGCCAAATTCTTCTGCTATGACAGATGGAAATGGGACATTTCCCTTTTTTTTTGAGATGAGAAAAAAAAAAAACAAATCTAAAGGCCACTTGTGCAATTAAGAGCCTTAAATGTGGATTTTATTTCGATGTAATGGGATGGTTATTGTATATAAAAGGAGAGCCAGATGGTGGTTAAAACCGCATTTACTAAGTTCTAATAACTGTGAATTTGACCTGCAGCCCATCAAGAGCTGCAATCCCTCATTATAAGATAGCTTGGGAGTGTCACCCCCAGATCCTCTGGCTGGTCCTTGCTGGGACCTTTGGACACAGCAGCACTCACTGATCAGGGCAGGATTTGCCCTTATGGCACAGGCCTGCAGCCACAGGGTGTCTTGAAGCTTGAGCTTCAGTTGGTTGGTGATGGTGACAAGGACAGAGGGATGAGGAGGTGTGGAATACATCTGCCAGCTTGGGGAGAAGGGCCAGGGCCCCTCCATGGCGTGCAGGGCAGTGCAAAGCCTCTGCACACCCAGGGCAGAGCTCTCCTCTGCTGTTCCACCTGGTGCTAGGGGGCTTGGAGGGGGAGCAGTAAGAGTGAAGGATGGAGAGTGGAGAATGGTGGGTGGAATGTGGAGGGTAGAAGATGGAGGGTGGAAGGTGGAAGGTGAAGGATGGAGGGTGGAGGGTGTAGGATAGGTGGAAGGTGGAGCAGAGCAGGACTGGCAAGAAGCTGGGGTGTAACTCCTTCTTCCCCTGTGGGAGCCTTGTTTAAACTCGTGCAGGCAGGGAAGGACTGGGGTGAATTTACAGGGGGAAGTGCAGGTCTCATCCCCCACTGCCTCCTAACACCTGCTGCACAAAATGCACAGGATCCAGGCAGCTCCTTCCCTGCAGCAGCCCATGCACAGCACCAGATTCTGCAGCACCTCGAGGCTGGATCTGGCCCCTGTGCATTAAAGGGGAGCCCAGGACAAGCAGGGGAGTGAGCCCCTAGACCTGTGGGCTGGGCTGTGGCATCCCTCCCCCCAGCTCTGCCTGCCAGCAGCGCAGCTGCCTTCCTTCTTTGGTAAAGACTCCAACAATTCCCTTTTTAGGCTTAATACCTCCAGTCCTGGGAAGGAATGGGAGCCTGTTCCCCAGCCCCCAGCCCAGCTTTGGGCAGAGGGGCTGTCTGCAGGGAAACAGCCACTGCTCCAAATGCCTGCAAAGGGCTTTCCAAGACAGCCCTTCTCCAAGACTCTCTGTGCCTGGCAGCTCGTGCCCCACTGCAGAGGCACCCCTGGTCCCTGCTAGGCTGATCAGCTGCCCAACCTGCCTTCCCAGGACCACATCTCACCCAGCCAGCATTGTTGCTGGCAGCAGAAGGTATTGTTGTGCTGGCAGCAGTCTTCTTTCCTCGTTATTACTCCTGGAAAGCTCTCCCTGATTAATCCCAGCTGGGAGACTTTTTTTTTTAGGTCTTATTAAATTGTTGATATGGATTTCTCTGCAGAGCCGTTCGTCCTCCCCCTCCTCATCCCACTTTGTGCCCCACCAAGACCCCCTGCCAGGTTTCCTGGACCCAAACCCATCCCATCCCATCCCCTGGGAGCTTTGCCTGCTGCAGAGCTTTCCCAGTTAGCCCAGTCCCTCCAAGAGCAGGCAGCTGGCAGGGCTGGGGCTGGCAGTGCCTCCAGCATTCCATGCCATCCTGACAGCATTCCCAGGACACAGTCCCCATGTGAGCCCCTCCAGCATCATCTCCTGTTGGCAGAGGGATTTATTGATCTCCCCCTGCTCTATGCCACCACTGTGATGAGACCTGTATCCCAGCACTGCCCAGCCCCAGACAGGAGAATGGATGGGAGCTGGGAGTGGGATGGGAACTCATGAAAGGCCCCTACAGATGGGTTTGCTTGCATCATTCCCATTAACATGTTGAAACTCTCCTGTTTTTGTGGGATGATGTCAGATCTGGGCTCCTTGGCTGGATTCCCTCTGCAGCAGGGAACATCCACAACTCCCGGTGTTGCCTCCTCTGGGGATGTGCAAGCAGCCCAAAGTGGTGCCCCTGGTGTGGGGAAGATTTGCCCAGCTTCCCTCCACATCCCATGGGAGCAGCGGCAGGGCAGGCTTATGGATGCTATTGGAAACTCATCCCAGCAAACCACTCCCTAAATGCACTGGAAATCCAGAGGTTTTGGAGCTGGAAAACCCTCCAAGAGGTAATGCTGGGGTTTGTGCTGGATCCACTGAAACTCTGGGAGCAGCAGCAGCTGCCAAGCTACAGCACAGCATTGAGTTCCTGCCAGGGTTGTGGGTACCACTGCTGAGCAGCTCCAGGATTCCCCCATCCTCCACACTGCTAGAGACAAGGAGTGCTAAGAGATATTCCCTGCTCCTAGAGCGCTTTTCAGTAATGAAATCCCCAAGGGTAAGACACTCTGGCACATCTGTCTTCGAAAGCCTTTTAGAAAGCCCTGCTTGGCAAGCAAGGAAGGTGAACAGCGATGGTTCAGCACGGGCTCTGTGTCCAAGGTGCTGCTGTATCACTGGGGGTGAGGCTTGTGAGCCATGGGAATAGCAGGGCATCACCAGGACAGGGCTGAAACCATCAGCATGGAGAAGCCTGGAAATGTGCGATATTTGAGCTTGAGGTCCTCTCTCTGTCGTGGAGGAGAACAAAGTTATCACTACCCCTTGCACTGCCTCCTGCAACAGGTGGGCAGGTTCTTCCCAGTGTCCTCCTGATGCCTCAGAGCAGGGACACAGGCAAGTCGCCAGCAAAGCTTTGGTGGTGACACAAAGGTAGCAGCCAGCTAGGGAAGGGATAGGATGCTGTGCTCCCAGGGCTGAGTGAACAGAGGAGACCCTTTCCTTGGCTTTGTCAGTGTGTGAGTGTGGGTGGATGGTCCTGGCGGGCATGGGGCTGCCACAAAACCCCTCTGTGTGATAGAAATCCTGACTTACCTGATAATATTTCCCTTCTGCTCCAGCTTTGCTCAAGTCCCTAACTAAGAAAAAAGGCCCCAGTGAGCACTCAGAAAAACTGTTAAAAATAACTTAAAATAAATCAAACCAAATAAATGCAGAGAGACTGAAGAAATACATCCTGGCTGCACAAGTCCCAGCCTCCAGTGCTGCCTGTGCTGCTGCTGCTGGCATAGCAGCCAAGGCTGTGGCATAGATATCCCAAAATTTCTGAGCCCGTGTAGGAACAGTCACCCAGAGGTTTCTTCCTCTCCTGGCTGGATGAGGCCCTCCCTGCCCCGCAGCTGTCTGCAGGCAGAGAAGCAACAGGGATTTCTTTGCACCAGACCCATGCAGGGACAGCACTGAATTTCCCAAAAAGACCTTAGGATTGGGATCCTGCTGAAGGAGATGGATAATTTGGGGCTGGAGCAGCAGCAGGGGTGTAAGTCAGCATGGCTGTGATGCAGCTGCGCCGTTTCACCAGCCCGACTTGGCCCTGCTGGAATGGAGCTGGCTGATGGGTTCTTCTGCTCCCTCCCACCCCAGCGCCCCTGGGGACACGCTGCTCCTGCCCTGCAGCCGGCAGGAAGAAACTGGTTCCTGACCGTTTCAGCAACTGCAAGTATTAGGTTCAGTTTCCTTTGATTCCCCGTCTTTGGTTTGCTCTCCTACTTCATAAATATTCAACCACCAGATGCTTGAAAAAGCGCCTGCGAATTCCCCCGCGCGTCGGTGGGAGCGGCGCCCGCGGTCCCTGGCCCCTTCCTGCCGAGATCCATCCCCGTGGATAAGGCACAGGACAGCGCCGGGGCCAAAGCCGACAGCTCGTAAACAAGCGCGGTGCCGAAACACGCTCCCCCAGCCTGCGGGTACCGGGCTCGGGATGCGAAACAGCTTGAGGGGGCGCAGGCTGCGAGCTTGATGCCCTAAAGTGCAGGGATGGCTCTGGAGGGACATTCCCAGACAGCAATGGGGATGCAGCTTCTCCCTGAGAATCCAGGTTTTGTGGGCTTCCCCGAGAGCACTGCCTGCTCCCTCTCAGTCTGCTGTCCAAGAGTGAAATCCAAGGGGTTCCTCGGAGCCCAGGGGGTGATGGAGTTAGAGGGAGACATTTTGCAGGAGAGCCTGATGTTTTCCTGCTCCCTTTCCCCCATGGATAGGGGCAACATTACCCACCTCATGTGCCCACTCCACCTGTCACCAACTGGGGACATACCTGCACCATCAGCACCAAATCTGCAAAGCTCAGGAGTGCTGGGCACCCTCACTGGGCTCAGCCAGAGCTGAAGGTACCACAGTGAGAGAAGAACAGGGGAAAAGTAAAACCCCAAACCTCTGCATTACAAAGAGCTCGCTGTTCAGCAGGGCAGTTGGGTGGCAGCTTCAGAGCAAGAGGTGACAGGAGGGTGCAGGGCTGGGGAGGGGGAGCGCAGCAGCCCCCCAAGCTCCCCCGGTGCCTGGGCAATCCTGCAAACCCCAGCTCCTGCTTAGCATTCCCCTTTCTTGCCAAAATCACTCCGGAGCATGTCAGCATGCTGTCATGTAAGGAATCTCATTTTGGAGAGGCTTTTTCTCTCTTTTTGTCTTCGATACAAACCAGACACAGCTCCCCTTTATTGGGTGTGAGGGCAGGGCTGCCCACATCCGGCCCTCCTCCACTCCCTCCGCAAAACCATGCTGGAGTGGAGCTGGAGGATTCACACTGTTTGTCTGGGATACTTTTTGCTGTGTGTGCAGGGACTTTCTTCACAGACGTGCTCGTGTGCAGGACCCCCTTGTAGTGCTGTGGAAGCCCTGCATGGAAGCCATGGGAGAAAGAGCCAAACTGCTCTGTGAGGTGGCTTTGGGGCTGGTCAGGCGCTGCCTGCTGAGCCCTGGGGTCAGGCAAACCTTGGATGTGTGGGATGGAGCATCTTCCCTGCGCTGCATTGTTATTTTGAGGACTGACACCCAATTCCCAGAAGAGCAGTGCTCCCCACAAAGCCCCAGGAGATGCTTGTTCCCTCCTCTTCTAACCCCCATCACCCTAAAGCCCCTCAGCGAGGCCAGTCTCCACACATTCCTTCTCCTCTTATTCCAGGTGACTGCACAGGCCCCCAGAGCCCTTTACCTGCCTGACCCCAGGGCTCAGCTCCTGTGCTCTGGGGATGGATAGTGATGGACAAGTCCTGGCCTGGATTCCCCATGCCCCTCTTGGCCTCCCTCATCAAAACAGGGATTTCCCTTCTCTCGGTAACTCACTGTGGCTCTGGGTGCCTGGAGAGGCAGGGAGCAGCTCCCTTTGGCCCCATGTGCAGAGCAGTGGTGATCAGTGAGATAATTAATTGGTTTGGGTGGCATTTATGCCTGCTTTGCACACCTGATGTCATCCTTCCTTTCCAAGAGGTTTGGCCTGGGAAGCAAGAATAATCTGCTTAGGTCAGTGAAGGATGAGAACCCTCTGTCCACCTGCAGTCCTACACAGGGAGTTTTGGAGCTGGGGGCCCGAGCCAGATGTGCAGAATTTGCCTAAAATGGGCTATGAGAGCCAGTGAGCTGTGATGCCCCTGCAAGAGTGGCACAGTGCTGAGGGGCTCCAGTTCCAGCTGCCTGTTTCCACACAGGGAAAGCTGCCCTGCTGCTGTGAGGAAACCGGGGCTTCCCAGGAGAGCTCAGCCCCATGGCTGAGCCAAGAGTGCTGGAATCAGATGAAGGCTTTGAAAGGCTGCTGATGCTCCCAGAAGGTGCCCGAAATCTCACCTGAGTCCTCTTCCAGTCCTGCTTCAGTGGCCAGTGCCAGCTGGGACTGGGATTTCTGTCCCCATCACTGTGTGGGACCAGAGAGATGGTGTATGGCAGCTCCACAAAGACCTTGACCATGGTTCAAGAAGCACTTGGACAATGCTCTCAGGCACTTGGTGTGATTTTTGGGGTTATCCTGTGCAGGGCCAGGGGCTGCACTCTATGATCCTTGTCAGTCTGTTCCAGATCAGGATATTCCATGATTCTATGTGGTTTTTCTCTCCAATTTTACCTGCAGTAACCTGGGAGCAGTTTTGCCTCTTCTAGGTTTAAAGGTCATTCTTACAGTATATTGCAGTCTGCATCACGCAAGACAGATGTGTTGGAGAACATTTTGGGTGCAAAGACTGTTGCACCCAGTGAAGTGTCCTGCCAGCAATGCCATGTCTGGACCTGATCCTTGCTAGGTCTGGTCCTGAATGCCCCCTGGACTAACAGGGAGCTGAGGCAGCAGATCCTCTCTGCGCAACATCCAGCACCTCTGTTCCCTCCTGTGCTCCTGCACCAGCCCAGCCATCCCTGACCTCACCTTTCCCATCTGCAGCACTGGCCAAAGGTGTCCTGAGCAGGTTCTGCATCCCAGGGAGAGAGCAGCCCCCTTTCCAAGGATTCCTGGCCCATATGGAACACAGCTTTGCAAAGGCACAAGAATTTGTTCGAGAGTTCACCAAAGTTTAAAGTGAGTTTGTCTCAGACGCACCCTCTGTGATGCTTTTCCATCCTAACTCACATCAAATCATCGCTGGACATTTATTGTTTCTGGGCATGCTCCAGTTCCTCCAGGAGGCAGCAATAAGAGGGCCCCTCACCTCCTTTTTCTCCTGCCATCTCCAGGCTCAGTCCCAGCCCCCCTAATTTTCCATCCTTCAAAGCCTCCAAACTCAACACCCCCAAAGCCCCCAGTGAGGAGCTGGGGTGGATCATGTCCCAGAAGAGCGAGGGCTCTCCATGAGGCCGGGACAGCCAGTCCAGGCTGTGGAGCTCAGCCTGGGTGATGGATCATGGGGGTGAGCAGCGTGGAAGGGCTGGCTGGGAGCAGGGCATTGCAGTGTGGGGAGACAGAGGAGGTGAGGAGGTGCAGGAGGACGCCAGGATCCCCCCTGACCGGTGGTTGATGCTCCCTGCTGCAATTTGAAAGCTGCTGCAGCCTCAGGATAGGGTTTCCAGTACAAACACTTGGAGGTTTTCTCTCCAAGTTTTTGTTCCAAGACTAATTTCTCAATATTCGTTTAGGGAGTCTGCCTTTCTGTGGGTGTAAATCTGTGTACCTCCACCACCTCGGAGAGGCCCGTGCTGATTGATATCAGCTGAGATGCTGACCCCAAATTTGCAGTTTGCACAAACGTTCCTGCCAATAAAACTGTTATTTAAAGTATTCAGAGAAAGTGAACCCAGGAGGCATGTGAACATGGTCCAAACAAATCTAATTAAAGCTTTCATCCAGAAAATTCTTCCTTACTATAGAACAAAAATCCACACATTAATACTTGTCCTCACTTCACTGAGGCTAAAAAACTCAGTTTGGAAGCCCAGGATAAATGAAATTTGTGCTGGGCTGAGCGCTCACAAACCTTGCTGGCTCCAGGACACCTCAGAGCTCCCCTTTGGTCTCCTCCTGCATCCCCATCGTTTCTGGACAGCTCTTAGCTTAGTGGAGAAGCTCCTTGCGTCATTCAGACGGTCCAGCTGGGCTGCAGTGGAGCAGCCACACGGGGAAGTAGCTAAGGAAACATCCTGGCAGGAGCTAATGGAAGCCAGGGAGGACAGAGCATCAGGGGAAACACCAACTTGCAGAAACATGGTGGAGCCGATCCAGATGCTGCATCCCAGCTGTCCCCGTGGCCGGGGTGCTGGCTGTGGGCAGGTCACGTCTTATTTTAATCCACACAAACGATCACAGTAAACCCAGCCAGGAGCAGCAGCTGATCCGGTCCTTGCAGCAGCGTTCCAGAGGGTTCCATGTTATCCACGTGCTCCCCAGGAAACTGATGGCATAAATCCCATGGGATCTAGGCAGACCCAGGTCCCAGGCAGGGCTCTTTTCTAAGGGTATCACTTACAGGAATTATTCCTGTCACATCCCATTGGAACACTGTACTGGTGCCTCTGATGGTTCCAAGTGGGAGCCAAGGACCAGCTCTGCAGGAGGCATGTCTGACCCTCTGAAGTTCAAAGACTACGGACACATAATCCATTGCTGGTCTAGCTTCTTCCCATTTGCTCTTCTCCTGTCTTTCTCTCCCTTGTTTCAACTGACATTAAGTGGAAATCACCCCATCACTCACCTTTTTCTTCCTCACTGCCTCTCCAAGAAGCTAAACAAACAAATCTACCCCCCTAGATCACCTTCATTTCATCTGCCCTCCCAAAGCCCTGTGTTTTTCTGAGGGCTTCCAGCAAGACAGCCCTGCAGGCATTTTCCAAGACAGGAGAAACTTCAGACAGCAACAAAAATGTGTAGAATTTGGCCTATTTCTCTTCCCTTACCTTTTGGTGACCTTCAGGGAGCTTTAGGCAGCATCTCCCTTGCTCCCTGTCATGCCCCAGGACAGCTCCTGCCAGCCCAGCCCAGGCTGCCTGCTGGGGAAGGAGCCACAGAAATGGAAAAAGAGAAAGAATGAGACAGGTGGGGAGAAGATGACTTGACTGCTAATGTAAGAATTATTTCCATGCACATTCCTCGTGCAACCAAATGGCTGGAGGAAGATGTTTCAATACCAGATGTGCTGCTCATCCCCACTGAGCAAGTCTGGCTGCTCAAGGGGACTCCTAAGTTTTAGATTTGCATTCAACACATTCTCCTAGATGGTTTTGGCCACTGTACAGCTGGAGAAATACAAGATAAGGTCTGAAACAGAAAGCTTGACCTCAGTGGTACCTCTTTATCCCACTCCTTTCCTCCAAGGAATTGCCCAAGGGCACAGACATCCTTCTCCTCTGCAGGGAGCCAGGCCTGGATATCACAGGACAAAAATAACTTGTCTCCCGTCCCTGAGCTGGAGATCAGCGCTGCAGAGGGGCTGCTCCTGGGCTGACAGACAAACCCAGTGCTGCAGCTCACCGGGAGAATCCCAGACTTGGAGCAGAGGATAAAAAAGGTCAAAGGATATCTTGTGTGTGGCATTGCCGAGGGAGGCTGGGGCAACAGAAACTGCCCAGACACACAGGATGTTCTTCCTCTGTGTCCCCAGGCAGGGAAGCAGGTAGCTCTGCCTGGGCACCAGGGGTTTCATCAAGTGTCCAAGAGGAACAACAAGCATCCCTCAGGATGGTCCACTGAGCCGTGGCTGGGGATGAGGTCTCCAAGTGCTGCAGAGCCCAGGGATGAATTCATCTGAGGCATGAATTCTTCCAGAGCATATTTCATTGCATTCCCACCCTGGCCATGCCTTTAACCTTGATCTGGAGAGCCAATTCATTCCCTGTGCCCGAGGGTCAGGGTACACACAAAAGGGCCACTCTGGGAGTTGTAGGGGACACCTGCATTACCTCACATGTCACAGCTGCCCAACACTGCCAAGAATCCCGCTGGGCTCCCCAGAGGAGCGGGAAGCACAGCAGGACACACACGCTGCCATCTCCTCCATGAGAGTGTTTTACAAGCATGGCAGATGAAATACAAGAGCAGGAGAGCTGTAAACAAGCTCATTTGAGTGTCTCCCTGGGGCCTTGTCAAGTGAGCTTCAGCTCCAGTCAACACCTCCCACATCAGGCAGAGCCCAGCCCAGCCAGGCTGCCCACAGAGACCCGCCTGCTAATGGATTTCAGGTGCTGCAGCAAGGCATGGAGGAAGAGCACAGGGAATGCTCCCCCTCCTTCCCACCCTTGTCCCTCATGACGTCCCCTCAGCTGGCTCCTGGCTCTCAGACATATATTTCACTGCATGATGCCAATTTCTACCCTACCCAGCACGAAACTCTGAGGAGTGGTTCTCACCACAGTGGAAAAATATTCTTTCACCCCAAAATTAAAGTTAGGTCAGGGCCAAACGGAAACAGAAGAGTGTGAAGAGCTCTTGTCAAAATCAAGTGAGCTTTTAAATAGACTTCCAGAGATCATTTCCTGCCCAGGTCTCATCTCTTCTCTACTCCCCTTCTTTCCCTCCCCTTTCTCCGCTCTAGCTGAAGCCTCCTTGCAAGCCAACATCCCACCTGTTTCTAACCCAAACCCTCCCGTGCCACATTTCCCAGCAGACACGATGAGGAATTCAATGGAAAAGGTAAAAGGTCGGGTTGGAGCTGCTCCAGGGCTGCAGAACACAGCTACAGCTGGGAATGGACTTCCAGAAAATGTCCATCCTTCCCAGCGACAATCCTCAGATGTCCTAGAGATGACACACTGAATGCAGCTGGTCAGGGAGGAGGAGTCCTTGCTTGGGAGCCCAAGGATGATGGAAGAGGCAATGGAAACCCCAAATGGCAACGGGGAAAAGGAAGAACCTGGTTTGCAAGCTGAACGGAGCAGGAAATGGGGAGGGCAATTAGGTAGGCAAGCATCCGATCCGTGACAAACTGGGCCACCAGCACATCAGACAGGCAACAAAACAAAGAGCCAGTGATGAACCCAGCAAGCCACCCTACAGCCAGCAGCAGATGTGTTCAATTAGCCCAAGAGCCAACATCCAACCAAACACCAACCTAGCCAGCAAAAAACAGACAATAGACTACTTGTTCCATCAAACAGCTGAGTTAATAGCAAAAACGTGCAGGGAGTGAGTGAGCAGCCAAAAACCCACGCCAGCCACTCAATAAGTCAATTAACCAAAGACCCACATAATCAACCACTTAAGTAGAGCCGAGCAAATAACTCACAATGAGTTATTTATCCATTGAATTTCGCCTCTAGTTTTGCTTGGGCCATCTCTGTGAGCACATGTCAAGTCCCTTCAACTGAATTTCAATTAATCTCATTTTGGCTTGTTTGCTTTGTGCATGGCTGGCCAAAAGTTAACATGTGAACTGCACTCATTAGCTGTGATTGCCCAGGAAGATCACATGTTGCTCTCTAGTCTCAAATTAGGTAAGCACAGTTTTGCCAGGGAATCTCAGTCCCTAAAATGCTCCAACGGAACTGCTCTTAAGCCACCAGAATACAGCAGTCACATATATTCAAAGGAAAAAACCACAAGAAATGTAAGTGAGAACTTATCCAGCCATCCAAGAGGTCCAGCTAAATAGTCCTGCAGGAAGAATGCTCGTGATGCTGCTCAAACAGAACTGGGGAATTGCAGGGTTTGGGTTTAGTGCCCTAAGGTTGGGTCCCATTTCTGGGGATCTTTTCCATCCCTGAGGCTGCAGCTCCCTGAGCAGGTGAGGATGGCCCAGCTCTTCAACTACAGCTCCTTGTCTGGGGCTCCTCAGACCCTGCCTGGGGTATCTCTGTGCCTTCTGCAGGACCTCCCAGCAGAGCTCAGCTCCCAATGTGTCAGAGAATTGTTTAGTTTGGGAAACACCTCTAAGATTATCAATTCCAACTGTCAACCCAGCACTGCCGTGCTCACCACTAAACCACATCCCCAGGTCCACATCCAGATATTTTTCAAACTCTTCCAGAGACAGTGACTTCACCATTTTTAATTTCTTACAACCCTTTCAATTAAGAATTTTTTCCTAATACCCAGTCAATTTGAAGTTGCCTCTGTGGTGGCAAGGCTGGTGACACAGCCAAGACAGCACTTCGTAGCAAGGGCTGGGACATGCAGGGCTCTTATTGCATCTGGGTACTCCAGGCATCACCAGAGCATTAAAACACCACCACCACTCTGAAAAGCCCAGGCACCCGACAGGTGTTCTTCATGCCACCAGCCTTCAAGGAGAGGCCACAAGGTGCTATGGAGTCCAGGGTTGCTGTTGTACTCCTTCAGGGGCAGAAATGCTTTCTTCCTCTGGCCCACGCCATGCTCCTTCACTTGCTGCCAAGAGACCATATGTCTTCTTGTGCAGGTGGTCAAACACAAGCCCAGCTGTGCCACAGCAGGATTTGGCCCATGCTGTGGGTCACACTGCCCTTACTGGACCCTGGTACCACCAAGCCATGGCCATTTCCACATTAGCTCTAGGTACAAGGTCCATTCCTGGCCTCCTTCACCCCAAAATGGCCACGAAGAGAAGCAAGCTGAGCTGACTGGGCTCTGAGAGTGGCCCCACACAGCTAAGGGAGGTTTCTCTCCCTCTCCTCCGGGGCTGCCGAGAGCGCTGTGCTTTTGGCTCTGGCTGGGGAGGAGGCCTGTGCTGCCAAACCACACTGTCAACTGCTTCCCTGCTGCCTGCAGATCCTAATCCCGCAGGCAATATATAACCAGCGGGAGCTGCACCATGCCTGAAGTGTGAAGTGGAGTATCAGAGGAGCACTGCTATCTCCTGCCTCTCCAAGAGGCAGTCTCGGGGACTGTCAGAGATCAGGACTAATAGTACTTAGCTCACTTCAGCAGCCAGCTGAATCAAATGATCCTTACATGCCCTTATGTCCTAATGAATTGCATTTGATTCCTTGCCCAGCTCTGAGCATGGAGCAGCAGCACACAGCTCTTTCATACTCGAAGGGCTGTGTAGGAATCGCCCCTCTCATTACCCTTGCAAATCCAGCCTGTGTTTTTAATCCTGACAGCATCTCCTACAGCTCCCATTGCAGATTCAGGTTTGAGTTCATCTTTCAAAGAGAATTGACCTCTCAAAAGCCAAGCTCAACTGCAAGCATTGAGCTTCAGCTTAGAGACCAAAACAAAACTCACTGATTTCACATTATTTCCGTGCAAAGCTATAAATCAGCTTCGGCTCGGTTTGACTCTGGGCCAAGGTTTGACTGAAAGGTTCACGAACCTTAAGGAATTTTTTGACAAGCTCGGTCTGAGATTCAAATTTGTAATGAAACCCCAATAGTGAAGCTCTGCTAGTTCCATGTAATTTCAGGTTTTGCTGTGAACATTTCACGCAGCTCTGGGGACAAAGTTACACCAGCATAAACCCAGTTACTCCTTAAGAATCAATAGAGCTGACCTGGATTTCTGCCGGTGTAGGAGCAATCAACACAGCCCAGAAAAAGTTATTTTTATTCCTTGCCTTCTGTTTTGCTAGAATCCACCCAATAAAAGTTCCCAGCCTGAGTCCAGACTGTAGAAATGCAAATGCCAGTAGAGCATAAACCCCAGCATGTGTCTAGAGAAGTTTGTGTAAATCGACAGGGTCATTCCAGCTGTGAGTACAATGAAAACCCAACAAGAACTCCAGGACCCCCTTCCCCATCAAAATCTGCTAATACCCTGAGGGGTATTCTGTGAGAAGAGAGATTTTGTGGGCCGTTGCCTGAGATGACTGTTTCTGTAGGGCAGAAAACTCACTGTGCCACATCAGACTGAACTCAGGACAGGGATTTCTGCAGCCATAAAAGGGCTCCAGCACAGTGCTGGGCTCCAGTGGGTCAGCCAGGCTTATTCCCACTCATTTTTCACAGATCCCCAACTCTAATAAGGCAAACCAAATTTGTACTCTGGAAGGAAAACGCTGCGGGACTCAGGGGATGCTGTCCTCCACCCTTGCTCTAATTTTACAGCATATCTGCAGTGGTGTGTCAATACCAAACTGCTCCAAATGGGGGAACTGATGTGAGGTGCTGTGCCAAAGCCCATTTAGCTCCTTCTATCCCAGCACAGGAACCCACCTCCACAGGTTCAGCTGGATGGCTGCTGGGATAAGGGACTTCTGCCCCTCTGCTCCCTGGCCTCCTGCTTGCAGGACGGAGAAATCCTGGGTGCAGAGGCAGAGCAGAGCGTGGCAGCCAGGCACTGAGCTCCACTGCCCTGCAGCGACATCCACCCTCTCTGCAGAGCTGCTCCTCTGGTCCGTGCTGCAGCAGGGCTTGGCCTGCCACCAGCTCCTGCTCCTTCCTATGCCAAGCACTTCCCGCAGTAAGACAGCAAACAGCAGGATTTCCCTCTATTTGTTTATTTTAAAAACGTTTCTTACTGCAAAGGTTTAAGACCTGGCAGGAAGCTGGAGCTTTATTCACCCAGGGGCTCTCAGCAGCCCCAGAGATGTGAAGCAAGGAAGTGCTCTTGCCTGCTCCCCATCTGCACACCAGCCCCCTCCAAAGACTGGCAGGCTCCCCTTTCACAGCTCATTTTAGTGCCCAGAAAGCCATTATTCACAGGTATTGCCAGATCCCCCTGCCCTTGTTTTAATCCCACACCCATTCCCAAGGGCTGAGGTACTCCAATGCCTTGGGAAGTCCTGAAAGGCAGCTGTACTGCTGAGATGCTAGCTTGACCTTCTGCATTCCCTGCTAGGCTCTTCAGAGGTGTTAAGAGGGAATTCCTCACTCCCTGGCAGCATCTTGCTGACCTTTCAGTGCAGACATGCTGAGATTTAAGTGTTTGTCCATGTTGTAAAATCATAATTGGTTTGCTGCCCCCTGATCTGAATAAATAAGTGCACTCATCTCAGAGGAGTTTCAGGTGTGATCAGTGGGACTTGGGGGCCAGTTGTGCCAGCCTGGCTCCTTCCATATGCCTGGGGCAGGCTTGGAGCAAAGCTTTGGAAGAGGTCCCTGCAGGGACCTTCTGTACTGGGCGTGGGGCTCATTCCAGGGGGTTCTGTATCCCATGGCTATATTTCCTAATTTATGACCTTTATGTTCCTGGGGTGAAGGAGCCAACATTTCCAAGGGTCTGGTGCTCCCATCCACAGTAGCCACGTGCTGAAGGCACCACACGGGGGTCAGACACCTCCTGAGAGCACAAGACTAAGTCTCCTGTGGCCTTGCAGCTCCTGCCCAGTAAATCCAGCATATGCCTTAACGCCTGGGCAAAGCTCCGTCGTGTCAGTGGTATCACTCCAACACATCCCCATCCAGCATGGTACCTGTCTGCTGTCTGTTTTGGAGCTTCCCTTTGGAAAGCAGCTGAAAATCTACTGCTTTAACAGATCAGATTCCAAATCTTGGATGCCAGCTTCAGCTTTAAAGGAGCTTGGTCCCTCTCCCTATCGATAGCACAGATGAAAATTAGAGTTTCCAGCACTCGCCCACCTTCTTCCCAGGGCTGTGACCTGGTGTTGGGAAGGTGGTTTCAGGGCTCTGCTGTTGGCAGGGAGTGAGGGCAGCCTCTCTTCCCAGAAGCAACTCTGAACATCTGCTGCAATAGGGCTCCCCCAGCAGTGATTCTGGCAGGAACCTGGACCAATAATCCCCGAATTCTGGGGAGGGATGGTGGTGGGTTGAACGCCTTGCAGCAGACACCAGGTTTTGGCTCCTGAACGCTACGCACGAGAGGAGAGAGCCCACTGGGGAATGTGGAGTTATCCAAATTGGATGCAAGCTATATTTTATCTTATTGGAGTGGGTTCGGGGGTGATGTAATCACTCAGTGTGCTTGTACTTTTGGGATCGGGACGAGATGCTGTTTATCATGAGCTGACAAGTCAAGGAAGGATGCGAGAAAATGATCTGGGACTTCCCATGCAGGACTGGCTGGAGCTGTGAACTGGGGCAGACGTGACTGGAAGCTGTAAGGATTAATGGCCCCTCTGGTGCTGTATGAGGTGCAAATGAATGAAATTCTGTTCCCCTTACAAAGGAATACCATTAATTCAAGGGGAGATTGTCCAGATTTTTGACCAATGCGATGAAAGCAGAAATTGGCCCTTGATCTTGCACAAGAAACAGCCGTCTAGCAAGTTTTAAGGCACTTCTTTCCATTTCTCTTTTGATTTGATCGCATTTTCTTCTGTAGAAACCTTTTTTCCAGCAAATGCAGAAAGAAAGGGATAGAGAAAGATAGGCAGGCAGGCGAGGAGAGGCAGCGGCAGACAGGAGCAAAGGGAAAATGATTCAGCAGAGGGAAACTGTACCTGGGAGACAGGGAGCTGCTCCTTTGGGCGGTGGGAGGAGATGCTGGGGTGTGAGGGGTGAAAAGCCTGGTTGGTGGGAGGTCTCCAGCACCTTTGTCGCCCCTTTGGCTGGAATTCATAAGTAAATACGGAGCTGACTGAAACTGCTCCTGCTCACCAGCGGCCTCTCTTTGGCACTCACTGGAATTTGGATGGGAGGGGGTTGGGGGGGTCTGTGTTGACTCACATTCCTCTTCATATGCTGGTTTCGGGATGCAAAACGGGGGATGGCAGCACGGTGGTGTGTGTGGCCAGGCTTCCTTGGCTTCTGGTGGCCTCGTGCCCCAGTAGCTGCCCTGGGAGGCGACAGGGGTTTGTGGTGCAGAGGATCAGGCAGGAGGGCTGGGAGGCGTGGGGCTGGCACTGGAAGGTGGATGGGGATGGCAGCCCCAGCAGAGGAGGCTGTGCTGTCTCCCAGCAGGGCAGCAGGTCCCCGGGGAGCCCTTGTTGAAATCCTGTGGGTACAGTAATGCAGGAGTTCCTCCACTGCAGGCATGCCTGTTCCAAGCAGATCAGCATCCAGGAGGATGCCACACGGCCACCTGCCAGCCCAGCCCCTCTCCTCTGGGCTGTGATTCCACCAAGTTTCCAGCCATGGGGTATGGTGGGACCCTACCAAAATGCACTTCAAGAGCTATTTCTCCTCAAGCTTTCTATCCTGTGGCTTTGCAATCCATCAGAGCAGGAAGCTTCACCTCATTTCCTATTTGAATCCAGCAGTACCTTTTCTTAAGGAGCAGCAGAGATGGAGCGGGTTTGTTTTGTGTCACCCGGAACAGTGGTGGGCTGAGCTCTGCTGAACTCCTCTGCCTGCCATGGAGCATCACGTTTGCCACCCACATCCTACTTGGAGCTTCTCCCCGCTGGCAGGATGCAGTGGTATGATGAGCTAGAAGCAGAAGCAGCAGATGTTTGTTAAAAAAAAAAAAAGAGGCAATAATCCAGAATTTTGCTGATATAAACACAATACCAGCACTGAATACAACTGAAGGAAGACAAAAACATCCCAAAGACATAAAACATCAGGCTACTTGGAGAACCTCCAGGCTACATGTGCTGAACTCTGTCAGCCTTGGAGAAATGAGTGCTTAACCCCTTTTCAATCTCTTTGGCAGTCCAGCCCTTGAAGATTTATAGTGTACTCTGTTTGAATGAGGGATCTTCCCTGACACATCGTGCTCCTTTAATTCTGGGTGAGAAAACAAACAGCCGCCCTGCAGACACCCGTCTGACCGTCCCGCTCCCCTCCCCGGGGGACACTCAGCCCCTTCCTCACCGTCATTCTCCACCACCCCTGCAGCCTCACCAACACCTCGGGGCCCCCTGGGGGTGCCCGTCTGCCAAACACCCGCTGCTCAGTACCCACTGCTCCCCGTGGGCCATGCTGGCAGCCCAGTGTCCCTGGGATGCTCCTGCGGGAGGTGGGTGCCCTGCTGCCACGCTCCCCTGCCTGCTCCAGGATGGGGCAGGCAACAGGACCGAGCAGTGCTGCAAATTCCTCTGTGCTGCTGCTGCTCATTCCCAAGCCCTAATTACAGCGTTGCTGCAGGGACCAGCCTGGCGCGGCTGGATCCCAGGGTCAGGCCAGGCTCCGAGGGCCAGCCGTGCTCCAGAGACAGCGCTGATGTATTTTGACAGGACTTAAGGACACCTGCTACTTTCGGAGATTTTTCTCTTTTGCAAGCAAGCTTTCAAACAAGTGTGTGTGTGTTGACAGGGGCAGATATCACTGGAGGGTGTTGAGGAGGGAGCAGGAGGGAAATCTCTGGAGAAGGTGTCAGGAAGGATTTTTCTTGGCTGCTCACCCTACAGTGAGTGATGGGCAGTGGGCAACCAGCCTCCCTTGGACCCAGATCATGTGGGCTCACTTTGGTTGTGGGGCCTGACCATGGTCTTTCTAATGTCTCTTTAAAGCCAATTAGTAGCATTAATTTATGGAGACCACACACATGCCCAACCCTTATATTTATGCTGGATGGCTTCCATCTTGGAAACTTTCTTGGCCTTCTGTCCATCCCCAGGATGTTTCCAGGACTCCACCTTTCCTTTCCCAACCCTGTGGCCACAAGGGAACCGAGAAGATTCATGGCCAAAGCATCAAGAGGGAAACTGAGCTACCAACCTCTCCCATTCATCAGAAGTTCTCAGGCTGAGCAAAGCACGTGCTCCAGGCGTGAGAGGGGGCTGTGCTAACTCGTGAAATAAAGAATGTGTTCTGCTTTGTGAGTGCAGTGCAGAGAGGGACAAACTTCTTTCATGCCAGTGCCAGGTCTCAAGGTCTGCACCCCAATAGATCTGGTGGTCTTGAGGGATTTGCTCGAGACAAACGTCAGAAAGTAAAACCAGCTCTGTATGTTTGTCTTGTCAGCTCCATTAGAGTCACGGAATGGCTTGGATTGGAAGACACATTTGAAGACCATCTAGTCCAACCTCCCTGTCATGGGCAGGGACATCTTCAACCATATCAGGTTGCTTAGAACCTCATCCAATCTGATCTTGAGTGTTCCCAGGGATCAGGCACCCACCACCACCTTTCTGGACAGCCTGTATCAGTGCCTCACCACCCTCACTGGAAAAAATGTCTTCCTTGAAAATCGCACCTTGTTCTCTCCTCACCTTCTGTCCTGTTTTCCCTTGTCTCCCCATCTAAATGAGGAGAGCAGCAGGCAGGGAAGGCAGACCTGAGCTTCACTGGCCTGTGCAGGAGCTGGGAATGGGAGATCATCTGCTTGCTTAGGCATGGGTGGCCCTTGAGAGGAGTGAATGGGAGCCTGGTGAGGGCCAAAAAGTGTTTTTCAGCCTGGGAGCCCCAATCCCATCCCATCCCACACAGTTTTACAGTGCAGCTCTCTCTGTAAAGTGTCTGGTGGAGTGATGTGGAGCCATGTTGGCCAGATCTCCCTGTGAGTTTCCAGACACATTATAGATGTATATACACATATATTTATATCCGTAGCTGCTGTTTTGCAGCCGGTGGGAAATGAAGGCTGTTCTCAGCCTTGTTCCCTTTCTGCACATTACCCGCGCTCCCCCTTGCTGACATCCACTGGACCCAGTCTTCTCCCAGAGGAGAAGCCAGGAATTTATTAGGCAATGAAGGTGCTTGATGTCTTCTCAAACTGCTCCTTCTCCTCTCTAGGAGTTTTTTGCTGGGTTGGAGTTTTGGGATCGTGTGAGGAAGGCTGAAAGGAGCATGGCTGCACATCTCCCCTGGAGCCTCTCCGTCTGACTGCTTTCATGTGCAAAAGGCAAAACAGAAACACAACCAACTTCTGAACTCTGGATGGGCCCTTTCACCACCTCAGAGCTGTTGCATTATCTCTCTTTTACCTCCTTCCTCTCTTTCCTCCTGAGCCTGGACGCTAACGCCAAGTCTGGTTCTCAGCACATCTGCTCTTTCAAAGAGTTGGGAGGTCCCAAGACCACTCAATCCCAGAGTCAGGATTCTGACATCTGGCTTGGCCTTGCCTATGAGTCACTTGGGGAGCTTGGGAAAGTCACGTAACTCTTCCTTGCTGGTGCAGTGGCTGCTGGGGCGGTGCAAGGCCCAGCCCGGTGGGCCCCAGTTGGCTGCTCTTCTCCAAGGCTTCATCTCTGAGCACACGCCAAGCACCTTGAGCTCTTCTGGTGGAATGAGCCTTGCAAATGCCCCATGGTCTGATGTCCCATGATGGGAATACTGGTGTCCTGTGCCAGCGTTTCTCTGCCAGCCCATCTGGAGAAGTGGGAGGTGCAGAGATGCTGCATGCAGTCTTCCATCAGCTGTAACGGCTTCAACAGGCACTTTCATGTAGTGCCATCTTGTGGGATTTACCTGCGGCTCCCCTCTGCCCTGTGGTCCATTCCAACCCACTATTTTAGAGAGATTTCAACTATTTCATTGCACTTACTCCTCCAGACCAAAGCCTGCTCAAAGCCTTCCTGGAGAAACATTGCCAGCCACAACTTTATGCTGGGTGAACCGAGCAGAGCCTGGCCCCAAGTGTGTTAATTGTTGGCAGACTCATTATTGCCCTTTCCCAGTCTTTGTTTTTCCCCAGAGGGGCTGGGAGCCACGGACCTCTGGCGCCGGGTCCCAAGCAGAAGCGTGCTGCAGGAATGGGAGCTGGCAGCTCCCGGCCAGGGGTTGTTGCAGGAGATTTTGTTCCACCGCCTCTGCTGGGGCTCTGTTTTTCCATCCTCATCCAATGAAATAAACACTTTCACATGTTGCGAAGCCCTGTGGACTCAGTTTGGGAGTTTTGTTTTTCCTTGTGGAATGCCTGCACCCACTGGTCTCCTCACCAGGCCAACTTGCTCCATTGCTACTTCCAATCCCCTTAGCAGAGAGGAACTTCAGTGCTCCCGTCCCGCAGACCCTGGTGACAATTTTTCCCAAGGACAGGATTTCCGTGGAGGTACAAAACCTGATGGTTCTGGGACATGGTGCAGGACTGTCCCTACCACGCGTGGCTGGGAGCAGAGATGAGCTGGATGCCCAGCTGGAGTGTTGGTCACGGACAAGGAGACAAAGTGCAGCAGGAGGGGAGCATATTTGCACAGACACCCCCAGGACTCCCCGCTCCTCTTGCTGTGGGATCCCAACTGTCCACCACAGCTCCTTGGCTGAGCTTGAGCCTTTGTGACCCTGAGATTTATCCAGAACATTCCCCAAGACCCCCTCCTCCCTTTTCCTGTGAGCCCAGGGGCCGTACAGGGAAGGATGAGGGGGGGCAAGGGGGAGGGAGCATATTTAGGCCCCGTTGTTTCTGCTAACAGACGTGGCAGTCCCCAGCCACTGCAGCTCCAGCCCTGGCAAGCACAACCCAGCCTGTTTTTATGTTTCCTGCCTCAGCTCCCAGGCCGTCCAGGACAGCCCAGCACCGAGGCACCGCACTGGCCGTGACCCCGCTGAGCTGGCTGAGATGGGGGATCTGATCCCTGGGGAACTGCAAGCCCCTCTGAGCACCTCTGGATGCAGGGCGCACAAAGAGGGGCAAGGCAGCCCCAGGAAGAGGAAAACCTGATGTAGTCTCCTGGTGTCTCTCTCCTGGCTTGGGTCAGGACATGTGCCCCAGCCAGGGTGATACCATGTCCTGCATTAACGCCTTCCATGGGGAGAGCTCAGGAGGTGGGCTGGGGCTCGCAGAGCCAGTCAGCCCTGATCCCATGGGACAGGTTCTGGCCCTCCTGCCTTCCCCATGTGTGCCTGAGGGAGGTGGGGATTCCTGGGGAAGGCTGTAGAGCCCAGCAGGGATGAAGGAGCTGTGACCAAGGCTGCGTGAGGAATCACATCCACGGGAGCATTCCATGGATCCCCAGTACAATTAGCTATCCTCTGAGGCAGGCCAAGGGTTTGGCTCTCTTGGGACATCCAAATTAGTGTCACCATCTGCAGTGAGTCACAAACCAGGTGGCCCTCTCTGTCCTCCATTGCTGTCACCAGAGAGGTCAAGGTCTGATCCACACCATAGAGAGAGCGTCAAATTCTACTCCAAGTTGGGTCTCTTGTGGCCTGGCTCTTTCTGGGTCCTTTACTGTATCCCAGGAAGAACGGCTGCACTTGTGTTTTGGAGAGATTGCTGCAGAATCAGGAGCTCCCAAGAAATGGGACCTGGGTGGCACCTGGAGCAGGGAGAAGGCAGCACCCCAGCTAGAAAAATTCAGGGCTGAGAAACTTCAGAGCTGGTGGCAAAGTGAATCAGTAGTCTAATGTCCCCAGTCAGAGGCAGACTGGTCCTTTTTTGAGCTCTCAGCCTTGAGCCCAGTTTCTTGGAAAGCCGCAGTTTCCACAGCATCCCCACCAGGCAGCCTGGAACCAGGCTGTGGCCCAGGTGGAAACCTGCCGGCTCCTCTCCTTCCCTCTGCATCCCTGGATCTGGCAAATGCCACGGCAGGATACAAAGAACAGACATTTCATGGCAGAGACACTCACGTCCCCACCGTGTTTGCAGCCTGGCTGCTTTTGCTCCCCCAAACAGGCGAGTCCAAAGCTTCCCCTCTGCTTCCGCTGCGTTTCAGTTCTGCTTCTTTGATGCCATGAATAAAAAGCAGGACATAACAAACAATAACAACAATAAAAAACCCACGCACAAACACGTAACAAATCAAAATGACCCCATCTGTGAATGAAGGGAAAAAAAAGGCGGTTCCGTCCCTGGAAGTCTCAAGAGCTTCCAAAAATAGGCTGTGGCCCCAGCCAAGGCGAGCACAGCCAGGGTTTGCTTGGTCAGCGCCAGCTCTGGGAGGGAGCTGAGGTTTCCCAGTCGCTCCTGCGCTCTTGCAGTGCCCGTGGGCAGCTGCACCACATCCCCTGGCAGGGGCAGAGCGGCCAAGGGCCCTGTGGAGCAGGGAAGGGCAGCATGGCTCAGGTGGTATGAAATCCCTCTAAAACTTTGGGTAACAATTTATTTTGCTGTTTACAGCTGAGCAACCCGTGGGCCACAAAACACCTCCCCCCTACACATGAGCCGAAGGTGGGCATGGCTGGTGCTGTAGCCGGAAGGGTGGAAGGGTCCCAGACTTCACCACCTAGCTGTCTTCCAGCTCTCATGATGGCTGTTACACAAGCCTAGAGGATTTTCCCCATTTTCCCAGGTGCTTGGTACATGCAATCGGAAATTTTCCACCTCTGAACGCCCTTCCAGCAGCAGCCACTCTCCCCACTGTGCTTTTCCCTGGGATTTGGGCTTCTCCCAAACCTTGCTGCAGGAACGCTCCTCATGCTGGCCACTGCCTCCCACATCTGGGAACCATGAGTGGAGCAATGGGGCCGGAGATGGAAATTTGGGCTTGGCCCCATTGGCTCACCTGCCTCAGTCCTGCACCCGGCCCAGGGACTGCACCAAACCCCCAGCAGACCCTGGCACCCTTCCCCTTGTCGAAGGCAACTCCGGGCAGCATCTGCCAGGCAGGAGAAGGAGAGCTGGAGCTGGAGCTGCTGCTGAGCCGGCGCTGTCTGCGCACGGGCGGCACAGCCTCCGCTCTGCTCCGGCCAGAGCCACATTCCTCCCTTCACCCGGCGTGCCGCAGTTCAGCGTGTGCACGAGCGCACACGTCCTCCAAGAGCCCCAGCCGGTGGCCAAGAGACTCCAGATGCTGGAAGAGCTGTGCACAGCTGCTGGCCAGCAGCAGCAGAGGGGAAAATATAAATAAAGACTTGAAACCCTCTCCTCTCCTCTCCTCTCCTCTCCTCTCC
>VWPU01008713.1:80569-122609 GCA_013398955.1 Callaeas wilsoni
CCTCTCTCTTTTTTTCTCCCCATACCGCGCCCACCGACATCTACGCTCCTCCCCTCCCCTCCCCTCCCCCCCCCTACCCCCACCTATCCCCAACGCCCTCCTCCCCTCTCCTCTCCTCTCCTCTCCTCTCCTCTCCTCTCCTCTCCTCTCCTCTCCTCTCCTCTCCTCTCCTCTCCTCTCCATCCAAATCCAGCTCCCTTGCCAGCACCGTCCCTCTCGCAGCTCTCCCTCCAGCAGTGCTTCTGCCTGACCCCAGCACAGCAGCAGGACGTTCCCATTCCCCTGCATCCCCCTCGGTCCATCCTGCTAGCTCCCAAAGCCGGCCCGTGCCTGCGAGGTCAGCTCGGGCAGAGCCGCCTGCCTGGCTGGGCGGGGGGAACAGGCACAGTCCGTGGTGTGTCTGGAAAGGGAAAATCTCCCTGCAGACTCTAACGGGAGCGCAGCGAGCTGGCCTGTGCGGGGTCTGCCTGAGAAATGAGAGCATGGAGAAGGAATGTGAAGTATTTCCCTCTGCTCCCCAGTGCTAGAGCAGCCCCAGGTAACTGACAGGGGCAAAGGAAAGGACCACTGCTCTTTCCCTGCATCCCTTTGCTGCTGGAAACCTACAGATCACAAGCAAAGCTACGGGGGTGGAGGGGAGACCGTGTCTTGCTGGCGAGATACGGATCTGATTCTGTTTGCTTAAATGGGAAAGGAAACCGGGAAAGAACCGAAAAGAATTGCAGGAGGTTTTATTGGAAGATTAAATCGATCGAAGCCCTTCTGCAGTGTGGGAGCTGGGGAGGAACTGCCTCAGAGAGGGCCTTGCTCTGTTTAAAATGAAAGCATTTCCTGGGCCATCGGCCCAGAGCGCCTGTGGGAGCAGGATGGGGAGGGTTTTGCATCGGCACCGACACCACGGGGTCCCACAGACCCTCCCGCACCACGTCCTTCTCGCAGGGCCGAGCGTCCGCCGTGGGATGGGGAGGGTCGGAGGGGGATGCAGGACTGGAGAGACACCGGCCCCCAAAGTTGAACTCAGGTCATGGTCTCACTGGCCCTTGGTTTTGTTCCTTCCTTCGCGTGGCTTGCGGTTGAAACTCGAAACCGGCTCATCTGGCCGGCCGGCGGACTGGGAGCGCTGGATTTTGGCACCCTCCTCGCCTCGGCTCCGCACAACCCCCGGCCATCCGAGCAGGATGGAAAAGCACAGTAAAGCTTTCGCTTCCTCGTTTGCATAAGTACCGCTGTCGTTCCCAGAGAGGATGGGCAGGGTGACAGGGCGCTTTCAAGGCTGAGGCAGGATGGAGAGTGTGGGCTTCCAAGCAGGGGTTCAGAGATGCAGCGAGGCAGGAGTCAGAGCGAGGAAGGAATTATTTATTAAATTTACAATACCATTTATATATTCTAGTTCTATAAAGCAATTGAACAGTGCTTACACTTCTCCTAGGGTGATTGGTCACAATCTCAGACACCCACTTAGAAATGTTTTTTCCTAATATAATGTACACAAGATCAGAAGATACCAGATATGAATGCTATTTACAAAAACCCTATCTATTATTTACATAGCTTATACAGCAAAGGAAAAGTTCTCACAGAATGAATGCAAGAAGAGAAAATTTCCCTGCTAACAGCATTTCAGCATCCACAGGAGAGGGTGTGGCACGGCGTGGGCAGCGGGGTTCACCCCGGGAGCGGGGACCTCTGCACATGCCGGCACTGCCGGCGTGGAGCTCGGCTGAGGCAGCCCGAGCACCAGCAGCATCCTTGTGCCTGTGTAAGGGTTCCCCGCTGCAGGACATGAGCAGGGTGCAAACGGCCCCAGCGCCCCCAGCTTTCCTGGCCGCTGTTCCCAAGCATTAGGTGTGCGGACACAGCACTTCCCCGCAGCTGCACGGCAGATGAGCGGCTCTCTCGCTGCTCTGGCATGCTCCGCTCTGCCTGCGGACTCTGCCCCGTTACACGCGCTCTTCCCGAACGCAACCCAGCAGCAAAATGACTGGGCAGCTCTGTCCTTCCCTTTACTCAGCTCGGAGGCTGAAACGTCATCACCGCTATGCTTATATCCAAGGATGGGGGCAGGTCCCAGCTTCACCAGCTCCCAGAAGACTGGGAAATGGAAAGCGAATGGAATAGAGCAAAACAAGGTGACCCCATGAGTAAAATCTGTTATTTTGCTTTTACCTTGTTCTTCCTCCTTATGCTTGTTTCTGAGCATCAGTAGGGAGACTGGTTGTGCCAGCTATCCCACATGTGAGATTTGGCTTAAATCAGTAGAAATCCAGCTGCTTTCCATGAAGAATATTAAGTTTTTCTTAAGAAATAGCAGCTGAAGTTTTTGCGT
Source organism: Callaeas wilsoni (assembly GCA_013398955.1). Taxonomy (NCBI): domain Eukaryota; kingdom Metazoa; phylum Chordata; class Aves; order Passeriformes; family Callaeidae; genus Callaeas; species Callaeas wilsoni. Next base: position 82,896 of record VWPU01008713.1, read on the forward strand.
TTGGAACAATCCCCAAACCCATCCTGGTGGCTCTGCAGGCCAGGGCACCCTCACCTCTTCCTAGTAAGGTCTCATTGGATGGGTTCTGCTCTGCCTGGGTCACTTGGAAAGGGGGACCCTGGGGAAGTGGCCTCGTTGGGGTCATCGGGGGCTGTGACACTGCAGGTGCTCTTTGTGTTGCAAAGCTCCACAGGCACAGTGACAGAGTTCTTTGCCTTTACTGTTCTGCCCAGGACGCGGCTCCCACCTTCAGCTCTCTCTGACCTTGTGCTTTACATCTCGACAGTTCCCACGTTTCACCCTTTTCCAGACTTACTCTTTCCCGGGTGTTGATCCTGCCCATTGCAGGATGCACCCATGTCCTCAGCTTTTATCAGGCTCCTCAGCACAGGCAGATGCTGGTGGGGCTGGTCCAGCTTTGAACCTGGGGTCCTGCTCCCTCCCCCTTCCTGGCCCCTCCTGCTTGGCTGATATCCAGTATTGCTGTCTCCACCCTGGCTCCTCAAAGGCCATTTTCCGATGCTTGTCTGTTCTAATTTGGGTCTTTGGCAGGACAGGTCCGTCTCCTCTCTGGGTGCAGGTCCAGCCTGTGCTCGTGGCCATGGCTTGGACCCATCTGTGTGTGGCCAGGCAGCCTGGCAATGGCCCTGGCTCGGGATGCTCTTGGTCCTTGCCAGGGAGAGCATCAAACCCTGTGGCAACCACACCTTTTGCTCTCTCTTTTTTTTAATGTGGCTGAAGTATGCAGGATTTTTATCCCCCTGAGAGCTCTGCCCCACTCCTGAGCTGTGCTGGGACTGGGTGTCATAATGCTGGCACCTCGGCTGCTCCCATTGGATAGACAGAATGAGAGAGAATTTGTTATTAATATTAAATGTTAGTTAAGCAGTATAATTAATTCAATAATAATTATTAATTATCGATTAATGGATCTCTTTAAAGAGGGGAAGGTAGAGGAAAACACGGCAGAACTAGTGATTCTGGCTGGGAGCCCCTCTCTACCCATCAGGTCTTGGCATCTCCCTCAAGAAACAAGCAGCTCACCTTCCCTTCTACCGACCCCGGCTCTCACCCAGCCTTGGGCTCTTGGAGGAGTCATGTGGTGCTGGGGACAAGGGATGGTGCCTTTTAAAAGAAAAAACCCAAAACCCAACAGAAATCAGGTACCTGCCAGGAAAAAAAAAATCAAACATATTTTCCATTGTGTCTTGGCTGTGGAAGGGGGATGTGACAGCCATGGAAAATGGACAGATTCTGAGAGCAATAAAAAATGGCTTTGCTTTTTCCCCCCCTCTTCTCTCCCTGTCTCTTTTCATGTGCTGCATTTCCTACAATCTGATTTTCTTCTCTCCAGCAAATACAGGTTTCAGGTTCCCAAGCATGGGGCTGCGGTTTGAGAGGAGCAATGGAAACTCCCTGCGGTGGGAAGGGGCCAAAGGCACAGGGGGTGCAGGAGGGGAAGGAAACGGGGCTGTTCTCACTGGGGTGCGAAGGCTCACAGGGGCATGGAGCTAAAACCCTGCGCTCTGCTCTACACCGGGCACGTTTTTCATTCAGTGCCTCCTGTCTGAGGCTGAAGGTGATGATGCATCGGGAGCTGGGGTGTGCTCCCATGCTGGAAGAGGGGACCCAGGAGGGTCCCATCACCCCGAGGCCACCCCAGACTCACGGGTGACCCACAGGAGGGTCAGAGCCGGGTTTGCTGGTGACCCGTGCCCGCTGTCACCTCCATCCCTTGCCTGTGTATGTCCCATGGGGCACTCCCCTGCCTGGCTGCTGGCCAGCCTGCTCGCCTTTCCCAGACCGCTGCGGGAGAAGCGAAAGTGCTTCTCCTCATTCCCGAGTGAGATCTTTGTTTACAGGGACTTCAAATATTTATCCAAAGTGCAGAGCTCTGGCAGGGACGTCGGGTCTCCCTGCACTGGGCTCTGCAGCTCATCCTTCCTCACCTTTGGGCCATCTCCTTCTCTTTATTTATTTCCTTGAGGATCTTCCCTGCAGTAAATCATGGCTGGAAACATTGGTCTGGGGGTGATGGGATTCAGCTGCCCACCGGGATTTTGGCTGCGACCTGCAGGAGCACCTCTCCTTCTCCTTCCAGGAAATGGATTCATTCTACAAACAGGGAAAATAACAGGGCTCTCTGGAGGCTTTTTCCCTGCATCAGGGAGCTTTGAGGAAATTGGGACAATTGAGAGGCATCCTCTTTCTTCCCCACCACCCATGCAGGCACCTCCAGTGGGCAGGCACTCCCAGTGTGGCTCAGCTGGGTGAAGGCTGAACTCTGCCCGCTCATCACTATCCATGCTCTCATCAGATAAAACATCCTCTGAGAAAGAAAAGTGCCTTTCTGGATTAGATTCTGGCATGAATAAACACTCGTCCTAGGATTTGCCAGTCTTTCAGGAACTGCAAGTATTTTCCCAGTGTCAAATGTTCATGCAGATACTGTATAAATAATGACCTCGATTATGTCAGTTATTACAATGAGCAGAGCTCTGGGCTTTGGTTCATAACGGTATCTGCAAATCAGTGTCTTGACTTTTTGCTCTTGCTGGGAGATTGCTCATGCTCCAGCACTCTGAGGCCAAACGTCTGTGGTTTTGGACAGGGCTGTGGCAGCCCGCCAGCACCTTCCCTGCACTGGGGCCAAGTGCTGCGTCCCCATGACATGGCAGAGCTGTTTTGGGAGAAATGTGGGGTATGTGACTTCCTGGGGAGTCTGGCCATGCACCATGGATCAGGGACCTCTGTGCATGGCACCTCCTGCAGCAATCCCATGGAAAGCCCAGACTGGTCTGCAGCAGAAGATGTGGGAACATCCCAGAGCGAGCTGGGTGTGAGAGGGTCCCACTGCAGTAGGTCCAGGAGTGTTTCCCTGAGGGGATGCCAAACAGGGCAGGGGAAAGGTGTCTGTGGCTGTACCTTTGAGAACACAATGCTGTCCCTGGGCCTGGGGGTCGTGGGGGCTCCTTCTGCCCCTCCCATGCCTTGGTGCCTCTTGGGGGATGGATCTGAGATGGGACGGTGGAGGTAGCTGGGGAAGCTGGAAACACTGCTGGGTGGGATGAGCAATTAATGATCCCTGATTGCCCTTGGAGAACATCTGGGATCAGTCTCTGCTCCTTACCCCAAGCTTGGCACTTGCAGAAATCTCTCTTTTTCTCTCACCTGTCCCAGGAGCTGCTCCCAGAGACACAAGCGAACCATCTGCCAAAAGCACAGAAAAGCACCAGACCAGCAGCTTTGCTGCTTCTCCAGTGGAGAAATGACATCCACAGGCTGTGGGTGAGGAGAGCACCGGTGGGAAATGGCCAGGCAAAAGCAAACTGAAGCTAATCTGAGTCTGTTTTTTCTCCAGATTGCTCTGTTTATTCACAATCTTTCTTTGATAAAATTGTAGAAAATCAGAGGCAACACACACTGCCTTCCAAATGTAAAGGGAGGGATGGAAAAAGAGCCAGGAAGAGAAGGCAGCTCCAGCACAGAAAGCGATGCAGAGGGGCCATCTGAGAGGCAAGAACAGAGTAACTGCATTCAGTCTTTCAGCAGCCTTCATTTGCTGCTCCTTCCATGCAGGAATTTCCTATTAATAGCCAGTGTCTGAATTGGCAAATTAAATAAAAATAAAAATAATAAAAAGATGGAAAATAAAGACCTTTTGTTTTCCAAGCTTGAAGCAGCTGCACGGCATCTCCCAAGACAGTGGCTGCAAAGATGAAACCAAAGTCAGGCACCAGTTTCACATCAGCCTGGAGCAGTGTTCTGGAACCATGTCCTTGCCTCGTCTCCCACTGTCCCTGCTTCCTCCTGCCCTCAGCTTGTCAGAGGCTGGCTGTGCATTGCCCATTTGGGATTCTTACAGGGTACATGTGGGAAATTATGTTGAGAGTAGGATTGCTTTGATTTTAGCCAGACATTGCAGACTAGGTGAGAGTCTCCAAAAGAAAAAGGAAAAAAACCCTAAGCGAAAAAAAAGTAAAGAAAAAAGCATTCTTACAAATTTCCAGCAGTTTTTATTGTAGGTGGAACTAGTAATGGATGTAGCCTGACACTTCTAGCTACAAGGCTCTGATTTCATTTGCCTTTAACTTTGTCAGACTCAAAACACTTGGCCTGAACTTCTCTAGGCTGGCTGCACATCAGCCAAAATAGCACCTCCATTTGCAAGGACAGGGTTCAGGAAAAAGAAAAGCATTTTCTGCACAAGAGCTCCAGCAACCCTCTGCTCTGGCAAGGAAGTGCACTTCACCCAGAAGCGTGTTAGCTGGAGATGAGATGAAAAGCTACCCAGATGATAATCTCTGGAAAACTGAGGTCTGCCTGGTACAAAGGGCAAAAACCCTGAGAGTTCGAGTTTGAATTTTGTGTCTTTTATAGGCTGATGTGGAAGGAAATGGTGCAGCCTTGCTCTGAGGCATGAAAGGTGTTAATGTTGAGCTCCAGCCCTGTACAGAAAGCAGAGCTTCCACTGCACTGTGCCAACACAATTCCTAAAATCCAGACTGAAATTTACCCTTCCAGTCCAAAGAGGAGATCCACTTTCTTTCTCCTTGTCCTCCTGCTTTGGGAAATGACCCAGGGAGGAGTTGAGGAGGGTGGGGAGCATTCAGTTGGTGCGTCAGATGTCTCATTTCTCCTTGTGCCAGGACTTTTCCAGCCATGTTCTGGAGAAAGGAGCACCCAACAACCTCTACACATTCACTGGGGGTCCTCAGGACTGGCATATCAATGCAGGAACAAAATACCCTGTCTTGTGTCCAGCAACCAGGATCCATTCTGAGCCAGCTCCACTCTTCCCTTAAAAAACTCACTTTCTTGCAGATAGATCAACAGCAAGGAAAGGAGTTTCCATTCCTTGTGTGCCGGTCCAGCTCCGCACTGCAAAGCAGCCTGGTGGTGTCTGGGCAGCCAAAACCCTCCTTGCTGCTGCCTGGGATCTGACAGCATCAGGAAAAACCTTCCTGGCTGCAGGGCCAGCTCTGGGTACTTGGTCTGGCCTGGACCAGCTGAGGAGCTTCGGGAAAGCCAGGAATTGCACCATCAAAAACCTACAGAAGGAAAAACTGGTGAATGCTCAGACCAGATCTTGGCCGTGGCACCTCGCCCCTGGCTGGTGGCACTGAGGTCTCCTTAGCAACAATGCTTCAATATTTAACACTGAATGCATGTGCCCAAATGACCTTCCAGGTCCTTTCCATAATGTTGCTGCTGAGCTGGCTCCAGGAGCGCGGCAGCTGCCAAATGAGCCACCGCCAGCTCAAGATTTCCTCTGCTTCTCCCAGATGAGCCCTTGCTGGCTTTGCCATGATCTGGTGCTCAGCACTGGTGAGCTCATGGGCAGGGTGGAGCCTTCAGGAGAAACAATGTCTGACATGGGGAGTTAAAGAAAGCCAAAGTCCAGAGAGTCCATGAGACTATCCTGTTGTAGCCACCAGATGAAGGAGATGTGCTTGGAGATGCAATCTGCAAAGAGCTGGAGAGGGAAAGCCCTGATCCCATCATTGTCCTGACCTTGGGCAAGGACAGGGGAGATGGTCACAAACTGACCAACTGAGCTGATGGGCAGCAGAAGCAGAGAGGGGGCCTGGGGGAGGTCCCTGGACAGAGGAGGACAGTGAGTCTGACTGGCAGTAAGGAGCTAATGGAAGCTGAGGGAGACAAAGACATGGCCCGGAGACAGACTGCACAGCCAGGATAATGGGCAGTGTCTGTGCTTGCAAGGGCAGACACTCAAGAGAAAGTCAGCAAAACAGACGCCGGAGCTCAGCAGTTCTCACTTCAGTAAGTGGCTGTTTATTCTGGTTGTTATGAAAAGCAGGTCTGACACTGCTGTCTGCAAACCATGGCTCTCCTTTCTTCCCTCCATCCATCCACTTATCCATCCCTGGAGTATCTAAGCACCTCCAGAGCAAATTGTGTTTATTTTCTCTACATTCATCCGGGAAACTCTCTCCTCTAGCACTGCACCTGCCTTCACCCTGAAATCTTCCTCTGTGCCTCCAAGCATCAGTGTGGAGTCACGGTGTGTGTGTGGAGAGGGAACAGCCCTGCCTCGAGCAGGAGGTGGGGGATGCTTTATGAAAAGCAGTTACAGCCATTCTTGGACGACTTTGGCTCCGAGCCCCTCTGCCACATTCTTAGGAGAGATCATATCAAAAAAACTATTTTTACTAAAATTGTAGTGGTAACAGGCTCCAGATGTCTGTTGTTATGTAATAGGGTTTGTTTTAATGGATCCGACTTCCAGATGTGCAGCGTGGGCTCAGGGCGACTGCTTGGTCCTCTGTGGACCAGGGGCAGCAGCCAGCTCTCCACGCTGTGCCGGAGGGGGCAGCTGCCTCCATGGCCGATGGGGTTGCTCCTGGTTCATGAGCACTGCTCTTGTCGTCCTCTCTGGTACAGCTTTAGTCATCCTGGGCACCTGTCTCAGGTTCCACATCTCATTTTGGGACAAAAGCAAGAAGGGCCACTGAGCACTGGTTTGCTCAGCTCTGCATGAGAAAGAAGGAGCTCACTGGCAAGGCTGGGATGAGGAACAGTCCCTGGCAGCACTGTGGTCCTCCCATGGGACTCATTGGGACTATCTGTAGGTATCACCATCACATACATGAAAATATTGTTTGGGGATTCTGATTAACCAGTGACTGAAGACAGGAAGCTGAAGGGGATTTAAGGGACTGACCATGTCTTGATTTCCCAGGGCCCATTTTGTGCTTTCCCTGCTGTGAGAAAAACTTGAGCAAGATGACTGCTAGGAGGAATGAACCAGACAAAGGTTTCCTCAGGCAGAAACATTTTGGACTTGGAAGTAAAGAGGAAAAGCATCTGAGGAAAGAGACTGTCACCTTCCCATTGAGCCTGTGGGAACAGCTCAGTAAACACCACCGGGACCAGCCCAGACATCCTTGTGGACCAGTTTCTATGTTGTCATTGATGTTTTCCATCTGAGCTCTTGCCTCGGTTCATCTTGCTTGGTGAGGTTCACTTCCCTGCTGGAAGCTGAAGGGAAGGTTCTTGAAAGCGTTTTGAGGCCTGGTGGTTTCCCCTCCCCTCAGTGCAGGTCTTGGTGCCACAGGATCAGTGTCCCCCTTCTCCAGCACTGCAATTAGCTGGAAACATTAGCTGCTGACCCATTTGATAGGAAGAGCTCCATGCAGGGGTGCAGCAGACGTCTGGATTCTAGCTGCTAGGTGGACAGGGGGATGAGTGCTGCATGCTAAGCCAAGGAGGATTTGAATTCAAAGTATGTGGCTCTGTGCCATTGCTATTAGCATCTGCTAATGAAATGCTAAGACTTATTAAGTGCTCAGATCGAGGAGGGAGATTTAAAGGGATGTACTTGGACTGAAAGTAAGAGGCTTAGGTGCTTTCTGGAGAGCAGAGAGAAGTGAACGCCCAGGGCTGGCTCCTCTGAGGAGAAAATGGAACTGATGACAGAAGGAAAGAGCTGGAGAGTCAATACCAACCCTTTAAGACCCCATGGGACACGAGGTGAGCTGCAGCTCCAAGGAGAAGGGAAGGCCAGGGGGGCAGTGGCAGATCTGCACCTGCGGAGGGGCACTGACCCTGCCCCAACACCACCGACCAGCCGGGCTGGGACCTCTGAGGCAGCTCAGGAAAAAGTGTGGTGAGAGAAGCTTCCTTTGGGTTTGCTGTGTCTCAGTTTGAACCTCCCTAGTGCCAAAAAAATAAACAAAGACCAGTGGGACAAAATCAGTGCTCAGCTGGAGCCTGGGAAGTCCAAGGTGGAAAAGAGCTGGTCTGGGGTCTCGAGTTCACATCCAGTCTTGATTTTGTCTGCAGCGAGGCTTTTGCAGAGCTGGTTTTGCTTTGCATTGCAGTCACGTGCTTGTCTCGGTAATTTGGTTTTCTCTCTCCTCTTTGCAAAGCAGCACAAGGTGGGCTCTGGGGCTCTGCTGTGCACATGAAGGAGGCCTCGGCCACAGAGTCAATTGGAAAGCCATCTGCTCCCACGAATGAGGATATTTCCATGGTTTTATGAAAGAAAGGGACTCTTCTTCTCTCTTTTTCCTTTTTCTTTTCCTTTTCTTTCCATGAGGAAGCCATACGTGTGCACAGACAGCCTTGCCAGAAATGTGGTGTTTATCAGAGGTGCATTCCCCCCATTGCCATGGGATAGAGCCTGGTGGAGGGGTGAAGGGAAGGGGAGAGTGGATACAAAGGCATCCCCAGCCCAGGAGACAGCCTGTGGAAGGTGTGGAAACAAAGCTGGGCAGGGGAAATGAATGAACACTTCATCCCGGGCCCTCCCCCCCAGCACATCCATGTAAAATGTGGAGATTAGGTGGAAAATCCATATAGAAGGGAAATGTATGCCTTTAGCAGAGCAGGGCTCCCCACAGGCCAGCTAATTGTTCTGAATGGATGTCCTGGCACACAGACAGTCTTCTCTTAGTTTGTTTTCCTGCTTTGACCAGTGTTTCTGCTGTTAACCCTTCTTCCATGGGAGGACAGTGGGTGAGAAAGAGGGAACTGCCTCTACCCTCTTTAACCAGGGCAGCAACACCTGACCCCTCCAAGAGCTTCCAAAAATCACAAGGGGCGAAAACATTTCAAGATGAGGTGTGAGAGGTGAACACACGGGTCTGACAACAAACAGCCAAGGGAGGAGGGAAGCACTCTTGCTTGTTTTCTGGCCAGCTCCTGGGCTGCCAGGGAAGGGACACGGAGGAGACTGAATTAACTTCCAGGCTTAAGTATTAGTAATTTTTACAGTGCAAAAGGATTTCTCCAATACCTTCAAATGTCAACACCCTTGAGGGAATGAAGCCGCATGTGGCATTTAGAGCAGGTGAGTAAATGCGGAAACATGAGCATGGAAGAGGCATCTGGGCACTTTGTAAACGGGAGATCACATCTGCAAGCTGGCTGTGCTGGGCACGCTGGTGCAAGGCAGGGAGAGGGTACTGCCCTCCAAGGCCCTGCCTTCAGCCACTCCAGTCCCAGGTGTGGCCTTCACACATGGTCCCTTGAATGGTTAAGAGGTGATTCACAAGGCAAAGAGAAAGGAGGGTTGTCAGACATGGGCTTAAACCAAGATGGGGAAAGCTGATGTCCTGGAGGATGTTCTTCTCGGTCACACCAAGCACCCAGCTCATCCGAGTGCCAGCTCCTCTGGGGTCACCATTACTTAGGGCCTGGGTTGCTCGAAGCAGCTGGGGAAGGGAGAAGGAAAGGTCCATATGATGGAGGAGTGGAGAGCCAAAGCAAGGGGCACTCAGTGTCCTGCTGAGGCAAGCAGTATGCACAGCAAGGTTCAGCATCATATCTTGCAGGTGAAGTGGGGAGGGTGGGACAGCCAGACTCTGTCCAGATCTAAATGGATCCATGAGATTTTCCATGAGGGGCCATGGGGAGTCCTTCCAGCCAGCCTTGATGAGGGCTGGGGATCAGGGCATGGGCAGGCAGGAGGGCACAGGGTAGGACTCGCAGCCCAGCTCTGGCTCAGCTTCACTCCCTCCCTGCAGCCTTTGGGGCAGGATTTCTGTTGCTGTGCCCGGCTCCCAGCGAGGGTATCCCACGGCTGGGGAGATCCTGATGATGGCTGACAACTGCAGGCAGGCAGCAATGGCTCTGATCTGGATCCTCCAACTCAGAACCTCACCCTGTTCCCAGGTCTTCTCCTGGCCATCAGATGGGTTATGGCCAGACACATCCCCACTCTGGCCAGCTCCAAACTGGATGCTAGAGGGATGAAGGAGCAGGCAAGCCCTCATCTCCTGCTTTGCCAGAACCATCCTCAACACTTCTGTGGCAGACACACCCTATACCCCCTGCTACCCACTCATGTCCACGACCTGGGGGTCCCAAGAGGTGCAGTAGCTCATGAGAGGAGGGCAAAGCATGGCCAAGGCAGCGTGTTGAAAATACGACCGCTAATTACACAATGGGTTCCTTATGTTCCCTGGAAATGCAATATTGCGGGAGGACTCCCAGCCAATTCATGTCTTAGGGCAAATCAAGGCGAAATATTACTCGACTCAGATCCTAAATTTGGTCATACTTTAGCTGGTGTTTTCAGACATTTGTGAGTTAGGTTGGCCAATGCCACAGAGAAAAGCGGTGGGGCAATTATCCTAATGAGGAACAAATGCATTACTTCTGCAAGTTATTTGGTGCTTGGAACAAGCCCTCCCCGTTGCGTGACTACTTTGTACATAGTTAACCCCTGCTGAGACCTCTGAAAGGTCATTTTTCTGGAAGATGAGAAGGAAATTCAGTGCCCATCAGATTGCTGGGGTTAAAAACTGTGCAACGCATGAAGCTTTCACAGCATCTGGCAGCAGCCTCAGTGGCTTCACTGGCACTAGGCAGCTTTTGCCCTTCACAGGGATCATGGACAGGCTGTGTCCTGCAGAGGTGCAAAGGACCAGCCTAGGAAAGCCCAGCTGCCTTTGAGCCCAGAGCAGCACAGCAGAGATCAGCCTGGGCAGTGTGTCTTGGACAAGGCAGCATCTTCACCATGTGGATGAGCAAGGCTTCTCTTGCCCTATCCCTAAATCACAGCCTGCAGGTGCTGGTGGTGCCACGTGCTTTTAGGACCTTGGACAAGAGCAGGATGAGCTCAGCCAAAGACCTGACCCTTCCCAGTTTGCCACTGGCTCTGTAGATGTGTCCTGGCATTGCACCCTCAGCACCTAGGGGGCTTCAGCAAGAGCCGGCAGAAAATCCTGGCCCTCACGGCCCACCCACTATGCCTCATTTTCCCCCTTTTTAGCAACATCCCCAGGTGACTGAGAGGCAGTAAGGACCATCCTGCCTCTGACCACAGGCAGCGATCCCTGCTTGCACAGACCATCACGGATTGGCTGCTCACAGCTCTTCCCTCAGCCCTGTTGGAGAGCCCATAGGTCAGTGGTGTTCAGGCTCTTGTGTGGCCTCAGTCATTGAGGGGACAGAACCTCATCCATTCCCCAGACCCAATTTCAGAGCTTTCAAGTGGGCTTCCAACCCTGAGATGCCAGCACTGTTTTGGGGATTCAGCATCTCAGTGGTGGCTGACTGCTGTCCCCATGGCTGGGTGTTGTGTGGCAAGGGGGGCTCCAGCAGTTTGCTGCACCGTTCTGGCAAGCAGCCCTGTCCAAAGCCAGACCCCCAATTTCTGCCTATCTACCCCCTCTCTGTATCAGCCTGTGGCTCACACCAAGCTTCCATCACCTGCCCCAGTCCCATAGGGAATGCTGGATGGGTGACAAGGGACATGAGGGGACTGCTGGGACAGGCACAGCCTGGCAAACCCTCCTCTGTGCAGGACTCCCTGGCCCCAACCACAGCGGGTGCAGGGGCACAGGCTGGAGGAGCTGCTTGTCTCCAAATCCTTTTTGCTTTTGTATTTTTCTTTCTTCTTTTCCTGCCTTCTCCAGAAGGGCCCAGATGCCTTTACTTTGGCTGGGCTCCCTTGGCCAGCAGCCCGCGGAGGCACCAGAAACGCCGTGTGTGAGTGCGTGAGCCTGTGTGTGCAATATTAATACACAGAAATGGAAGACGACCAGCACATAAACATTCTTTACTGTTTGGGTCACAGCCCGGGGAGCTGTAAGAGCTTTTGTGCTGTTTTGAACACACAGACTAAATAGAGAGGGAGCAAGTAGAGCAGAGAGGAGAAGCTGGGAGAGGCAGGGTGGGAGGATGAGCAGGAGGGAGAACAGAGGAGGACCCCCTGCACACCATGGGGTCCGACTGGAGTAGGCAGGGAAGGGGTTGGTGCAAGGCTGGGAGCTCCCAAGGACATCCACATCTGCTCCACACAGAGGGCTGGGCTGGAGCTGGGGGAGAGACCAGCTTGGGGCTGCTCATCGCACATATTTTTCTGCATTAAAGTAAAAGGTAAAGTAATAATAATGATAGAAGTTGGCTGAAGGCTGAAATAACCAGGATTCCTGTGCATATCTCGTTAGAGTGGCTCAAGTGTCAGTTTGGGAATAAGGAGGAGGGGGCTATGCTGGAAGTATTTCTGCAGCAGGCGAGGGGAAGGATGGTCTCTCCAGAGCTAACAAGACCCAGCTGGCTCCCAACTGCAGCCGAGAGTGTTAAATCAGAAACTATTCCGTCAACAGCCAGTTTGGCCAAATATGAAACATTTCCAGGGAATCAATGGCCGGTGCTGGTGACGCAGAAGCCAATAGTCTTGACTTCTTTTCCAGAGCCTCCAGAAATACACTCGTCATTTTGGACTTAAAGGGACAGGCCGCACTTTTTCCGCTCCTCTCAGCGGCGTTCGGCCGAGAAATCCACATCCCCAGAGTGAGAACGGTGCTGGGCTGGTTTAATCCACTGGTTAATGCTTGCAAAGGGCCCCAGCGGGGTTGGACCTGCCAAGCTGCTCCACATGACAAATCTGAACTGGACGTGTCCTCCTCAGATGTTTTCCGTGGAGATGAGCTCAGACGGAGGCCTCGAGCTCCGCGCAGCTGAGCTCTGACCGCTGCTGCCCTCATCCTCTGCCGGTGTCTGAGCCTTTGACCCTCACCTGTGCAGAGCACGACGGAAACCAAATGTTCAGGCTTGGCCCATGGGGCTCCAGGACAGCAGGGTGTCACCAAACCCTCCAGCACAGGCAGGGCCAACTGGTGTCCACCTTTGCACTTGGTGACACATTTAATGTCTCAGTCTGCACGAGGGCGAGGGCAAGGCCAGCAGCAGGGCTGCAGCCAGCATGTCTCCAGAACATTTAGATCTTTTAGGAATAAAACAGGGCAAATGGTGTAATTTTTTTCTAGGTCCTCAGCCCCTCAGGTCTCCTCCCACTTTCCAAGGCACTGGGATATCCCAGTGGCTTGTCCCAGCCTTCCTTCCAGCCTGGGTCACACCCGTCCCATTGGAGCAGAGAAACAGCACCCATGGCATCTGGCAAGGCACAGCTAAGCAAGGAAGAAAAATCATTACAGTATAAAATAAGGATCCCTGAGGATGGCATGTCAAGGAATACATTGAGTGCAGGTAGCCTGGCATGCAAGATACAGGCAAGTTTGCTTAACAGACAGAAGAGGAAAAATTGGGAAAAAAGAGTATGGAATAATAGTAAATTGCTTGGACAATGCAGCAGTATGGTCTGTGGAGCTGTATTTGCTGCTACTTGCCTGTACTGCTGTTTGGAGCAAGGCAAAACCTGCCCAGCTCTGAGCTTTGCAGTGCTCCATGCATCTATGTCCTTAAGCATCCTCCCTGTCTCAGAGAGATCCTTCCCCATTCCTGTCCCCGATGGGTCGTGTCCTCCATGAGAGATCTGGTTGTGCTCTTCCCCCAAATGGCTGCATTAAGTGAGGACATGCCCACACCTGCAGCTTTGCACTGTAACAAAGCTCTGATCACCAATCTCCCACCGTGGCTAACCGGGATTTTCTTCCACATAGCCAAAAGCTGCTGACCAGGGCTCACTGGAGCAAAGCTGTCCGGCTGCTGGGACACTGGTGACGTGGTCTGGCTTTGCCCAGGGTGTGCTCAAGCACACGTGTCTCTTTCTGCTCTGCACAGCTCCCAGCTCAGGCAGGTGAAGGGCACTCGGCATCCACATCATTGTCAGCTGAATGTGTATTCCCAGTTGTGCCCGGACTTTAAAGGCTGGGTTGGTGGTCTCCTCTGGATCACAGCTTTTATCAGGGGCCAGGGAGCTGGAAAAAGGAGCCAAGCATCCTGTTTCTCTTTTTCTGCTGTAAGCAACCCGCATTCCCACCAGCTGCTCTGGCCACAAAAATAATCCTGGGAGTTCTCCTGTTGAACAAACCTGGGGAAAGAGTGAAGTAGATGGAGAGGTTAACCTGGGGTGGGGGCCAGCCAGAAGCTGGACAGATTTAGAAGCTGGGGAGGAGGCATTTGGAGCTCTCTGGAGAACGGGGCTCTGCTGAGGCACAGCAAGTGTCTCCCATTGCTTTAGGGGTGATATTGGAGCAACTTGTGTCCAGAGGGTGCTGGGGCGGCCTTCAACATGGCAAGGAAGCAGCAGGGCTCCCAGGCTTCTGGGGTGGCTCCTGGGCAATAGCTCTGGATTCAGTCTTGCCAGTCAAGAGCAGGGAGAGTTGAGCCAATGGGTGGAGAAGGAGATCGTGGCCATGGCACAAGGAAAACGGAGGACGAGCCATGAATCCACAAGCTGTGTCCCGTTCCCCATCCCTTGCACCCCGCTGTGCCTGCACCTATCATTCATGCTGATGGCTCCCCCTCCACTGTGTTTCCAGAGGTACTTCCAGCATGGAAAGTTCTATTTAAAGGGTATTTTTCCTTTCTCTCTCTTTTCTTTTTTTTTTCTCCTTTTGAATGGGAAGCCAAGGGGCTGTAAAATGCAGTTTCCCACCTAGCTGAACCAGAGGAAATGATGCTGACAAAAAGTTTAATTTACCCCATTGCAGCAGTAACAAGCACCAGTTTTTGGAGATGGACAGAAAAGCTGGAGTGGACAAGGTGGACCTTGGCTTGGGAGGAGAGGGACTTGGCTCTCCCACTGCTTCCTAAGCAGCACACAAGGCACAGCTGGGAAGATCCAAGGGGGTCAGAGCAAAGCTGCCCCCACATCTCTTCTGCTTCTGGCAGCTCCCATGGCCCAGAGCGCTGTGAAATACCTTGTGCCTCCAGGCCCAGAGCAGGAGACCTTCCCTGCTCGAGCTGAGCATGAATGAGCTGAGCAGAGCGTGCCAAAGCTCTTGAAACTCGCATGGATCCAGGTCACCTCTCCACAAACGGTTTCTCTTGCTGGGATGTGCTTGTGGAAGGGTTGTCCATGGCGGACGCTGCGTTCCCAGAGCCCGGGCTCCTCCATCCCGGTGGGCTCCCGGTGGGCTGGCTAACGAAGCAGCCCCACACACGCCCAATCAAACCCGGTTTGACTCGTCCTGGCGTTCGGCAGGGAGGTTAATCAGCTCCTGGGAAACCTCTGGAAAGCAGGCAGGGGGCAGGTCTGTCAAAGGCGCCAAGGAGGAGGGAAAAAGAAGAGCGCACGGCAGAGGTCATTGTTCTCGGGGCAACACCAGGAAGTCACCAGGGTCCCCTTGGCCAGGAGCTGCCCAGACCCGCCAGCCTGTCTGGGATGCAGCACGTCCTGTGCCACACATAGGGGCGATTCCCTTGGGGGATTAGGCTTGATTAATGCTAATTCCTCTGCTCTGCCGCACTTTTCCAGCCTTGCTGGTATGCTTGGTTCTAACACATGCCGTGGGAGCCTGCTGTAATGAGTGGGCAGTTTTCCTGGCGGAGCTGATGATTGTCTCTCGCTGTTCCTTGCTGTTGGGACAATTATTTCAAGGAATACTTGGGTCTCAACCTCACCGAGCCACTGATGGGGCATGAGCAGGGACCAGAGGGGGACAGTGAGACCCTGAATCCATCGGCTGCTGCTCCAAGCAGGCAGGGATCTGAGCATCAGGAAGGCAAGAAACACCTCTGTGTCCCTGCAGGCACCAAGAAAGTGATGTGCATAGATGCAAAAGAGGTCAGGGGCAAATCTCTGCTCCCAACAGAAGGCCAGCTGGGCAGTTTAGATATTTGGGGGTTTTTGGCTCTCCTGAAAGCCATTTTCAGACTCCAGGCTGCTAGCATTGGGGTTGCAGTGAAAATGAGCTCTAGGACCATCCCATGTTGCAGGAGGGGCAAGATGAGGAGTGCCAATGCAAATGCCTGGGGTGAGGGGCCAAGTCCAGCTCCAGCTGAAGGTTTGGCTATGCTGGCACTGCCAAGGAACACAAATCCTGGCCCTGGATGCACTGGCCAGCGGGTAGAGAAGAGGCAGCCCCTTCTCCCTGAGCAGTCGCCGTTCTGCAGCATTCATAGGCAACGGGGTCTGACCAAACGCTGGAGGTCAGGACCTCCTGGAGTCACTCGTTCCCAATTAACAAGTCAGCTGCACACCAAGATCTGCCAGGTTTTGCAATAAAGCATCCAGGGACGGACACAGGCTGGCTCAGTGAGCACTGTGCACTTCCGCCATGGGACCCTGCCTCTGGCCACGGCCACAGAGCTCTTTCTGGGCCAGGGCCAAACTCCCCGGGATGCTCCAAAGAGCAGCTGAAGATCCTGGACTTGTTTGCACCCTTCAAGCCAAGCTCGCCAGGATCTTCCTCCTGCATGTGAGCAGATTGACATTTCCCTCTGCTCTGCTGCCGTTCTCTGGCCTGGGTGGATTTTGGGATAGCACTGTCTGTCCTCAGGTCCTCAGCTGTTGTATGCCACTGCTGGACTCGTGGCTGGGATATCACCCCCTGCAAATGTTGGCCTCAGCCTCTGAAACTGCCCAAACTCAATGACTCTTCAAGGCAGCCTCAGTTTTGGGAATATTCTGGCACTTGCTGCTTAGGTCACTCTCATGCTATGCTCTTCCCATGCTGAGCTCAGCAATGGTCCAGTCACACACCCAGATCCCCCTTTTATTCAGAAAAAAGCAAACAAATACTTTTTTTCAGGTGTTCTAGTTAATGGTACAACCTTGTTTGCAGTCCTCTTGGATATGAGGAATTCTGCGTCGGCTGTGCACCATCCTCTCTGGATGATGCCTTAGATGAACCTCTAACAGCAGTGGTAGTCAAAGCAAGACCCCTCTTGAGGCAGTGTCCTTCCTGAAGGCTGCAAACTGCCTTGGGGTTAGCATTTTGTACACCAGACTTCAGTGATGGAGACTTTTAAATTCAGACTCTCCATGGTGAATCCTGGAAACGCTGCAGCTCTGCCCCAGCAATGCCTCTTAGTGCTGTGCTCTTCCAAACTGTAAAATATTTAGGATCTAATTGTGCGTTTACCTCCACCCCCCAGATTCGGAAGCCACGCTGCTCAGCCCAGTCAGCTTTGTATGCTGCAACACTGGGAGAAAACGGAGATAAAAACATCCTGTAGGGCAGGAGCAGGATGGTGATTAATCCTTGGAAAAGGCTAACTGACATGACCATCAATAACTACAGTAACTTGTTATGGCTGCCTCATTCCAGGAGGATTACATGCCTGAACACTCCTTAAAACATCTAATGAATGTCATTTTGTTTTTACTCTCGGTGCTCATGCAAGTGAAGCACTCGGCAGCGCTGGCCAGAACCATGGGGAGAGCCGGCAGGGCTGCTCCAGCTTCCCACACGCTGATCCTCCTGCACCTCCCTGCTGACCTGAAATATCCTTGCTGGGTGCTCCTGCTGTCCTGCTGCCAGCTCTGTCCCACCAGGATCCTTGCTGTGGCCAAGTGCTGCCTCTCCCTGGCTTCAGCTGCCTTGGGTGTTCTCTGGCTGCAGGCATAGGCACTGTGGCTCTCACCTGGCTCTTGATCTGAAAGCAGGGTTTTAATCAAGCTGAACATGGGTCATATTTTCCTGCCTCGCCCCCATTTTGGGGATTTCTATGGCAATATTCACAGAGGAAGATGGTAAAGGCACAAGGGCTGACACAAGTTGTATTTCATAGAATTATAGCATCACAGAAGGGTTTGGGTTGGGAGGGACCCTAAAGACCATCAATTCCAACCCCCTGCCATGGGCAGGGACACCTTCCACTAGAACAAGCTGCTCAAACCTCATTGGACCTGTACCTGAACACTTCCAGGGATGGGATTTATCTGCTCCACCCTCAGATTTCTCCTCCTTGTCCCTACTGAGAAAACAACCCAAACCTGCCATGAATCTGCCATTGAAGGCCAACAGCCACGAGCCCTGCAGGCATCAGCAAGCCAAGGCAAGGTGTGGAGTGTCCAGAGAAGGTTTTCCAGCCCCAAGTTTGTCTTGGTATGTACCACCCCAGCCATGAAAGTTACTTGCATCTGTGAGATCCATTTCATCTTAATTTTGCCAAGGATTGTTCTTTAAAAAGGAAGAATAATGAAAGCAAAGCTGCGAAAGGTGTGTTTTGCACTGCAGGACCATGTCATTTTGCCTCTCCTGAGCAGACAAGCAATGATGAACAGCATCCCAGCAGGCTGGGGCTGGGAATCGCTGTGGAGATGTTCACCTCCCTGCCGCATTTCAGCGAAGGGGAGAGGGAGTTTTGGCAAAGATTGCGTACAGCTCCAGATCCTGAGGGTTAATTCTCTGCCTTGTTCACTGTACAGGGGCATTATCAGTGAAATACAGGGGCCACTGTTTTTCTCCGAAACCCCACCATGAATCCGTCATGGCTCCAAGGAAAGCTTTTATATTTTCTGCTGGCAAGGCTGTCTGGGTTCGTTCCAGACTCGCCCCTCACCCCCATACCAAGGGCAGCCAGGACTCCTGCCTCACCCTGCTTTGGATTCATTTTTTTCAAGGTGCTGACAGTTTCTTGCCTGCTAATGTTGTGGGAGATTTTCTGGATCCCGAACAAAGGTTTTTGGAAAGGTCTGGAGATGCTCTCTGGAGTCACGCTGTCTGACCCCACCGACGGTCTGCAGCCATGCAAAGAGACCTCGGCACTGACGGGGACATCAAAGCAGATCCAGACACCGGGATCCCACCCCGCTCCTCCCCACATCCTGCCGGTATAGGCAGCCTCACCAGTTACTTACTGGAATTCCTTAAACATGAGACTGCAGAGATGCAGCTGGAGCCCAGCCCCGAGTAGAGCTCACACCTGACCTTCCCTGATTTCCGCAGCCCCGGACGACTTGGCTTTTCCTATTAGCAGAGGACCTTTTTGCCGCTTCTTGTACTCTCAGCCTCATATTTCAAATTCCTTCGCAGCTGTATCTGGTTTTCATTTGAACATACTACATTTAGATACATCTATATATATATATAATACAATGAGGAAGGATTTTCAAGGTAATAAATGGAACATGCGAACCTAATTATTCAGGATGACCCAATGCAATTCGGTAAGTCCGGCGAGTTGTTTATATTGGCAAGATGAGAACAAAATATCATTGGATATGGTCATTACTCTTATAAGATTTCAATATATATACATTGTCAGGAGTCCCTGAGTTATGAAGTCCTCCTCACTGGAGGAATAAACATGCTGGGTAGTCATCCTGGAAGCAATCAAAATGCCTTCAGCTCAGTGCCTGCAGAGCCCCTCTCTCTGCAGCCAGCCCTGAGCTCGTGGGCCTTGCTCAAAGCCCAGACTCACCCACAAATGGTTTATCTCGCTCTGAGGCCATGGGCAGAGGTTGGAGAGAGACCAGAGAGTCAGAAATAGGATTCTTGGTGTTTCAGATTGAATTACTGGAGCTGTCTATGACTGGCCCCACTGGTCAAGTAGGAAAAAATAACACAAGGGAGTTGGCATCTCTCTCAATATGGCTGGAGGAGCCTGACGGGTGTCTGCTCCTGCCTGCTGGCCTGGGAGTGGCCCTCAGGTGTTCTGGGATGGGGGAGGCAGGACTGATTGCTCTGTGGTTTGTCCAGGACATCCCACCTCGGGACGCTGCCCCTGTTCTCCACCCAGCTGAGAATGCCTGGGCAGCAGCTCCTCCATTTGTGGAGGCAAGAGTGGGCTCCGCTGGGAAGGATACATGGAAAAGGGCTGGCCTCCACTCCTATCTCTTGTGAACACCTTTCTGCCACCTGAGAAAACTTTTGGAGCTTCTTTGCTGCCATCCTTCGCCCACGATCCAGGGAAGTGGGACACTGGGAATGCAGGTCAGGGCAGCAGTGGGACAGCAGATGCCAGAAATGCCACGTCAGCCCTTCAGCTTCCACGGAGGCCTCCAGCTGCAGAGGAACCTCTCTGTGATGGTGGTACACAAGCTCCTCCAAGAAACAGGGAGAATGGCAGGCACCCTCCCAGCTCCTGTGTGCAGCCCTGAGTTTGCCTCTCCTGGGACCCCAGGGACTGTCACAAGGTGCAGGGGCACCGGGGCTGAAAATACTCATCAAGTCCCAGCAGCGGTTACTGTCTGTCCAGTGACACACAGCTTATCCCCAGCAGCTCAACCCCCACTCGTTCCCAGCAGGGCACCCGGGAAACTCTGGCAAGGCTTTCCGATGGGTAAAGGACTCACCCCTCAGCTGGTCCTGTGTCTGGGGGGTATAAATCAGCCCAAAAGACAGCGTTTCTCTTTCAGGGAGAAGTTAACTTTCCACTGAATGCACTGAGCTGACAAGCAGTGAAGCCTTGGCTGTTTACCCCAGAGCCCAGGCGTCATGGTCCACATGGCTGGAAGTCTCAGCAGGGCTCTATTCACTTTGATTTTACACCAGGGTTAACTAGACCCCGGTAATTATCCCCTTTTAACAAGGCAGTGTTTACACCTATGAGAAAGGGTCAGCTCCTGACTTGCTCACTTCGGCTGGAAGGAGAGTATTGCTCATGGCAGCTGGAGAGGTGATGTGACCGCAGGGGGGAAAGAAAAGATGGGAAGAAAGAAAGAAGTGGAAATAGGAAAGGTGATCTTAAAGCTCAGATGAAAAATATCCCCCATGATCCTTGACTCCACAGCTTGCTCCCTCCCCATTCCCCCTTCCCCCACCATGCTGCGATGCAGCCTCGGAGTGCACACAGAGATAGCTGGAAGCTGGGATATGTTGATGGATTTCTTAGCTCCTGGGCTATTAAATGTCTGGACCAGCTAATTTTAAAGCAAACAAGCAAAGGCCAAATGACAAATTGTTTGGGAGGCCCTTCAGGAGGAGGATGGAATTTTACAACCACCAAGGGCAGTGTTGCTGCCATTCTGTGGACATAGGGGAAAAATAAGATCTGATTTATTCGGTGATGGTGGAAAATATTATCCAAGCTATAATTTATTGATCATTGCATCCTCCCAGTTTTCAAGGCCTCTTTCTCGTGCATATGGAACATATACATAGTTTTCCGCACAGATGAGGCTGAACACATAGTGGCTCCTGCACGTGAGGAATTTTTGCATGTTCTGCTGGCCGTGGGGCAGGAGCCAGCAGAGCAGGACTTGGAGCTGCTATCCACGGTGAGGGACAGGTCACCTCGGGGCTGGGGCTGCTCTTCAGTCAGGCAAGGAGCTGTGGGGTTACCGGGAATGGCTTGACCCTGGCAGGTCTCTTCCTTCCTGCTGGACACTGATCACCAGGACACTGCCACAGGATCCTTCCTCTCCCATCCTGCCCCCCTCGACCCTGTGCCTGCCCTGCCTGCTGGTCCCCAGAGCATCATGGAAACACAGAATCATTCCTGTTGGAAAAACCTGCAAGATCACCAAGTATGACACAGACATTAGACACAGACACCATTAACCCAGCACTGCCAAGGCCACCATTAAACCATGTCCCCAAGTGCCACATCTGCCCTGGGGCAGCCTGTGCCAGGGCTGAACAACCCTTTACATGAAGACATTTTTCCTAATCTCCGATCTAAACCTCCCTTGACACAAGCTGAGGTAATTTTCTCTTGTCCTATTGCTTCTTACTTAGGAGAGACCGGCCCGTACCTCACATCCACGAGGAGGAATATGGTCCCTGGGGAAGATAAAGTGGCCCAAACATCCCTGTACATCCATGGTGAGGGGAAAGCAGACCTTGAGGAGGCTTGGTCTTTGCAAAGGGGAGCAGGGACACACACCAAGGTACTGTCAGCAGCGTTTCCCCGTGCTCCCAGACAGGCTCAGGGGCCCATGGAGCCCAGCTGCCTCCGTTACCTGGCTCAGGGAGCAGGTGCTCCTGCTGCCAGCACGGGTGGTGGGAACAAAATTCAAGATGGCAAATGAAAAGAGGGCAGCTTTGGGCCCCCGGGAGCCTTTCTGGAGCTGGAGGCTCTCTAAACCAGTCCATCTGGAGAAGAGAGAGCCAGGCTCTGCAGGGATAGCCGGAAATAACAGCAATTTATGCAGTTATGTTTCCAGATTTTTTTCCTCTAACCATCAAATAATACTGTAAGGAAAAAATTAAAAAAAAAAGGAGAAAGGAAATAGAAAAAGCAATATAGGGACCAGAGCTTTTAATCCTCTCTGCGTTCCCAGAGAAATCCAGGGCCTCTTTCCACCCTTTAACTCACTCCTGCTCTCCATTAAAGCCTCCTCCCGTAGACCCAGGGAGAGGAGCCCAACTGTTCTACTCACATTCTGGGACACCTTTTCCCTTTGCAAGCAATCAGATGCAAAACCTGATCCCTGCAGCTTTTGGGGGTGACCGTGGTGGCCCCTCTGTGGCAGGTGACATTTGTCCAGCCTGGCAGCCCAGGGAAAGCAGGAGCTGGTGTTTGTGTCAGCCAAGCACTGCTCCTGGAGCAGCACGGAGATCTCGGCCTCCCACCCCGCCAGGATGCTCACTCCCAGTCAGACACGGCATTTCTGCGGGTGTCTCCATCCCGGCTGGCGTTACGGCCCCGCTGTGCTGCTGATCCGTCAGTGGCTGCAGCTCTGCACCGCTGGGGAACGACAGGAAAACAGTTTACAGAGGGAGGCAAAGCCTGCCAGCCCCTGCTCCGGGGCAGTGCGCTCACCTCCGAGTCCTGCACAGCCTGGGAATGCTACAGGCACTCCAAGAGCTCGGCCTGTGTTTTGGTTCAGAGCAGAGCCCTGTTCTCTCTGCTCTCTGCAGTCACCCATCGCCCAGCCCAAGGGGTGTGCCCAGGTGCCAGGTGGGATGGCATGGAGATGCCTGGATCTCCAGCATCCTGCTTTGAAGGAGAGCACAGGGGAAGAGCAGCTGGGAAGCCAGTGAGGCGGAGAGCCCTGTGAGCACAGAACCCCTGCAGCGCCGCACATTTGTTTTCCTTGATTTGGGGAGCAAAGGCCGGGGCAAAGGTGGGTTGCCCAGACCACCCACAGCCCTCGGTGGTGACAGGGAGTGATGAGCCAAGAGGGACCTGCCATCCCCTCCACAGCAGAGCCACAGCCAGGCAGGGGATGCAGACGGGATGAGCACAAGCTGCAGCATGGACGGATTCCTGTGGTGGTGCCTGGCTGCTCCCTTCAGCCTGAGGATGGGTGAGGGCCCGGATTGCCTGGACAGCAGGGTTAAATCCAGTAAACAATGAGCAGCACGGTCTGCTTTTCCTCTAGCAAAGCATCTGGAAATGAGGTGAAGAAAACATTTTTGGATGGATTGAGTGCTCCCTTTGCACCTATCAGGTTTGGAATCAGGGAGAAGATGGATAACCGCATCCTCCCACTTGTCAGGCAGAAAATAAACAGTGCTCAGAGAGCTGCTCGAGCTCTTGCTTGTGACACAGATGGACCAGGGTACAGGTCCTCATGGCCAAATCTCCTCTTTGGAGACCAGTGAGAGTATGTAAATGAATGGAACATCCCAATGAATGTCTCTTCCTAAGGCTCCTCTCTTGCTGGGGTAAGAGGATGTGGTACCCAACCAGACTGTCCCAATCAGTGAGGAGAGTGGGCCCTGGGAATGATGATTTCCTACCTCAGCCCTGAATTAAACAGCAAGTATTTTTTCCTTTTCTTGGAACAAACTGGGAAGAGAGTTGTGCTGTTTCCAGGAGGGAGCAGAGCCTTTCAGCGTGCTCATGCATCAGTTGGACTCGATGCCCACAGCACTGTGCAGGATTTCTGGCATCACCCAGGCTTGCTGGACAAGCTTCCCGAGGGACAGAGAGAGCTTGGGGTGAGCCAGCCCCTGTCAGCACAGACCCCCCTCGATGGGTGCAGGCAGAGGACATGCAGCCCTCACACTGTGCAAACAGAAGAGGATCTCTCTTGGCAGTAGAGCTGTTTTCCCTTCCCAGAGTAAAATGCCCAAGTACTTGCTATATTTAGACAGTAGGATTTTTCAGGAAACACAAAGGGGCTTGTGTGAAGCTCCATATTCACCTCTGGACATGGCTCCTGGCCTCCTGACTAGAGCTGGCTCCAAAGCCCATCATTGCATCGGTGCCAACCCCACATGTCCTTCCTGCCCCACCAGGCCTCCCACAGGCATTGGGGGTCCCTGACATGCCCTTGGCCCAGGGCAACCTCTCTGGGCTCTGACCAGCCCCCTTTTCACATAGGGAAAGGCTTAGGGAAGCTGGCGGAGGGCCAGCGCTGCAATGGGAAAGAGCAGCAGTGCCTGACTCCAGCTGCCACCCAGCCCTGGAAGCGAGGGCTGCTGGTGCTGGGTGGCAGAGGGCACTGAAGGTGGCAAAGCCATCCCATAATAAAAGCTTCTCCAGCTTTCAATGTTTTTACCCGGAGAGAAAAAGAAAAAGGTTCAATTTTTCACTCAGTAAAAGACTTGCCACCACTCCTCGGGGTGCCCGGGCTGGGGTCCCCTTCCCCGTCACCCACCCGCAGCTGCAGGGCAGCCCTCCCTCCAGCGCTCCCCTTTTCCAACTGGATGGCTTCCTAGCAAGGAGCAGCAGGAGAAATCTTGGCTTCTGGCTGGGAAAGGCAGCCAGCGGCAGGGAAGGGCGGGGAGGGAAAGCGATGCACGTCCAATGCTCGACGCACCATCCTCGCAAGCATCCCCGTAATTGCAGCCACATGCTGGCTCCCACAGCCCTCGCCTCCGAGCCCCAGAGCCCCTTCTCCGCTCCTGGGGCTCCTGTACAGCCCTCCCCGACCCAGACATGCCTTTCATCTCCTGCTTTAGGCCAAGAGAGAGCTGCACCCGTTCTGCATCACGGACCTGTAAACCCAGCGGGGGCAGCGGGGAATTTCCAACACACCCTTAAGCCACGGAGAGAAATGATGGACCCTGGATTATACCGGTCCCCGGGCCCTTCTCTCTCTTTCTTTCCTCCCTCTCTCCTCCAACATGAATATTTATCCCGTCGTCTGGGCTGTCTTCTCGCCGGCCGTCGCCATCGGCATTCCTGCAGGAATTCCTCCTTCTCCCGCCACCGAGTGCAGCCCGGGGCCGGGGCGAGGGGCAGGCAGCCCTTTTCATTTCCAATCCCCCCATCCTCGATGGAGAGTAAACATTGTTCCTCTCACAAAGGCGGGTATTGTGGCAGGACGGGGGGAAGGCGAGCGGGAGGAGGCGCGGGGGAGATGAAGTGCGAGCTGGAGGGAGGGAGGGCACGGGAGAGCCCCCTGAGAAGAGGGAGAACGGGATGTGAATATAAATTCTGTAAATATTTTCTTTAAGGTGCTGCATGTAATCCCAGGAAATAGATCCAGTTTCACGGGAGAGTGGGGGGAGCGGGACTGACTTTGCCACGGGTTTCTCCACACTGATTGAAACCCTGATGGAGAGGTGGAGGGAGCACCCCAGGCAGCTCGGGAGAGCACCAGAACCTCTCTCTGCCACTGTCCTGCCTCCCCTCCAGGCCCAGCCAGCAGCCAGCAGCGCCTTGCCCCCTGTGCTGTCCCCACTTGCACTCTTCAGGCCCTTCTCCCTCAGGGTAACACCTGACCAGGATGGTAAAGCAAAGAAAAAGGAGGTTTCAGTCCTGCAGCAAAGAATTTAGACTCCATCAGCCACATCACCCTGAGCAGGGACAAGGTTCTGAGTTGAGGTGGGAGTATGTGGCACCCAAGGGAGGTGTAGGGACAGCTCAGCCTGGCCATGACCCAAGAAGTCAAGCACAAGGCTTGAGATTTGTCTGAAGGGGATAACCCTGGTGATGGTGTCCCATGGGCAGCAGCTGCAGTGACCACGGGACAGCCCCACCATCCCCTTTCCAGCCCAGGAGCTGCTGTGCCCCTTCCTCACCCACCTGGACCAGCTGCCCTTTGCCAGGGAGAGGACAGGAGGTGGGATGTCCTGGACTGGCACTGCTGGCCATGCCAGAGGGGACACTGCTGCCTGCCCCCCTCGATGGGGCAGGGGCTTTCCCAGCCCTCCCACAGAGCTGCTCTGGGAGGATGAGCCTTTACCCCGTTCCGGTCGGACGAGCCATTGAGTCTCCTTCAGAAAAGGATTACCAAAACATCCAATTATGCTTTCCTTTCTGCCTGTCTCCCCTCCTTTTGATGGTCTTTGTCATTGTATGAAACAACTGTGTCCAGAAGTCAGGCTTTCCATGGACATGTTCTTTAATGGTGATTCTTCACATGCCCAGGTCCATCCCAGGAACCCCATTTACCCTCCTGCAGGCACAGCTGCTCTCCCCAACCCATAACCCGCTTGCCTTAGGGGTCTGAGCAAAGCATCCACTGCTGGGCAGCAGCCAGGACCATCTCTGCATCCCATCACTCATGTGGGAGCTCATCCACAGCCTCAGTTCAGGCCTCTGGGGCAGAGGGCCTCCCGATGCCTTTGGACATCCCACATCATCCCCCCACAAAGGGCAGAGGCTGGGAAGCCACCATGCTCCCACCTGCTCCCTGTGCCATGTGCAAGCACAGAAATCTCTGATTCTAAGGCATTTCTAGGAATTCGACAGTTACTCTCTGTAATTATTATTATCCCACTTGCTCACAGGGGATCCCTGCCACCACCAGCTGGTCCCCCACGGCCCCGGGGGAATGTATGCCGTGGTCACAGTCCCCTTTCACCCGGGGCACCGTGAAATGTGACATTCGTGGTGGGGCAGTGGGGAGGTCAGAAGTATAACCGCATTGCAAAAGAGATTAGAGCGGTTCAGGGAGGTCCCAGGGGGGTGCAGGGGGCCGACCCGGAGGTGTGCCTCACCCTTTCACTGCCAGGAGCATCCCTGCACACTTACTTCATTTCTCCTTTCCCAGTTCTGTCTCTGGCTCATATTTAAGAGGGGACGTGGGGCTCCCCAGGCCTTTGATCTGCTCCAGCACAGCTGTTCCCAGACCTTTATGTAAGGGACAAGAAATGTGACTTAAATAACCAACAGAGTGAACAGAAGCAAGTGTGAAAAGCTATAAATAAATATGACACAATAGCTACGGTCACTGCTAAATAAGTTTTAAATTGAATTGATGGTAAAAATAGAGTCGAAAGCAAAGATGCCACCAGCAGGTGACATGGATTTGAGGTGGGGAGAGACCGGGGTGATGCAAGTGCAAACACATTGAGGCCCCATGTGTTCTCGTTGTCTTGCTCCATCCTTGCTGTCTGTCAGCCGTGGAAGTGGCTGTTTTGCCCTCTCCTGCCTTGCAGGGGATGTTGAGCAACAGCCGGTACTGGGCAGAGTCCTCCCAAGGGTGAGAGTGCCCCTGGGAGGGGAGAGGGGTACAGTGGGATGGAGAAAAGCCCGTGGGACCCAGAGGCTCCCCCTTCCTTACCTCCCCTTGGCCATGCTGGACCTGGATGATCCAGACAGAATGGGATGTGCAAGCCCAGCCCTCGAGGTACATGAAGAAGGTTGAGCCTCTTTGAAGGATGGAGTAGCCCGTGCCCCTCTTGCCATCCTCCCAGAGCCCCCCAGACAGCTGACAGCCTCACATGTGGCCTCCATGAAGCCATTAAATGGAGTTTACATTTCACTTTCCATGTTTAAAACCTTTTCTCCCTTTCCTTTCCCTTCTTCCCCCAGCAGATGTGTTATCCCTCGCTCCAGCAGGTCCTGGCCCTTCACGGGGCTGCGATACTTGGCAACAAGAGCTGTGCCTGCATTGACTCCTTTGCTGGCTGATGCAGAAGCCTTGTGAGCTCCTTAAACCAGTCATTTTGCAACTATTCCTCAAATTCCAGAGGCACAAATGCTCTGGATACGTCAATTCCAAACCCATATAAGAGTGCAAGGGCTGTTTCTGGTATAAGCACTGCAGTTCCCACGTAACCAGGGCACCATCCCATGAGCTCGGCCACAAAAACAGACCAAGGAGGAGAGCCAGACACCTGCCCCCCTTGACTGACCTTACTCTTCTGGGCACAGCAATTCAGCAATACCCCAGAGATGCTCAGGAAATGCTGAACACTGAGATCAGCCACGGAAGATCCTGCTGGGGACAGTGATGTGCTGCTGTCCAAGTCATGCCACAAAGGGGCTCACATTGCCAACCTTCATCGGTGCCAGCACAGGATGCTGCCAGTTCCACAATGCTCAGCAGCACGTGGGGGGACATCCCACCCCTGGCTGGTGGGGCAGAGACCTCTTCTGATTTCATCCATGGGTGATTTGCCCAGCTCAGATTCACAGCAATCCTGGCAGGCTGGAAAACTTCGCCACTCTTTTCTCCCTCTTTTCCACCTTCCTTGCTGTGGGTCCAAACCAATCTCTCTCCCAATTAATATTTGGGCAAACACCCCCCCTTGGTAGAGAGCTCCAGGCTGGGTTCAGCTCCACACACGGGAGCGCAGCAGGAGAACAGGGGGGAACGTGTGGGAAGGGGCAAGGGGCTGCAGATCAGGGCTGATATGGCCTGGCATTTTGGCAGAATTTTCTAGGACAGTTTGTACAGTGTCTTCCCCATACAATGGTTATGTCTAGCCGCCGCGCTGCAGCTCTCATTTCCATGAGCAAGGAATTCAACCGAAAAGTAAACAGGAAAAAACGTTACATCTCACAGTTTATAAATATATACGGAATTATTTAGGCAGTCAGGCCAATTTGCACAGATGCCGCATATATGCTGTGACAGATCTCTGTGTTGTTTTGGAGCCACCCCTTGTGAATGGGAAACAGGGCTGGTTTCTTGCCATGTCTGCATGAAATATCAGTATCCTCCTGCAAGCCGGCTGCCAGCAGCGAGTGCTCCGGCTCTTGGGAACAGCTCTGTGAGCTGATGTGAGCTATTTGCACGTAGTGCTCACAGACTCGAGCCCCACATTTCCAATTTGGGCTGCACAAGGCCTTGGGAAGAGGTAGGGGAGTTTTTCCTGGGGATTGCATTGGGGATTTCAGCCTGGGATCCCATGAGACAAACCGTGCTTTGGTGGGATGGGGGCAGGATTGCCCTGGCACACAGATCTCCATGAGGGTGAGTCAGCATTCTGGAGTCCCAGTTCCCCGTGTCTGACAGGCTGGAGCTGCAGGTTCCCAGGGCCTGGCGGCAGAGATGGGCACCGGCAGGGCAGACTTGCCTCCAGCTCCACACTGCCCGGGGGAACAAGGGACCTTAGCCCTCATCCCATCAACCTCCTCCACAGGGAGCATCCCACCGTGCCCCGAACCTGGAGCCACAGTTCAGATCAAAATGATGGACTGGGCTTTTTTGCTTCCTCCCCCTCTCACACCCAGAGCCCAGAGGTTTATTCAACCTGACAGCCGAGTGACTTGATCGTTCAAAGCGATGTCTTAATTACAGGACATCCTCCATGGTGTTTTCTGGCTACGGCCGGTAAAAGAAACTTCTCTTCGCCATCCTCCCTCTGCCCCCCCAGCACCACCGAGCCGTGCCGAGCCACAAGAGCTGCTCAGACAGTGGGGATATTGTTTTGGCCATTGCCTGAATGGCCCAGCCTCCTCAGCTGTAAAATTACCTAGAGGATAACTAAACAAACCCCAGACAAACACTTCTTTAAAGGCACTGCTTACTTTGCAGCAGCCGTTTCCCCCTGCCCACCACATGTGCTCATGCTGGGTTTTCTTTTCCTCCTTCTCTCAAGGGTGACACAGTTGCAATGCCCTTGCAAGGCATTGCAAGGGGAAGGAGGGACAGAGACACATGGAGGGACATGGGGGATGCCATGGGCTCTTCTGGTCCAATCTCTGCTCAACCTAAACCCAGGAGATGGAGACCTCGTGATGCCGAGGCATCCAGAGCAAACAGGGAGGCAGAGAGCAGCTCCTTGGGCTGGTACATTTTGGGCTGGGAGGAGGATGGTGTTTGTAAGGGTTCAGCCCTGACAGATTACCTGGAGGGTCTGGGGTTTTTCCCAAAATAGCACTGCTGGCTCACAGGAATACTGGTCCAAAGTCCCCTGAAGGCAGTGGAAAAGCTGTCCCAAGCTCCAGCACTGTGCATGACCCAAGGGGGTTGCTGAGCTCCTGGGGACAAATCCAAGCATTAAGGGATGCTAAAACCCCTCCAGATTGTACTGGTGAAATGGGGAGGTCAGGACAGGTCTCCTCTGGGAGGTTTTGCTGTTTTCCAACTATCCTTTATAAATAGGAGAAAAGTTCTGGCCAAATCCTCCTTCAGAGTCAATCTAAGCATTTCCTGAGTCGGTGTTGATTTCACAGATTAAAGCTGGTCAAAAACAACCTGGTTGCAATCCAGACAGCATTAATTTTTGGAAAAAGACCTTGAGGAATTTCATTTGAGTTTGTTCCGAGGGTAGGGGCTGCGCTCTTCCCACCCAGAACCTTGTTTGGTTTTGGAATACGTGCAATAAACACATGAACACTGAGACCTAGCTACAAGCAGAAAGGCTGCCTTCTGCTGCAAAGGCATTATTTTTATTTTTTTTTTAATAACAATATGGGTTACTAGTCAAGCTGAGGTAATGCCTTTAATTCCAGATCTGCCAGTGAGCCACTAACCCAAAGTTTTACAAGTGCACCCAAGTTTCCATGCCTGGAAACTCGGGGTGCAGTAAAAGCCTGGATTTTGGCATGAGGAAGTAAGGCAGGAGTTTAGGATCAAAAATGCCATTGATCCTAAAATAAAGGGATGTTAAATAAATCCCTCAGTATTCCTGCAGCCTGTCAGAGGGGCTTTCCTTTCTAGTGTAGCTGACCCATTCAGAGAGAGTGTGCCCTCCCAAAGACAGGGGTGGAAACCTAAAACACGGCACCACAGCGTGTGCTCTGGAAATATGCACAGCCCAGCCGAGGCAGATCCCAAATTTTGGCAGATTCCTAAGATCAGGAAATTCCTTGAGAGTTCGGGAAATTCTCCAAGACTGAACCCAAGCTATTTCACTTGCAGAAGATATCGAGTTCTCCTCCTCCTCTCTTTTTTTCATTGGTGATGGGTCAGTGGGACCTTGGCGAGCGCACGTTGCCGTACAGCGAGAAGGAGGATTAGCAAACACTGCGGAAGGCCAAGCGCAGATGCGGGGCCTGCAGGAACAGCTGCTTGCAAAGGGAAGCGCGTGAAGCCAAGTATCAGCCATGAGGTCCCAGCTCCAAGCAGGTCTGGAAGGAGCCCAAGCTGGTATCAGTTACGCTCTCTTCCCCGTGCATAAATAACCACCTGTTATTTATGGCCATTCTCATTGCACCCGCGTGCCTGTGGAGTCACCTCAGAGGATGGGACAGAGCTGGCTGCGGCAACAGGACATGAAGGGCCCCTCTTTGAACCCAAAAATAACTGCCACTCATCCCCTTGCCTCAAGTGACGTGGATGATGGCAGGGTTTCAGCCCAGCTGTTCCCACATTTGGTATATCCAGAGTCACCCGGTGCTTGGGGACATGTGGGAGCCGTGCTGCCCATGGCTTGGAACAAGCAGGTCGTGACCACAGCCAAGAAGAATCAGGCCTGAGGTATGGGAAAACTTCCTGCTGTCCCAGGACCCCATCTCCAGGCAAAATATCCATGGCTAGGCAAAAATAGGCACAAAATAGAGAATCAGATGTGCAGGATAACTTATCCCAGGTGGGCTGCTCTCCATCATTCACCTCAGAACCACTCATTTGCCACTGGGACAATCCTCATCCAAGCAGGCTGATGGTGCATCCGGGGAAGTTCTATGTGGCTTGTGCCTCTAAAAGACAGGAGATGGGGGAGAGAGGACAACCCTCAGGCTCCTTCTCCACAGAGCCCTGCAGCAGCCTCCACACTTGGCCATCACCCCTGTGGGCCCAGCATGTACAGGAAAACCTGTATCCACAGCTGTCCCTCGTGTCCCTCTCTCTTGCTGAAGTCACCCCAGCAGACCTGGCTCCCTGTCCTTCCCTCACCTGCAGGAACCAGGTGCCTGTGGGTGACTTTAAAGAAAAAATCACCTAGTAAGTCTGTTTGTATTATCGCCCTTCAATATTCCCCACATCCCAAAGGAGAAGTATTTTTTTTCCTTTCCTGCGGTGCTTTTCTTCCACTGTGTGCAGCAGTGAGGTCACTGAGCTGAGGTTTTGTGACTCAATTGCTGGGTTGCTGCCATCATCCTGTTCCCAGGAAAGGCAGAAGGTGACTCAGCTGGACATACAGCTAAGGAAGAATATGGACCTTCCTTAAATCCAAAGGCACAGCTCTGCAAAGGACCAGGCTGAGCCATGGAGAAGCAATCAAATATATCAGTTGGTTTGGGCTGGAAGATCATCTAATCAGTTCTCCACAGGTCCCCAGTGCCCCAAGCAGTGAAATTGTTTCTTGCACCAGGGACAGTCCCTAGAGAAGGACATTGGTGCAGGAGCCCTGAAGCCACGCAGCTCCCCAAAACCAGGGCTCCTCAGGCCCTGCAGACAGCACAGTCTGTAGGATAACATCTTGCTGCTGGGCATGAGCTGGCACCAAGCCCCTCTCCCAGATCCATGGGACGGGCATCTCAGACACCTCATCTCATGGCTGATCCTCTGTGAGGGCATTGGACCGGGGACCCCATGGTCTCAGCCAGGCTGAACAAGCCCATGACCTGCTGCCAGAGCCCTCTCCAGCACAGCCAGGGTGGACAGGAATCGCCATGCAAGGACCCGTCCTGCCAAAGCTGCCCAGCTGCACCAGTACCTTCCCTCACAGCACGGGGCTTCAGTTCTGCTCCTGCCTGACACAGCCTCAAGCCCTCACTCTGAAGGTATTTTCCTCTCCTGCCACTTTCCTTTGGCTTCAGGGATATCCTTTCAGGTAGGCAGGAGCTGACTAACTTTTTTCTTGTCCTACAGATCCCTCCCAGATCTTTACCTGCCCACAGAGAACCTTTTCTCTCATACTCTATATAACCTCAGAAACAGAACCCCTACTCCTCCCTAGCCCCGGGCACCAGCCTTTTATAGCATTCCCAGACTCCTGCTCAGCTGAGATCAGGACTGTTCCTCTTTGGGGCTCACAGGGCCACCTACCCCACCACCACAGGTCCCCAGTGCCCCACCACCAACATGCTGCAGTTTACTGGGAGGGTGTAATCTCTTTTCCTCAGTCCTCACCCTCTTCACCTGTGGGCTGCTGAATCCTGGGACTGCTCCTGCTCCGTCTCCATGGCTGTTGCCTGTTAATGCTCTCATCCCTGGAGTCCTGGCATAGCTGGGGAAAGTTTTTTAAGCACATCACCTTCTGCCTGCCCCTCATCCTTGCTAAATCTCCCACTGCCAGTCTCCCTGCACATTTTCCTGAAGGAAAGACGCTAATGGATATATAAATAAAGCAACCTGTGTATTCTTTTCCCTGCTCGGAGCTTGTATAACCTGTGGTTGACCCCTCCTAGTCCTCCCCAAACCACAACCCCAGTATGTGCTGCCGCCACTGCTGCTGCTCTGGCATTTTTATGAATGGCCGTGAGCCCAGAGAAGAGATGTGACCATGGATTTGGAACAGCTCCATCCCTTCTACCGCACGCGCTAATCTTGACAAATGATCAGCGTGTGGCTTTCGAAACCAGAGATAAGGCTGTCTGACCACTTCAAGTCACTACACTTTCCCACGAAGAAAGGGATTTTGTTCTCAGCCCCCCGCCGCAGCTTCCTCTGCAGCCTGGGCAAGCCCAGGTGCCCCCACCCCAGAATTTGGGAGACACACACTGCAATCACACCCCTGGGACTGGGGCCAGGGGCTGGTTCAGAACAAAACCTCGGCAACCTGCAAACAAGGCAGATGTTGTGACCTTGCCTGGGTTTCTGATGGACCAGGGATGCCTTCTGCCTGCACAACTTTATCCCCTTCCCCTTGAGACCCACGGGAGAAGTGGTCCATGCCCAGCAAGGAACAGGGATGTGGCAAAAGCATGTGCTGGGAGCCAAAAAGAGCTTCCAGTCCTGTAGCTGAATCACGAGCATGGTGGACTTCCTTGAGCTCAGTTTCAGCTGGGAACTGGAGCACCTGCAGAAATTACTGTTCTCCTTGAACTGGTATCCCACTGCACTGCTGTGGCATTTGGGACGTGCATCCTGCCTGACAGTTTGTGCAACACAGTGTCCCCATCCCTCCCCGGGGCTGGGGAAGCAGCGTGGGATAGCTGTGGGATCTTCCCAGGGATTATGACATGGGAGAATGAGCCCTGAGTGGGTCCTGATGGATGTGCACCTGGGAAATCCAGGCTGTCCAGAAGGCTCCCCCTCTCACACAGACACAGACTCACTGCCAAGAGAAAAGGCCTCTGTGAGTGCCAATTCAAGGAATGCCTTTGATCCAGTGGGAATCACTAGGGAGAAACTCTGCCTCTAAATAGAGCTGCTCTCTTGCTTTGCCACTTTGGGAAATGAATTTGTACTTGGAAAAACGCAGGCTGGGAGAGCTCTTGGGAAGCCATCCAATCCATTTCCCTACTCCAAATTGGTCCTGACAGTTTTTTTTTTAATCTAACCTTTCCTTTAAAATCTCCAGATGGCTCAATACAGTCTCCTCCAGGGCTATATACTTTTTACTAGCAGATACTGTTTTATTATTAATATTCAACTTAAATTTCCCTTGCTGCAATCTGCTCCTATCCCATGGCAACAGAGAGAGCAACTGCCCTCTTATTGCCCAGCATGGCAGGGGGTTTTCCACCAGTGGTACCTATTTAAAGCTCAGCATTAGGGTGGGCAGGGCTGGTCCTGGCCAAGACCAAGCTGAGTTGCAGAGTTCCTGGGCTGTGCTATCACGTTTGCTGGCACTGTGCTGCCTGCTGAAGGGTCTGGTGGTACAAGACTGCACACCCACTGCGCCCTGTGCAGGCACCGAACCTCGTACCCAGATGGGAACTGGAGGTCAGGGGCTGCTGGCTTGTTGACCCATGAAGGGAGGCAATTACTCAGCTGATGAGGCCATGCAAGTGTTAATTAAAAAGCATGGGAAGCAGAACAGGTCACTGTTTGGTGTCATCCACTTGTGAAATCAGCCTCGTGGTGGTTCCCCCGGCCCTCCCCAGGAGTCAGAGCAGGAGAGTAGCTGCCCGTAGTGCCTCTGCTCTTGCTCTCATCTCCTCCTGCTGAGCTCCTGTTTCTAGGTGCTTCCTGTGTCCTGCATAATGTCCTCTGCTGGATCCTTAGTAGGGCAAAACTTCTACCTGTTCATTTCTGGAGTGCCTTGGAGCATAGCTGTGCAGGGGTGAGAGGTGGAACCAAAATAATTAGTTCCTGGCAGTCCTAGAGGAGAAAAAAGCTCCCCAGGCAGATGCTGAGCCATTGTGGGATGTGCTCGTATGAAATCACTGATGGACAGAGCGCTCCAGGTTAGGTACCCCTGTGGGTAGGGTTTTCCCAGCATCCAGATCTGAGCAGCAGCAGCAGCTCTGATCTGATCCCTTCTACTTTCCAGGTGAAGCCAGGGGAGAAAGCAGATCTTTCCTCTGGGAAGCACCAAGGGCTGGTGCTCCCTGACCAGAGAGCAGCTCTGTAGAGCCTTTTGGCTGCAGTTCAGTGTGGCAAAGCCCTTCCATCATGCTGGAGAGCTCAGTGCTCCACATGTGCTTCACAGCTCTGGGAGACAGGGTTTGGCATCTTCTCTACCAGCCCTGGGATATGCCCACGTTGGGAGGATGCCCTGGGAGGAAGGAGTCTCCTGTTTGTTCTCCACATGAGACCTCTCCAAAGCCAGGTTGCCATGCCAGGCTTCCCAGGGGCACCCTCCTGTGCCCAGCCAGGGCTTGCAGTGCGGTGAGGACTGGCAGCAGCACAGCTGAGCACCAAAGAGTCCAACCTGAGCTGCTCTGAGAAAGGCAACGTAACGAATCCCAGTTTCCTGCTGCTCTGTGTCTCATGGCTGGATTAGCTAATAAGGCACATGAGAGTTTTTCCCATGTTTTGGGGCACTCATAATGGCTCTCTCCTGTATGGATTCCTTGATGTCTTATAAAAGAGTTGATGATGAATCCATTTCCTCAGTTGGGACCTAAGTTTGGTGTTCTCTTGTCCACTCAGATGTCTTTTTTCATAAACAATTAGACAATAGAACAAGAAAATGGGATTCAGTCTCTCTGAGGATCCTGCCTCACTCTGAAATGTGACAGAAAGGGATCTGGTGCTTCAAAGGTGGGTTTGGACAGCAGAGACAGGCACACAGACACACCCACCAGAGAGGAATGGCTCCCACCTCCTTCCCTTTCACAGCCAAGCTGGTGAGAATGAACGAGCACTTTTAACTCAGCCCCGTTGTACCCATTCAGCACAGCACAGGCTCAGATGCCGGGGCCAAGGGCTCTTTCTGAAACCGTGCAACACCAGATGTTTTTTTCCGGAGGCCTCAGACACACACGTGCAGCATGCTGTTATTAGAACTGGCTCACACTCCCTGCGCACAGGGAAAAAAAAGTTAAGGCTGTGCTCAAGCTTCATTCTCTACTTTGGCATCCAGCATTAAACCAGGCAGGCTCAGTCGGCTTTTGTTTGTTTTTATAGAGTTGCTTATGGACCGTCCCTCCTGCAGCATCCCAGCGGAGCGGAACAATTCAATGCACCAGCTGGATGAGGATTGCTTCATCTGCTGCCAAATACACCACGTACAGACCACGCTGCAGCACCTCTGGGGTGCAGCCTGACAGGCGCATGGCGGCTCAGCAACACCCTGCAGCAGCTTGAACCAAGAGGATGCTCTGCTTCGTTGCTCAGGCTTCCTCCCCTTGGTTTTCCGCCTGGTCTGTCCTGTTTGCCTCTCCCAGCATGGCCTTCTGATGGATTTTTCTTCTCCTGATAATGTTTCCATACTCACCTCAGACCGAGCCAAAGACTCATTTTAACTGAAAAAAGGCCGTTTGTCTCAGTATCTTATCATCTCTGTCTCAGTGTCAGCCCAAGCCTTGATGCCTCCTTCCCCCAGCAGCAGGTTTCACTCCTTCATTTGGAATTTCACCGAGCCACCTTTTCTCAGCCACCTCTTGTTTTCCTCCAAGACTTTTGGAGAAGCATGGCATACCTTGTCATGGTGCTTCCCTGACTTAAAGCTGGCTTCTGCCCGCCAAGACAGGAGCCTCATCAAACCCCTGGTGAGGTTTTGGTGGCATGCCTAAGACTGTAACTGTCTTCACATATCCCAAAATCTCCCACTCCCTGGCATGGCTTCACCTCTGCAGGGCTTCAAGATGACCTCCACTGGGTAGCACTGGGGATGTTACCCCCTCCCAAAATGCCCACTGCCCCAGCTGGGGGTCCTTTCCCCCCTACCCAACAGCTGTGGCTCACACAAAGGGTCTTGAACTGCTGTGGTTAATGGTTGGAGCCTGGGGAGGGCTGTCACGGCAGGGCAGGGTGCTCAGGGCACAGCACCCTGTAGTGGGTCACCTGTGGGTGGGGGCACTGGGATGCAGGTTAGCGGGGATCTCTGCAGGGCAGGACAGCAGGGAGACACGGACATGCCTTCCAGAGCCACAGAAGATGAACTGTGCTTGGCTATGGGAGATCCAGGGGTCTGCAGGGAAAGGCAAGGGATTCCCCCCTCTCTCCTGGAGCATGGATCCCAAGCCAGAATCTGGGGAGGGCTCCAAAATTGCACTGCTTCCCTCTTCCCCTTCCTGCAGGTGCTGGATTCGCTGGGGGATGCTCGATGCACCATTCTGGTGCCAACCATATGATTGACATCTGCCAGTCTTCAGCAGCAGAGATGTCCTCGGGGGCAGAGTTAGGGTCGCTTCAGCCTTTCTCTCGCCTGTGGTCCGGGATGAAGCAGAACAGAGCTGAGGACTGGGAGGGAACCAGAAGCCAGAGGGCTCCAGACCCCGCTGCACCTGCTACCCCGTGGGGGCAGACACCCAGTGGGCAGGGAGGAGGCATTGGGAGAAGGGGAGAAGAGGGTCCAGGGCCGGGAGAGGGTGCGAGCCCCTTCCAGCCCCCGCCGGGATCGGCAGCGCGCTGCTCCCGGGCTGAGCCGGGGGCTGCAGCATTCCTGGCGGGGGCTGGACGGGGGGAGAAGGGGAGTTGGGGGGCTTCGCTTTGTCTCCCCGCCCGCGGGGCCGGGGTCGGCGGCCGTGGGAGGGCGGGAGGAGGAGCGCGGCCCGCCCCCGCCGCCGCCGTACAAAAGGGGACGGGCGGGCGGCGGAGCGGCGTGTGCCGCCGGGCAGGGCCGGGCAGGGGTAGGGACAAGGACAGGGACAGGCAGGGCAGGGCGCACCGGGCGGCGCTCCGGTCCCCTCCGCAGCGCTGTCCCGGCGGGGCCCCGCGGCCGCCCCGTCCCGCCCCGTCCTGTTCCATCCCATCCCAATCCGCTCCGCCGCCGCCGGGCCGGGACCATGCGGCGGGCGCGGGCGCTGCGCCGCCGCGGAGCGCTGCTCGCCTGCCTCTCCTTGGGGACGCTGCTGGCCCTCGCCGACGCCAAGGGTGCCTTCTATCCCCCCGCCGCCCCCCTGCCCTACGGCGGCAGGTACAGCCTCTACACGGCCGGCTCCAGCCCGCAGCTCGGCCCCGGCAAGCCCGTGGGCAAGCACAAGTAAGCGACCCGCGGCCGCGCAGCCCATCCGGAGGGCACCGGCCGCCGCCGCCCTCGGGCACCGAGCCGGGTCTCCGTCGGGCATCCCTTACCGGGAACAGACCGCGGCCACCGGGCACCGGCCACGCGTCTGAGCTCTACAGGCACCGTCCCCGCGGGACGGGCTGCCGCGGGTACCCAGCCCCCGGTGCCGACCATGGGTACCTTCCCCAGGGCTCGCCTGCGGGCATGCCTGGCTGGGCAGGAGTCCCTGGGTGCCGGCCGCGGGCATCCCTTGCTCCGTATCATCTGCCAGGCAGTGAGCAAGGGCTGGCGGCAGCGCAGCAGCGTCCGTGTGTCTCAGTGCCCCCCTCCATCTAGAGGAAGGTCCGGGAGCTGTATTTCCAAGAAAGAACGGGCTGCGTGCGGTGGGGACGTGTGCTACGGTCCGGTGCGGGACGGGGCTGCAGGAGGTGGGGATGGGGATGCCCGCGTGTGGTTTTAGGGTAGGTGCATGTACCTGCTCTGCGTGACATGGGCGCGGGGGTGGCGGTGGTGTGCGGGAGGGGAGGATGGCAGTGCACAGACCTACGTGTGAAAACAGGTTGGTTTGGAGAGAATGTGATTGTAAAATACATACATACTGGAGTTTAAATACGTTTTCAAGAATCCTGGAAAGCTTAGGCAGTGAGGAATGTGGGTTTTACACATACTGTAGACTTTTTCCGTTCAGTTGCATAAGAGCTGTTACATTGGGGGCGAAGAGGGGGGTGTCGCTTCCCTCTCAGCTTGTTTGCTAGAGCAGTTTCTGTCGGGCTCCTTTGAAAGAGAGAGGATGTGGGGTTATGAACAAGCTGAAATGAATAAAGTAACACTCGGGACAAACAATACTGGCAGTGCCAGT
Organism: Callaeas wilsoni; assembly: GCA_013398955.1. Classification (NCBI taxonomy): domain Eukaryota; kingdom Metazoa; phylum Chordata; class Aves; order Passeriformes; family Callaeidae; genus Callaeas; species Callaeas wilsoni. The sequence continues at coordinate 121,827 of VWPU01008713.1, forward strand.
GAGAGCTTTCAAAAACCCGTAACATTTTCCAGCTGCTCACTGTGAAAACATCAGGCTGGAGCTATAAAACTGCTTGCCACAGGTGTGTGAGAAGGGAATAGGGTTCTGAGAGGGAGAATGAGACAGAACCACACTAACCCAAGCAGTCACAGGTAGGCAGTGTTTATCAGTAGTGGCTAGTAGACCTGCCTGCATTGGCTGCTGGCTAACTTAGAGGCAGTTGCTGGTGTGTTTGTAAGCAGGTTCTGGATTTATGGATGGACGGTGATGCTGAGTTTCCACATGCACACATGAACTCCCTTGCCTCCAGCTAAGAGAAGTGGCTGGCCTTCCTTCTCCTGTGGTCCTGTGCACAGATGAATGACTCACTTCTGGAGGAGCAGGGAGCAGCACAGGGCCCTGCTCATGCTCTGAGCCTGGCAGCCCCTTGCCAAGGCAGAGCCACTCAGGTCTGGGCAGACTGGAAATGCCGGTCACAGCTGGGACTTGTGTGCCCATCCCAGGGGATCAAAGGGAGCCCTCGGTGAGGGGGTGAGGTGGATGTGTGGGTGCCGGTCCTGGAGGGAGCTGGGAATGTGAGGTCAGAGGATCCCTGCTGGAAGGCAGCAGAGAGAGACTTGGAGGGAGGATGGTGCTGCTCACACCTTGCTGCTTCATGGAGGGAGCTCCTGCCGCAGGTGGGCTGTTGGAGATCGAGTAGCCTGCTTGGGGCCTCTGAACGGGGGCACTAGGAGGCAGCTGGGGTTGCTGCAGCTCAGCTGCCTGGCCACAGGCTGGGTTGCA